>BGPR01000004.1:4016573-4417754 GCA_013235015.1 Araneus ventricosus | reverse complement strand
TCAGAATTTTAAATAAATACGAAAATAAAAAATTCTAAAATAAGTAAAAATCTTTTGAGATAATTCAAAACTATGATTATGGCAAGTTACCTTCTCCCTTTTTGCATTAACTAAGTTCAGCGGCATAATATTTATCAAGCATTTTATGTCATAATTTAAGTGGTAAAAAATAACAATTAGGGAATATAAGGTGTTTCACTATCCATTGTAGAAATTTCTAGAGGGTGAAGAGTGCTCCAAAATAAATTGGAATCGTTAAGATATGCAGGACAACATATGCCAACTTCATGGGACAAATAACAATGGAGAACCCCATGTTACATGAAAAACTTGCAGTAAATGTGTGGTCTTATACTGTTGGAAGCCACTTAAAAGATTTACTGTACTACAAGATTACACCATATCTCTGGAAGACAGAGTTACAGAATATTTTTAGAAGTCCAACCAGAACTTTAGGATAAACAACAGATCCAACTGTCACTGTATCATGAAATGTGGTTCCAACATCATGGGATCCAGCCTATTTCAATTGTGATGTTCATCAACATTTAAATTTCACTTACAGAAAATGTTAGATCAGGTATGGCAATCTCATATGTCAGCTGGCATAAATGTCCAACCTATTCTGCCTTTTTTTTGTGTGTGTGTAGGGAGGGGAACACACCTGAAAGTTTTGGTGGAAAACACAAAACATAAGTGATTAAAATAAAAAAGTTATAGATTTTTGTTTCTCCATGTTCCTGTAAAAAGTGAAAATCCGAAAGCTTACTGCAGAGATAGAAGAATATCAAGAACCCAGTGTTAAAGCAATAAAATATTTAACACCTTTTATGAATACAGAACTTGTGGAAAGAATATACTTTTCTTACATATTTATAACAAATATCGCATGAAGCTAGTAGAGCTTCAGATATGAGATTATATACGTCTTCATTTGAATCTAATTTTATAAAATTCAGCTCAATGAAACAAGCTCAAGGATGGTATTAAAATTGTCTTCCATTTGAACAGTTGCTTATCTTGATGAGTAATTGTTAGCTTTCATCATGATTTTATGTAAAATCATGATGAAAGCTAATGTTAATATTAAATGATGTTTTTATTAATTAGGATGTGGAACTAATATTATTCAAATGTAAAATCAAAAATAAATCCTACTAATATTATTAAGACAATTCAAGTCATTTGACTCTTATTCTAGTCTCAGTCCTTAACATCATTGGTATGGGAGGAAAAAAATGTTGGAAACTGCTGTTTTAGATGATAAGGGGGAAAAAATGACCTTTAAGAATAAAAGAATTCAAGAAAAATTAATAGTCACTGAAAAAGACCACCTTCAATTGCCAAAGCTTTGTTAGAATTATTTCTTAAATTTTGAATTTTATTTTCTATAAAATATCTTTATATATTAATCAACACACATTTTTATAAATAATTTTAATTTACATCAATATTATTTTAATGATAAATACAACAAACCAAACCAAATGAACAAACCAAATTGATAAGAACAGTGAATTGAAAATAGTTATAAAAGTCAAAGGAATTGAATAAAAATCTAACTGAATTTTAAAAAAACATAATATTTTTTTAAATATTTAAATAATGAAAATCTTTATAAGTCAGAAATAGCGATTTTTAAAACACCAAAAACATTAATGGGCCAGAATGTGTCAACTGTCAATTATTAAAGGATTCCCTTGTTGTGATGAAAAGTTATAGAAATTAACATTAGTGAATTAATTGTTTCTATATAAGATGCTCTTAAGTACATGAAGATTGAAACTTTATTTACAAGCGATTTATATTTCTGCACATGGTGAATGCATAATTCGTACAATCTCACATTGAATTGGAGTCAAAAAGAAGGAAAAAAAATGCAACTTTAACTAATTATGAAAAAATGCAAGAAATGATCATTTGTTTAGTTTCATAAATGTCCCCTTTTGAAGCAATATCAGGGCTATTTAGGATGCACCTCATAACTTTGAACTGTGATTGGCTTACAAGAATGATACTCGAATCCTTAACAATTCTGTTTTCTCAACTATCTAATTAGATTAACTTTCTGTTTTGCAAATGCACTGTCATTTTAATTTAACTGAGAACCTAAAGTACAGTTAAAATGTTTCTGGATTCCATGTAATTTTTATATTGAATAATAATGTCTGTGAATGACTCTGTTTTAGTTAAGTTTACAATTGTGATAATTCAATGCATGTACAGAGTACAGGTAGGTATATCAGTTAAGTGGTTAAGCTGGCACCCTGTCTCCAAACTTCTGCATCACACCAGCAAGAGGATGTTTGACCTAAAAGCCAGATTTAATGCATACCAAGCCCACCACATAGCAGATCTTTGGTGGAATTGTGTTTCAAACCTCGAACCCTCTGGTCCCAAAGTCAAGACTGGTGCAGTTTGGCCAGGAATGGCTCTTGTGCCATTAAACCCCACACAACCAACCAGCCCAAAGCCATACCAGGGGTCCACAAAAATTATGAATGTTAGAAATGGAAAAATGCATATACAAATAAATCATTAGGTAGAGTAAGACAGTATATAAGTATTGGGGTTCAACAATAAGACACAATGAAAGCTGCTCATGATTGATGAAGCTTATCTTTGAGATTCATCATCATTTGATTACATTTATTTGATTAAGGCACTTTTTGGAACTACAGAATATTTTAAAATTACATGAATATTTCCATGATAGATTAAATGACAAGTATGGCCTAGAAGTAATAATGCTCCACTACTTTTTAGCTTTTATACCATACCAATGGGATTATTCTCTTTAAAAAAAACTATAACTTTTTTTAGCATTACCTTATCCCTCTTGTGAAAACTCTTTACCTTGTAATCCTACTTATTGAATATTAATTTACTTTTCAAATTACATTTTGCGATTCCAGAATGGTAAATATATAATTATAACATCCATAAATTTAAGATTGGATAAGGGAAGTTTAATACAACTACATACTGTAGATAAGATGTTTTAATAGTATTTGCATTTTAACTCAACAATGAATGTATTTCATTCTTATATTTTCAACTCAACAAGTAATATTAATCTGAACAAGTAAAAAGTCAGTAAATAAAAAGAAGACCAATAATCACTAGAGATTACACAAAATATTTAGAACTCAACATATTTAAACTACATTTAAGGCCTCCAGCTATTATATCATTTTACAATACAGCTATATTTCTTTTCTTGTAAAAGGAGATATCCTTTAATGCTGATTTAATCAATGAAGTCGATTAATGCTTACATAAGGTGACTATTTTTCAAAAATTGAAAATCAGGACACACTAATAAGGCGGAAAAAATTAATAACGTGTTTCTCCATATTCTCAAAACCAATAAAAAATTTATTGTAATAGTATCTTTTGTTTGATGCATGCATTGACTAAAACTAAATAAAATAGAAATAAAAATTAGGTATTGATAAAACATTTATAATAAAGAAAATCCTATTGAAACAAGTTTAGTACTATAATATCTGGAACTAGAGATGTTGCTTTTGAATCTGTATTATTGGGAGTTGATTACAGATTGCTTTTTCAAAAATCGAATATTTTACATTGTGATAAACTAATTTGTTTTTGTCTTCCCAAACCAGTACATCTTTTTGTAAACCAGTACAAATTGGTGTACTGATTATATTTTATGATTATCCAAGACAAAAGATTTAAAATCAGTACAAATGGTCACTTTATACTTAAGTAACATATATCATATTCATTCTGCAAATTTAATTTTAAAATCTATTACACATCTTACAGGAAGAAAAAGGAAGTGACCAGTGACGAATCCAGGATTTGAGTTATTATGTTAACCAAAACACTTTTACTTTACAGACTTTACTCACCTAACAATAAGAATCATAAAGAACACTACAATACTTTCGATAATTTTTTTAAAAAACAATGAAATAACTAGCCAAAAATTTTTTTCGACAGTGTAAATGTTACAAATGGAATGATTACAAAAGTGGGAAAATTTTTGAACCTGTCAAGCTAAAAAATAAAGTAGTCACAGTTTTTTTCTGTTTTAAAGGGAGATTAAGAAAAAAAAATAGTTGTAGAGATGATTTTAAATAAAATCAAGAATTCTGGTTTAGCTCTAGGGGAAGGCTGCAGACCCACAGCACCCCCTGTATGTGACATCAGAGCACAGTGCCAGAGAATGTGCATGTTAGAAAACATGCACAGTTATGTTTGTCATATAACTAGGGCATCTCTCGAATTGATTCCATTAAACTAAACTGGATCTTGCATTTAAAAAGATAGAAGAGATTCCTTGCATCTCTTTGCAACAAAAAAAGAGAAAAAAACTTAATTATTAAATATTGTACTTTATTAACAGTTACTGATTTCATTCATTATAATTGCAATGACAAAACATTTTAAATATATCAACATCAAAGGCATTCTTTCATTGATGATTTAAAACACATAATTGAAACTTTGGTAGACCAAAATCATTCTAATGTATAATTATGATTGCCTCTGATTATCTCCATGGTTATCTAATTACACTATATAAAACATTATTTTTTGTAAGGATAACTTTTATTTACTGACTTATTTTTAAAGATGTTTGTTCTTCATATTGATGGAATAGAAGGCAACAGAAGGGATACACAATTTACAGAACCATTTAATGTCTTCACTTTTCATTATGCTCAGATGAAACTGTGGCCCATTTTTTTAAACACAGTGCTTCCTTGTTATAGAAGCCCCCGGATTGGATTGCCCCCTTTGAATTAAATCGCAGCTATGATTTTGCTATGGTGATGATTTGGCAAATATTTGGCAGTTGCTTACGGGGGCTGTTATAATAAAGAAGTACCTTTTAAACACATAATTTAATAAAGGTCAACAGATGCAAAACATGAACTTCACATTTCTATAACCCTCATATTTTGTTATTCTGTGTGGAAAGCGTTATTATTTTAAAAACACATTAATGCTTATCATTTTGCTTCTTTTTATCAGATAATTTTCAACTCAAAATGAATACACAAGCTGAAAAGATACCTGTGAATTTTGAATGATGTTATTTGTAGAACCTGAAGTCATCCTAGAGACATTATTCATCATCTTTGCTCTAAGAGATTCCAGCATGTTTTCATTCGTATTTTGAAGTTGTTGACAAACATTTGGGACATTATTATGATCTGATACTTGTGACCAAGCATTTTCCATGAAGTGATTTGTAGAATCCTTTGAATACTGGTAGGCTAGACGGGCTTGATGGATTGCTTCAACCTGTGCTGCCTGCTGCTGAATGAGCTGCAAAGTGGTACTCGTTGGTGGATACCCCCCAAGAGAAGCAAGATTTGCAGGGTTGAACTGCTGTGATGATTCCATCAATTTTCCTGTAAAAAAAGATAAATAAAAAAACCATTAAAAATCAAATTTTAAAAGGGAACAAAAACATTTTGATATTCATGAAACTGTCTCATAAGGTCTTCAAGAATCAAGCATATTACTTAAGTAATTATTTATACAGTGGAAATTGTATAATGTATTATCAAAATTCATGTAGTAAAGCCTGCAAATATCCACTTTTTAAAGATGAATTTGCAAACATAGCTATAGTGCTATTGTAATTAATTAATGCTCTCTGTAATTACGATATAGTGCTTTAATGCAATTTCTAAAGCAGTATTAAGGCAAAAATATGCATCTCAGTATAAGAATTTGGTAAGCATGTCATCACTGTTGTAATTAGCACCTGATCTACATGAAAGTAATCTAAATATTTTTCTTACTTTTGAAAACTCTCAAATGAAACAGAGCATTGAAAAAAAAATGTATCATACTTGTTACTCGTCAAATGTTTGTATTTTAGTACAAATATAATTTGTAAAGAATTAATATATAAGAATTAAATTATAATATACTAACAGTAATGAACTAATTCTTGTAATTAAAAATATTGTATTTACAGAACTGCCCTGAACAGTTATATCAAACTTCAAGGGCTATTTTTTCCCAAAAAACTTAATTTTCACACAACTGCAGCCCATTCTCTTTAGCAATAAGTTTTTTATGTAGTTTGAGGATAAAAAAGATAACAGGCACTCATTATAGAGAAATAGAAGATCCGCTTTAGTAAAACAGTAAGAAATTGCATTAACAACAACATTTCATACGCATATAATCACGGTTTCAGTTTGTAAAGCAGGTACTTTTATCCAATGCTAATGCACTGAAATCAAACTCATTAAAAATATAAAGAAATAGTCAATACCTTTTTGACATAATTAACAGTGTTTTCCTAATTAAGAACTATCCTGTGTCGTAAACTGTATAAACAAGTTTGTAAAAATAGCAGCAAATAGTTAGATTGCACAACATACAGTATTTCTTCATCAAATACATTTTTAATTTTATACAAGATGTAAGCTGAACAAAAATCATCACCGAAAATCAAATCTACACTTAATATTTAAAAAAAAATGCCGATACGATTATCCCCAACATATATCCAAAGAAAAACCGTTTTGCGGTTAATTCGAAACATATTTTATAATATTATTGATAAATCTGTAACATATATAGTAACATTTTCCTCTCTAACTATCCACACTTGCAGCGAAGTAAAAGCAAAACCCTGACCAAGAGAGATTTAAAATTTGCAAGACATGGGCGAAAAAATAAGAAACGAAATTGCAAAGGAGACGTTAGGTAGTGGCGCCATCTACTAGAAACTTTCAGACCTATTCTTTAGAATGCAAATTGTACTAACAACTAGGAGCGAAATTTAATCATAAGTTTTGAATTATACCAGCATTTCAGATATTCACAGTTCTTAATATTAGCATATGATTTGAAATTTGAATTCCCCCAAAACAAACAAAGTTCCAGAAAGAACAGTATCTCTCGAAATAATCACGAAAGTTGATAAAATGAATGCTCTCCGAAAACCCTTCAAAACAATAAGTTAAATAACGAAAAGCTACAGGTACCAGATGACAGCTATTTCAGATTCCAAGTTTCCAGATTAGATGATATTTTATTCCAATATTTTCATAGCATTGACCTTACTCTTCAAAGAATTGTTCATATTTTAACATTTTACCACTCTGACGTCTCCTCTTATTTCTTTTATATTATTATTTCTTTCGCGAGTTTCTTACTCTCCTATACTGTAAGTACTAGTTTACGAATTTATTATTATGTTATAGTATTTTTTTAAATCTCATTAAGAAGAATAATTTGGTTGGACAGTGAAATCGTTATGAAAAAAATCACCAGGATTATTTTGAAATATAAGACTTGTCTTGGTGGAGCTGCTAATATAAAGGTGTAAGCAGTGTACAGATAATAAGTCAGTATTGAATAAATTTACAGTGGGTCTCATAAACGGAATAAGAACTGAAGAATATATAGAACCCTCTAAATGAAATTTCTTCATTTATTCATTCACAACACAACAAAAAAATTGTTACCGTATAAACATAATTCGATTGAAAAAAGTAAGATATTGCCGTTTTGACTCCAAAATGCTGATGACAAGAAATAAATCTTTTTTGTACGCGGAGTGTTGTCTTGCCCATCAGACCTCTTAAAGTAGTCCCCCCCCCCCCCACACACACAAATCTAAGAATAATTTGTATGTTTCGTTTAGCTTTCAGAAACTAAGAAAAATATTATTTATTATGATATGAGTGCATTAATAATTATATTAACATTCAGCAAAGCAACATCTAATATGGCTGTGAAGTTAAACAGAAGTTCTGAAGGCCAGTGGTAGAAATTGAGGTTGGGCTCTGCAATTTTTAAAACCCACTACGGAAGTTGAGAAAAGTGATTGAAATTAAAGAATTTTTCGGTCTCTGAAAAGTGGTATATTTCACTACATAATTTAATACAGTGATTCATAATAACTCTATATTCTTCACCCCTGAAAAAGTTGCTGGCTAACATGGTAAATGGTGTTGAAGCACGATAGCTAGCTGTAGACGCTATTTTTGAAACTTAAAGCACGCAACAATAACTTCATTGTCTTTAATCTTATAATTAGTAATATAAAAAAATTCAAACATATTTATATAAAAATAATTTCATAAGATTTGCTATTTTATTAGTGAAATCAATAAAAAGCATTTGCAAGGTTTTTAGGAAATAATTGCATCAGATAGCCTTTACTTCCTCATACCGTAACATTAATATTTGTCGGCCATTTTATTACAAGCCTGAGGAACTTCCAATATAATTAAAAAAATCCTTCAATAACACAGTCCTCTCCTTAAAAATTTTACTGTAGTAGTAAAATTACATTCATTAACAAGAGAGGAAATGATTTTCTAAGAATATTTTTTTTATTTGCAAGATATGTATAAAAAAATCCGAGTTAAGATTCATGTGAACTTGTATAGCATCGTTAAAACTCGTGTAAAACATAAAGCAAATGTCACCTAGATGAACAGAATTGCAGCAGAAAGGTTGTAAATATATTAAGTGACTGTGTCACGAAATTCTTTACGCAAGAGAACTTGAAACTATTCAATTGTCCTAAATACCATTCATCCGTTCCACATTAACCTACAGTAATCGGGAATTGTAACATTCAATTGTGAATTAAGTTACACAGACGAATTAAAAAATGTCATAAAATTTTATTCACGCAAATGTAGCAACAAACACTTAAAAGGAAAGTTCAAATCTTCAATAAACATATGTTACAAAGCGCACACCAATTAGCTTCAAAATATCAAGTCGTGGGCGCAGAAATTTCTTAAAAAATGAACTGTACATTCTGTAGGTCATTCAAGGTTTTCTATTGTAACTGATTAAATGATGGGTTCTCCATAGTTCTGATTGTAAAAGCCTGGATTTAACACAAAAAACTTATATTTTGTATCGGAAGGCGGTGCCCTTATTTTATACAAATCCCAGAAAGAAAATAGTAAATTATGCGAAAATAAAAAAATCTGAAAAATGAAGCATTTTTAGAGTCATCGTATAATTTAAGATTAATTTGCGTACGTGCGTAATTAAATCTGAAAAACACTGAATCTTAAAATTTAATAAAGACATTATCAAAAGTTTGGAAAAAAATGCAAATCAAATACATGAAATTAATTTTAAAATAATTAACAGCAGTGTCCCAAGAAATTTATTTACGAATTTACTAAAACTTATGTTCGGATTTTTAGAATTTTTTCTGCACATCCAAACAATAAATAAAAAATTCGGTAACCATTACTAAAAATATTTATTTATAAGCATATTTAGAAACATTAGAAGAGGCTTATTCTTAGTCCCCTTATCAGTACAATTTTGAACCATATCTTTTCTGACCAGCAGTTTCTTTAAGGAAATAGCAGATGTTAGGATAGATATGTAAAAAATCCAAAAAATTTAGGAGCTTAAAAATCCATACTTTTCACCATGACGCCCGTACTCCGTAGTTATATGCAAAAATAAGTTTATGGATACTTTCACAGGGCATCTTGCTAGGCTGAATCACAAGAATAGCTTAGAAAATTATGTTCGTGCTATTCACTCCTTTCTAAATCCCCCGAAGGATGGGGGCACCAAGAGCACGTGGATGAGAAGCCGCCGGATAAGTAAGTGGGTTCTCGTTTCTCCTGGGGGGGGGTATAGTAATGGTGTGGGGTTGAGTTACCTCCACTCTCATAACGAGTCATACCTCCTTCGGGAAGGGTGGGCCGTGGCCGGTGATGGCTATTAGGACTCCGACCTCGGTTTCCTACTGCTGTCGTGGAGATCGTTCTTCACTTCCCCAAGCGCTTCGGCAGGCCGGGGGAAGTTCCTTTGTGCGTTACTCCTCTCAAACAAAAATATTAGCTAAAAGAAGGAGCTTATAAGTAAATTAAAATGTTAAGATGTGATGCAAGCTTGGCTGTTCCTGCCGTGGTTGCAGAGGCACCCGTATACAGTAATTGTTAGCGTACATATTTGGTGCCGTTATTTGCAAAATTGTAAACAATATGAAAAATAATCGAGAGCTTTTTAGTTGTTAATCTTTTAAACAAAAATGTTGGCTATTACTGATAACGTTTAACAGTTCATTGAAATTGATTTTTTTGAATTGTGAAAAAGTCTATTAAATGTTCAGCCATAAAAAAAGTTTATAATTTACGATGAAACGAATCCACTGGAGCCATCATTTGTGAAGGGCCTGTAGTTTTAAGATAAATCCAAAAGTTAGTAAGAGTGAAGGATTTCAATTTCATTAGCAAATCCAAGTGACAATTTATGGCGAGTTTTACTAAAAAACATGATGCATTAAATAAGCATATTTATTAAAATTAAAAGCGGGCTTTCCTCATTTAACAAAAGGAAGCACACACTGATAATGAAATTGGACTGTTTTTAACTCATATTTAACATGTTATTTTTATTCTAACTTCTTATAGTATGACAATCCAGTGTTTGATAGATTTGTCATTTATCAATATAGAAATTAACATGCAAATAATTAATAAGGAAAGACAGCAACCAAGAAACGTCACTGGCTGTAAGAGTTCTGACACCCTTCTATCGAAAGGCTATAAATGTGTAGACCGACTACCGATGATTTTTTTATTCTTTGTCCATCACATTCTAGTTCTCAGCCTAATGACCATCAAAAATTAACAAAAATTTTACCTTAGGAAACTTAAATCACCAGGAAGAATCTTGTGAATCATTCTAAGCGTTTTAAGAATCCTGTGAATTTTTTTAGATAAACAAAGTCGAATTCTAGAAATAGCCTTAATAACCATCAGTCAGGAATATTGAAATTATCCAGTAAAGAGATTTGTTTATAGTATAGTGAATTATTCTGATTGCTTTCCTCCCCCCCCCCCATCATAATGAAAACAATGCACTAATATTTTGCACCCCTTACGACTAGTGTCCGTAGTATTTATAGACTCTTTTGTCTCCGTCACTACTCCACAGATAATATAACAGACTGCCAAAAAACTGAATCAGTTAAATAAAAAAAATAACGAAATTGTAGGAAGCAGAAACTTGGAAACAAAGTAAAGTGAAAATTTGAATGAAGAAACAGTCCTACATATGATGTGCATCCAAGTATTGTTAGAAAAATAAACACCTCTTAACCAATAATTCAATATTTTCATAAACGTACAAATAGTTTTCTAATAAAAGGTTGTACTGCATTAAATTTCCGATATTTTTCACTGATCACCAAAGTAATTATAATGCATTATGCTCGTATGCTTTACTGAATTTCTTGAACTACAGGCAGATTTAACAAACGGTTAGTAAATCTGAATAGGCCGAAAACCGGCGTCGATTCAAGTCTCAATTATTCAAATTTTCGACGTTTTTCTGTACATGAAATGATCCATCACTATACATTACAAATGTAACTTCATTAGTATGCAAGTACATACAGCAGTTGAAAATTAGATTGACAGACGGAGAAATATATAAATAGCCAAAAAATGTTTGTAGCAGGTGTTTAAAGATGGGTACAGAAAAGGCGTCCAAAGAAGAGAAGAAAACAAATGTTTAAAAAGAGGTCGCTTTTCTTTTTTGGAGTGCAAAGACAAAGCTTTAAAAAATATGCTCTGCGCTTAGAAGGGAACTAAATTTAGAATTATCAGAGTCAGCGACAAACGAAAATATTTTTCTTAATGCCGAAGGTGGGAAAAACAAAAAGAAATGTCCTTTCTTTAATAAAAAAACTAGAGTAAAAACTTTTACAAAAATATTAAAAAGACGTGCGACGCTATTCTTGAGAATTGGGATGAAACTATATTTTGTTCTACAGAACTAGTAATGAATGTGAAGCAAAGGTTAAATATGAAAGGGAATGTTTTTATATCAGGAGGAAAGGCATTATGAAATTGCTTTCATCCTTTTAAAAGATCCATTAAAACAGAAAATAAATTTCCAATAATATAATTGGTAGAATAAACAAGGTGTTTTTTTAGAATATTTTCAAATCAGTTCGAAATTATTTCTGATAAAAAAATTGTTATTTTTTAATAGGATTTCAATTTTCAAAAAAATTCTGCATCCCCTCTCTCCTTAGAACATATTGAGTGCAATAAAACACCTGTTATAAAAA
Source organism: Araneus ventricosus (assembly GCA_013235015.1). Taxonomy (NCBI): domain Eukaryota; kingdom Metazoa; phylum Arthropoda; class Arachnida; order Araneae; family Araneidae; genus Araneus; species Araneus ventricosus. The sequence continues at coordinate 4,405,681 of BGPR01000004.1, read as the reverse complement.
TGCTTTTTATGCAAACTGGGAAGTAAAAGAATGTTTAACAGTATATGAATAATATGACAAAGTTCCAAGAAGCTGAATATATACAGTGGGTAAAAAAAGTTTCCGTACGCAGCTATAGGCAGAAATAAAAGCTTAATTTGTCACACAAAATCTTTTGTGAAGAAAACAAAAATTAGCAAATTTGTTCAACGCAAATACATATATTATTTATGAGTATTATAAAGAAAAAAATATTGAGATAATTAAAAAATAAATTTAAAGAAACAAAAAATACCTTTGATGAGGAACAAAAAAAGTTTCCGTGCGGTAATTTATATAGTTTATGAAAAGATCTTTTTTATGCTAACCAAGTTGTATTTTATGGTCGGACGCCCTCGTTTGGCCTTTATTTCTACTCTCAAAGTATTTTTTTGTTGTTTCGGGGAAATGTTGCTTCAAATGCCCTAAATGACACTTTGTAGTTAAACCTTGCTCTTTTTTTAGCTCACGACTGATTTCTTCTTATAAATGTTTTATGGGGATTAAGTCGGGAGACTGGGGTGGACTATAAAGTTGCTGTTTATCATGATAGAGACATCATTCTTGACAAATCTTGGAGGTGTGCTTAGGATGTTTGTCCTGATAGAAATTAAATGTAGTTCCAAAGGATAATTTTTCTGCACTAGTTAAGACGTTTTGCTTTCGAATGTTACGATGCATGTACCTATCCATATTTCTTCTATAAAACATAAATTTCGGACACCAGCAACACTCATACACACCCACACCATGACGCCTTCTCCGCTATGCTTGAGAGTCCCACATAAATTCTTAGTTAACATCTGTAGATTTGGTTTCATCCAGACCATAACTCGACCATCTGATCCAAGGATATTAAATTTTTATTCATCTTTAAAAAGGACCGATTCCCAGAAAGATAAGGGTTAACTTAGATGCTTCTTTGCAAACTCGATGCGCTTTCTCCGTTACAAAGATTTATACAAGGCTGCTTACTGGCCGCACGTGCATTGTAACTTGTTTTTGTAATGACATTTCTCGCCGTTTGAGGTGTCACTTCAATGTTATAATCACCCTTTAGGTCAGCTGCGATTTGAGGGGCACTTAATCGTGGATTATCTTGAACCCTACCCATGATATTTCTTTGATGCAAGTGGTTTAGCTTCGAGGGTCTTTGGGATCGATTTCTATTCTTAAATGTTTGAAGCTCATGGTTTGTTTCAATAATATATTATACTGCAGACGTTAATTTATTAATGATTTCACCAATTTTTTAAAATAGAGAATCCATCATTTCTCAACTGAACCGCCAACTTAGAAATAGTTTTAGGAACATTCTTTTTAATATGATTAGGTACAAGCTAAAATTAAACAACTGGTGTTGTCATACCTTCATGACACATAGGTACGCTCCAGTTTCGAAAATTTACTGTGTGTCACTTATAGAAGACTTCAGGTATAATTTTCATACTGCGTACGGAAACTTTTTTGCATGACATTCCGCAATATCTCCTAAATATTTCAATTAAAACAATTGCTGCATTTTGTAAAGGTAGACATTTATTATAAACTCATTTTAAAGACTCAAATAAAGCATATTACAGTAGTTTCTGAAGGTAGGAAGAAAAGATTAGAAATTATGCTTATTCGCAACATTGGCTTCCGCACGGAATATCTGCAAGATATTATAAAACAATTAAAAGAACAAAACAATACGGTTATTATTAATAACAGTTATGAAATTAAAAATTGTATTAAAGATATAAATATTTTTTCGGTGCATACTTATGATTTTCAATATTTATTCATTGGTATAGATATTAAAGATATGGCCAAAATATTATTACAGATTCATGAAAATTTTGGCTTATAAATTGTTGATATTAAAAAATATAAAACATTAATGGATGTTATATTAAAAGAAAATTATATTAGCTTTGACAATAAATTGTACCAACAAATTAAAGGACTTCCACAAGGTGAACCAGCTAGTAATGCACTGGCTAATTTATATTTACAATATTTTGAAGAAGAAAAAAATTAACAATAATTCTTATATTATGTATAGATATATTGATGATTTAGTAATATTTACTACAGTGAAAGACCACACCACAAATTGATTTTTATCCAGAATACATGATATTACTAAAAACTAATGATGGTTTTTCTTCTAAAGATTTTCTTGATCATAATATAAAAATAATAAATAATAAATTAAGAACTGAGATTTATGATAAAAGAAACACTTTTCCGTTCAATATAAACAAGTTACCTTTTCGGAATAGTAACATAAGTCGTTTAATATATAAAATATATTGTCTTTAATTATATTCACAGAAGCAATATTTTGGTCACAGACATAAATAGCCAGCAGTTTCATATTAGCGCATTTCTTGAAAATGCTACGAGATATGAGTATCCTAAAAATTTCATGTATGCTTAGATTAATAAAAAATATCTAACACCGATAAATTAAAATATTTTTTATTTCTCCCATTAAATTTCCTCTTAAATTATCTTTGTTGTAATCATATATTATGATATTTTTAGCACAGAGATTTTAGTAATTTATTTCAAAGTTAGATGGCGCAACAATTTTAAAGATTATGATTGCATCATATAATAAATAATTACTAGCTGCTTGGCCCGGCGTTGCACGGGTTATCTCAAATAATACGAAGTGAGGTCACGTGACACATATCCAACATTCTCTTCTAAATAAATAAGGAGAAAAGAGCGGTTCAAACATTTCGTCAGTGAAAACGCGTCGAAATCGGCTAATTTAAAAAATTATACCGTTATTTTGTAAAAAACTTTATATTGTGTGTGGCGAAATGAATGGTCTATTCTATTCCGGAATTATTTTTTGGGCTAACATTAGTACGGAGAGATGGAGATAACTCTGCGTTGCTCGGGATCCATATTTTTTCATATGCCCGCCTCCAGTTTATATACGAATGAAGCAAGATGCACTGCAAACATAAACTCTCAAAGTAAAACCTCACAGAAAACAACATGTTTAGTTAAAACCCTATTTGAGCGATTTAATTTTATTTTCCCTGTTTCTTTGTATCAATTAACAAAACCCGAACACAACGTCGTCCATATTGCATTGTTGTAGCTTTCAACAATGAAAGAGAAACACACAATTAAATATTTGTCTAAACAATGAAAACGGTTTGAATTGCGCTGTAACAATGAAAAGTATTGTTGTAAATTAATTTTTAATTAATATCAATTTTACTAATTATAATTTCGGAATTTAAATGGTGAAAATGGATTCCTTGGATTACTCCCCATATTTTGTTCTGAGCGCTTTTCCGTTCAGCGGTTCGTGAGAATATAGCCTCATACATACACACATACATGCATGCATGCACGCACGCACACACAAAAACCTACAGTCGAATTTCAATAGTGTAGAATATTTATATAAGGACATATCTATTATTATAACTGATTAAATTTAATTTAAATTTAATAATCCTTATAGAGTTTTATATTAGTATTAAAACGCTTAAATCAAAAATAATATGTTCCCATTAAATGCGAAACTTTCTTAGGGTTAAGTTGAATTGATATGTTGTATAATGGTGTGATTATGTATAAATCTTTGATATGTAGGTATAATAGTAAGATTTTTTTCATATTTTGAGATGATTTTGGGATTTGTTCCTCCTTTTTTCTTTCTCCAACAATTGATTGTTTTCGATAATCCAGGTAAAATTTTCTTGCTCAATATGATTTAGAATGATATTAAGATGTTTTAAAAAAAATGATTCCAGGTTTGTTCATGTAGGTGTTATTGCCTCAGGTATTTCTGTTATGTTTTTCTGTATGTTTTTGACAAAGTACCAAACAATTATGCTATCATTTGTAAGTATTATTATTATTGCAAAGTACTTAAAGAACATATTCTAAATAATGAGGCATATATTGAAACTAATTTTAGTACAAGAGAAATAGATAATAGAATTGAAGCTTTTCATAAAAAATTAAATATTTATTGTGAGAAAGTGAACTATCCCCATATTTTTCTCACACAAAAATTTCATAAAGATCCTGTGAAATTTAGAAGCGTAACGAATTGGAGTTATAGTTATATAAAGAAAACAGGTAAATATTTAAAAATATCTGCAAGAGATTATAAAATAATTAAAAGTACAAAATAATACAGTTATTATTAATAATAGCTATGAAATTATAAAGAGTATTAAAGATATAAATATTTATTCTGTGCATACTTTTGATTTTCAAGATTTATTCAATAGCATAGATATAAAGATATGATGAAAATTTTATTACAGATTCATGAAGATTCTAGCATAAATAAAATAATTAATATTAAAACATATAAAACATTAATAGAAGTTATATTAAAAGAAAATTATATTAGCTTTGACAATAAATTATACCAACAAATCAAAGGACTCTAGCTAATTTATATTTACACTATTTTGAAAAAGAAAATATTTACAATAATTCTTATATCATGTATAGATATAATGATGATTTATTAATATGTTCAACAGTAGAAGACTACACACCACAAATTGACTTTTATCCAGAATATTTGATATTACTAAAAACTAATGAAGGTTTTTCTTCTGAAGATTTTCTAGATCTTGAAATAAAAATAGCTGATAGTAAATTAAGCACTGAGATTTATGATAAAAGAAAAACTTTTCAGTTCAATATAAACAAGTTACCTTTTTGGAATAGCAACATTAGTCGTCAAATTTATAGAAATATTGTGTTAAATTATATTCATAGAAGCACTATTCTAGTCACAGACAGATTAAAACAGCAATTTCATACTGATACATTTCTTGAAAATGCTATGAGATATGGGTATCCTATAAATTTCATGTATGCTTATGTTAATAAGAAATATTTAACACCATTAAATTGAAAGTCTATTAGATTTATCTTTTATGTGATCATATATAATGGAATCAACAAAAATTTTAGTAAATCACTTCATAGGTAGATGGCGCAACGAAATTAAGAATAAGATTGCATCATATATTCATTTATTTCTTTTTATATACATTTCCAAATATATATATATTATTATAAAAAGTTAAATTTAATTTATAGTTAATATTTTTATAGTGCTTTATTATAGTATTAAAAGCTTAATTCAGAAATAATATTTTCACTTTAAATGCGGAACTGTCTTTAGGATAATGCTCAAGTCCTAACAATAACTATAATTATCGAATTGGTATGTTATAAGTTATATACTTTCTCGTTTCTAATATTGAAAGATTTGGGGGATTTATTCCCCTATCTTTTCGTTTTTCCAACAATTGGATTTGGCAGAGGGTTGGCGCCACAAATCTAGATTTAATGCGACATATCAGTTCCCAGGTTGATTAACAAAACAGAACATAACGCTAACTTCCTGGATGCGTCAACGGCAGGGATATCCCGAACGAGCGTATACTATTATTATTGTTATAATATGCCATATATATATATATTAACATATATATATATATATATATATATATATATATATATATATATAAAAGAGGCAAAACATAATAGAAAAACAATAAAATAAATAACAAACATTCATATCAAATTCGAAGGGATATGAAAAAAAAAAACGAATTGAAAATAAATCCGAGTAAAGACAAAAATGCGAATAGTAACAGATGGAAAAATATATAAATATATCACATACACAATGAATGCGCTAAAAGCTGCAAGTTCAGAAGCGCTGTGGTAGATAGTATTTTCATCCCTAATGCCAAACTAACCAGAAAAAAACAGAGAGAGGAGTTTTGAATAATTACAACAGAATTACGATGTGATAACATTAGAGAAAAGTAAGAAAAAATATTTTACGTACCAGAAGGACGGATGTTGACGTGGCAGTGTAAGCGGAGGGTCACGATACAGACTGGCGTTGAAGGGGTGTGAACAGGGTGTCAAGTGTCAGTTTTCGCGCTTAACTTTGGCTGTTGCCAGGGGAGTGTAGTAAGTTGTGAACGATGAAGATTAAATGGAAGAGCGAAAACGATAGAAAGAAAGCGTAGAGAAATAGTGGAAGAAGTCAGTAAAAAATGAGAGACCAGTGAAAAATGTTTAAAAGATGCGTTTTCGAGGTAAAATATCAGACATTACCGACTTGAGTGACCCTACCACGAAGATTAAACTTCGCGTCGGCATCTCTCTGATAAGCAATCCTTTACTTACATCTTAAATCCATTAATCAGAGGTTCGTAAAGTGAGGGGGGAATTTTATTAATGTTGAGGCTATTTCTTAAGTGCATGATTTGCTTTTTGGCAGAATTAGTGTTGTTGCAAATTTTGTTGATTCTTATAAGTTGATTGATAATTGTGTTTTTGTAGATTTTATATGAGATATTAGAGTTCCAAAAAATAAATTTATTGACGTTAAATTTGAATTCGTTTCTTTTGTCGTGAATGTCAATTTTTAAGTCGTTTTTGTGGTCTAAGCATAAATCAAGAAAAATTGCTGGGGACTGATTGTTGCTGGTTTTAATTAGTTTGAGTTCTTCTGGGTAGATGGTATTGCAAATAGAGCTGAAGTCTTGAAAATTAAAAATTATAATATCGTCAATAAATCGGAAGGCAGAGTGGAGGTTTAAGATGAAATTTCTTTCGAAGAAATGAAGAAAGAGGTTGGCAAGTAAAGATGAGAAGTTTGTTCCTTGTGGGATGCCTTTTATTTGTTGGAAAATATTTTCTCCGTTAAAGATAAAGTTATTGAATATGCAGTAGTTGATGAGGTCTTCCCAGAAGGTTACTGGAATTTTAAGGAGATTTTTAAGATCATAGAAGTAGTTCATTAGTACATCTTGTAATTTATTTATTGGAATACTTGTGAAAAGATCTTGAAAGTCGTAGGTTTCTATTGTATCAATTTTGTTATTATTAAGGAATTCAATTACTTTGTTATTGTTTTTTATAATCCATGTGAAATTTTCTTGTTCAATATGATTTAGGATGGTATTAAGATGTTTTGAAAAAATGGTTCCAGGTTTGTTCATGTAGGTGTTAGTGCCGCAGGTGATATATCTGAATTTAATTGGCTGTTTATGAAATTTTGGATATATAACCATATATGGTAGATTATTATTTGCATTATGGCATTTAATCTTTTTGTTAAGAGCTGAAATTTTTTTCTTAATGGTGATAATATTTGATTTATTGAGTTTGTAAGTTTCTGATGATTTTAATTCCTTATCTAAAATTTCGAGATATATTTAGCAATTCACAATAATTTCATCCCCTGAAGAAACGTTATTGTGCTTTTATTGCGTTTTTTTCATTTCACATTTTATACTCTTTCATTTTTCGATTTATACTCTATATATATATATATATATATATATATATCAGGCTTTAAAAAGGTGAAAGGCAGTCCATTTTGATCATGGAAGAGACAATATTTGCTTAAATCTTCTTTTATTCGGGCATTACGTTATTTCTTCATAGGTAAAGTACTTAATTTTTACGTAGCTCCATGACCAGTATTCAGAAGTTTACGCCCGAACGGCGCGTTGTTGTTGAAAGTTTACATGCTGGCGTGAAAAAGGGCAGAAAAGAATGCGCAGAACGCTTAAGTACCCAGAAGAGGGAATTTCCCCTTTAGAAACTCGTGACTTGAAGAAAGTCGTAGTGCGTTAATTATGATGAAAGTAGAAGTATTTAAAATGAGGTGTCGTTAAGATTATTTAGGAAAGTTAAAAAATTAAAATATCACACACACACACACACACACATATATATATATATATATATATATATATATATATGTTACCGGCAATGTGTGAAATGCCGGCATTCTATAGAATGCCGGGCGTTTTTAGGCAAAGTATGAAATATGAGATTTATTATATACTTTTCCTAGGCATTGTATATAATACCTAGGCATTCTATAGAATGACAGTTCATAATAAGGCTATTATTTAAAAGGCGTGTATTCCTCAAAAATACAAATGTTATTTAGAAAAAATAATAAAAGAGTACCATTAAAAAATCTTTTATTCAAAATTCGTAAAGCAAAATGAAAGTTTTCATATCAAAGTTTAGGCCTTTCTTATTAAAGAAAACAAAATAAATTGTGAATCTACTTATTACATCAAGGAAGCAAATAATTTAATTTTGAATTGTACTTAACTTTATTTCTTATATAATCAAATCGGCGATTTATTTCATACTTTGCCGGTTTGTCATTTGGCATTCTATAGAATGCCTAGGAAATGTGTGAAATATAAATCGTTTCATACATTGCCGGCTAGTTTTAGGCATTATATACAATGCCTAGGCATTCTATAGAATGCCGGATTTCAAACTTTGCCGGTAATATATATATATATATATATATAAAAGAAGCAAAACATAATAGAAAAACAATAAAATAAAATAACAGACTTTCATATCAAATTCGGAAAGATATGAAAAACGAATTGAAAGTATATCCGAGTAAAGGTAAAAATGCGAATAGTAACAGATGGAAATATATATATAAAAATATATCACATACGCAATGAATGCGCTAAAAGCTGCAATTCCAAAAGCGCTGTGGTAGATAGAGTATAAATCGTAAAATGAAAGAGTTTAAAACGTAAAATGAAAAACGCAATTAAAGCACAATAACGTTTCTTCAGGGTATGAAGTTATTGTGAATTGCCTAAAATATAAAAAGTCTAACATTTTCTTGCAATCAGTTACGCCATAAGGCCTAAAACACTGATTTTCATCCCTAATGTCAAACCAAAAACAGTGAGATGAGTTTTGAATAATTAAAACAAAAGTACGATGTGATATATAACGTTAGAGCAAAGTAAGAATAAATTCATTCCAACGTTTCATTCATTTTACGTTTTATACTCTTTCATTTTACGATTTATAATATATATATATATTACTTAAGAGACTAGTCACTTACTTAAGAGAGTCGTCAGAAATCAGAGATACTCTCTACAAAATGAAAGCGGCAAAAAGAGTTAAAAGCATGTTCGGAACAAATATGTCTTAAATACGAAAATCTGAAGAATGTTTTAGGTTTCAACGTTTACAATGGCATGTTGTGGAAAATAAAAAGGACAAAAACATCGGTTCAGATACAGCAACTTCTTCACTTAGTTAACTGTTCAGATTTGACCCTAAGGAATTATATATCCAACTTTTTAATGTTCAAAAGGTAGTAAAACGTTATAACACACACATTGTATAATTCACAAACATTGAAGGTACGGCTCAATAAGCATCAGATTAGTTGATGAAACAAAATTTAACTATTTGATCTCCTTCGAAGTCAGGTAAACGAGTTTTGAGGTCGTAAAAATTTTGATGGAGTGTCAGATTCTAAATTAATATTTGATAGTTCGGCTGATTAAGTAATACTTGAAAGTTTGTCAGATTAAGTAATACTTGATAGTAGGTCAGAATAAGTAATACTTAATATTGTACAAGATTCGTAAGCAATACCAACACAAAACAGCCAATAAAACTATCTTGTCTTGTAAATTTTGTATAAATTACTTCACTAAATTTAATTTCGATTATTTATCAAAAATGAAGTTTCACTAACTGATATTACATTTCCTATGTACAGTAAAGCACCGTTTATACGTTTCTCATTTATACGTCGTTTCATCACAGTCCCGATTCATTCGTATGATTGTAATTCGTTTCGATTATACGTCTTTTCATTTATACGTCGTTTTAAATCGGTCTCTTGAAAGACGTATAAACGATGCTTTACAGTATTTGAACACTTGAAGTTGCCAAATGATTTTTCGGACAAAAATTAAGTTTTGGATAAAAAAAAAAGGTGTTTCAAAAACCCTATCTAAAGCTAATGCAGATTGATATTTTTTGAAGATTTTCTTAGGTGTTGGATTCAAACATTCATAATTTTACATACGATTAATTTACTTCTAGTTACCCATTAGCAATAAAAACTCACTTTATTATTTATGAAAGTTGATTATAGATACAAAAGGAAACAAAAAAGTTATATCAAAAAAGATCGATTGTTTACTTTAATAAAGTGCGGTATTGTTTGAAATCTGCTTACTCAATTTATCTGTGAATAGCAGCTTAGTGTTCATTCAGGATCTAGTTTTACACGGAAAGAAACTTGACTTTCATTTCAACTTTCGCACATAATTAATAAACTTTGGTCCAAAATTGATTAAAAGGGTAGATTGTAATTTGTATTCCCTTTATCTGATAATGTGTACTCATTATTAACAAGAATAGAACGCGTTTGTATATATTCCGGATATCTAATAATGCATTTCTTTTTCAAATCTTGCTCTTGCTCGAATTGGGTTCCTATTCTTGAAGAAAGCTGGTCTTTCTGTACAATGTACTATTTCTAAATTGAACCCATGATATAGATTTCCGGTTGTTTTGATGAAAAGATTTTAAAAAATACAAAGATTAATATACAACACAAAGATACATGTATAGAGATAAAAAAACTTTATTAAAACAGAAAAAGTTCTTGTTTTTTGTGTCCCTATTCATTTTGTTATTATCGTTTAAGTGAGAGATTTTCACATTTCAGTTGCTGTTCTTAGGTTTTGAAATCATTTTAAATTAGTTTTGAAGGAAAACTATTAATAATGTTACTTTTTATTAATTTTAATTTACAGAATTATTTAGAAAAAGTGAAATGTTAAATAACTAAAAAATTAAGCTCTAACTTTCGACCCGTCCTTTGTATGATCAATTGTAGAGGTAAAATATTCCTTTGTTAAGCATCATTTCTAACTGAAAAAAATTCTTTAAAATGCAGCATTTTTCTTTGAAATAATACTTATGAAAATTTAAAAAGATAAAATATAAAGTAAAACAAAAAAATGCCATTAAACTATTTTAAGTGTATTAAAATCATTTAATGAAATTATTTAACATATAATTTATGTTTAAAAACTGGAATAAAACTTACAAAATAATTTCGAATATTAAAAAAAAATGTACCTTAAGCTTAATTTGTGTGTTTGAAATTAACAAGTGGTTTGGCAAATATATGATGCAGACCTATATTTTGAACGCCTTTCAGACGGCATTCTTTTGTTGTTTCAATTAAAAACAAAGGAAACAAATAAAGCATTATATTTAAACGAAATAAAAAATTCTTTTATATTGTCTTCTGTCTGGTATTCTGTAACAAATTAAAATTATTTATAATTTTAAAAAATAAAGCAATCCAGCATGGTCTTATCTAAGAGCACACACTTCCATATTATTTCACTCTCCAAAATTTTCCATAAAAAGTAATGTTGATGTCCAAGTCATTTCCTGCAGTATAATACAGCATAATAAATCATTCGCTCTTCCATGTTGTTCAATGAAGAGGTTTATATTCAAAACAAGACAAATCACTAAAATAAAATCCATTATAATTCCCGTTATTTTTAAGATTTCCCCAAATTGCATGGCGAGCGAATAATAAAAAATAAAACCTAAATTTTTCTTGAAAAAAATTGAACTGACTGACACTGAGCGATGCGTAGAATCTGCTAAAAGTTCTATTTTTATAACAGGTCCCCAAATTCGAGCCGTTTCAGCAGATTTTTGAATGCATTATTAGATAAAAGTGGAAAGCTACTGTTGTAAGTTTGGTCCACGGCCAAAAGGGTGATTCTCAAAACCATTTTAACAATGCATTGAGACAACAGTAAAGGCACTATATTAAGAAATACTCCGGTATGCCCCTCTCTCACGTTGGCAGAGAGACAAAGAACGGGTTTTATTTAATGGTAGCGCCTTGCCCCATCCATACAAACCATGCCTCAAACTGCCATTTAACGGGCGGGGGGACACTGTTGCCTTTTGCCTTTTTTATTTTTTTTCTAAGACTCTTGTTTTCGTTTCTCAACAGTATATCAAGATAGCCTTTTTTGAAAGAGCTGCGTCGCTCCAGATTTATTTATCTGTAAGCTCTTTAATGCACTGGCAGCTCTTGTACTTTTCTTTCGCAGAGTGTAAGTTACTCACCATTGACTATGTGTTACAATGTGCAGTTTTTTCTCCTCCTCCACGTCTACGGAGGCTTCTGCAACTTTCCCAGCCAGACGGATGTCTTGTTTCTGTCTAAATACTTAAACAAACGAGCTTAATATTATTACTTAGCAAATTGGGCTTCGTATTCACGCTGATGTAAAATATGTTTTTAATGGCATTGAAGCACGGAGAACAAGTCTGTTTTTTGGAAAGCAGTTTTATTTGTATTAACGGAACAATAATACTTCACACAATTACTAAAATATTAATTATTAACTGTTATTAGATTGCATCAGTATTTGCTGTGGAGTTTTTGATCTTCTCGAGACTTTTCACGGGCCTGGTTTAACTGTTTACGTTTACCTGGTCACTTTTAACACTTTAAGGATGAATCTGACCGAGAAGGAAGATGAAATATTTTTAATTATAAAAATGAATTGCATAACAATATTTTATACTATAAAGAAAATATCAGAGATTTGCATTTTTAGAGGTTTTCTGTTCTACATAAAAGATTGCAAAAATTTTCGCATTTTACTAATTTTTTTCCAATTATTTAGTCTTTTTACAAAATAATTAATGTAATGCGTATTGACAGCCACGTATTATACTCAAAAAACTTTTTAAATAAGTAACCGTATTTTTTCTCCATTTAGATTCTAAAATGAGACTTGATAAAAGATCGAAAAGGAAAAGTGTTCCTTGGTAAAATAATAATGATAATAATAATTAACAAAAAGGCAAGAAGAAATTTTTTAAAGCAAAAATGATTCTATTATTGCTGGCTTTAATCCCAAAAGCGTTAAAACATTTTTTAAAATACGAACAGTGAGACCTTCATTATTGTAGTGGCACAAAACAAGTTGGAATTTTATTTGGGGGAAGGGAGGGAGGTGTGCGTAACAAATATGTATAAGCCATAACTGGAAAATTAACGATCAGATACGTAAAAGAATGAAGGCCCCCCCCCCTTATCATTTTATTCATTTATTCTGCGAAAGGGGAACTGAATGTGTATTCATGCAGACTTATCCTTGACATCTTTGCTTTAAAATCCAGCAGGGTCTGAAAGCCAACGATTCTGAGGAGAAAAGACGGGTGCCTGAGTTGCTTAACAAAATTGAAATCCGTTTAACACAATAAGACTCTTTTGACATAGTATAAGATAATGATCTTTCATTTGCAAGACAATTAGGAGTTTATATTCGATGGACACTTTTTTTCGCCAATTGTTTTAAAAAAGGCTTCTGTCAACAACAATCGTTGCGGATTTCGAAATACTTGATATAATAACTAAACGACATACCCGATCCTTGATTTTAACGATAGAAAACTTAATTATACTTTGTTCTCAAAAGTTCAGAGGTTAATTACGTATTTTTTTAAATAAGAACCACAAGACACATTTGTGGCTTCAGAATAATCGAGACAATTATCGGTTGAAAAAAATAACGAATAAAACAAAACACTTACTTTGTCAAGACTTTTTTTCATACCTTGAAATGCTATCTACATCAGAAAAGGCGGAGGCATACATTATTGGTTGAATTTGAAAATATTTTATTGCGACAGAAATGCTTCATAACTTATTTTCATTTGACGGAAATTCTGAAATGCTAGCATGATTATTTTTACTTTAATTATATTTTTAAAGCTTTCTCCTATCTAGCTGAGTGAAACCGAAATTTTCTGATCACATTATAAAAATATATACTTAAAATAATTAGAGAATGAGTTCTGGCATTAAGTAGTGCATTCAAAAAATATTTTAACAAAATAATAATAAACAACCACCACCACAAAATATCTATAGTGAGTGACAATTTAAAATGATAGTAGGGAGAAAGCTACAAGTTGCATTACGCCATGATAAATAGTGTGAATATTACCCTAAAGTATATATTCGGGATAGTTAATTTCTGTATATAAAAGGAAAGTTGTTTACTTTTATGGGGCTTTTGCTGTTGTCTAAATCTAAGCATGGTATGGCGTGGAAGTTTAGAGAGGAGGTGTCGGGTCAAGTGTCGCCCTCAACATCTGACCAAGGTTCAATATCACGATGCCTGTCCCAAAATATCCGTCGTGTTACTTCAAAACGGGACGTTAATGTAACAAAACTAAACTAAACCCAAACCGCGTAGAAACACGCATTCGTGATCACCGCAACTTTCTATGTACTGTCAACTTGAGTTGTCACTGACCATGGCACAAATAAATGAATCTTTCAAAAACGAGGGCTTCTCGTTTATTATTACAATTTTCTGCTTAATTCGATACTGAAACAACGATAAAAAAATAGCAACTCCATTTTTTAAAAACTCCAAATGAATATAAAGATAATATTAGGCATATGTAACAATATGAATTAATTAAAGATGAGGGGACTTTAAATTAACAAGTAAAGGATATCTTCTGGAAGTTCATTAAATTTAAATATATGATTACATCGGTTTTAACCTCAGTATAAAAAGGGAATTTAAAAAGATCTGTGCCAAATTTAAATTGTTGTCATGGCATTACACTTCAAAGTTGGTTAAGTAATTAAAGTCTTTGTGTTTTATCAATTTCATTATCGTAATTAGTATTAAAATGGATTATAAGAAGCAACATCTACCATGGTAATGTGCAAGGTTGCAGTTTCTAAAGCGAATTTTTTTTAAATATCAGATAAAAAAATTTATTATTATCCAACTGATTTTTCAGATAAAAATGGAAAGTTTAACATTCAATACTTGGTTAACTAATTGCTCATAACGATGTAAGGCAACACTTAATAATTATATAACATATAAATTATATCGTTTAACAAAGAAAGAAATTTATTTTACCAAAACATGACCAGAAAAATTTTTATCAAATTTTCATTTTATTTAATTTGTTTTGCTAAATAAATATTCAGACTGATTACGAATCATATTGGACAAGGGCATGGTAATTTTAACCCTTTCTTCGTCGGCGTTGCATGTCAAGCGACGAAGAGAAAAATGGAATCGTTTACAGTGAATTCGTCACTACTTACACATCTCGTTATATTCCAAGATAATTATTTGTATTTATGAATATTGCTAAGAAATGTTGCAAATAGTCCTACTTTCTTCATGTTTTCGAGGTGAGATTTCCCACCTTGAATGGAAACATAATCATTTTGTCGGAGATTCGAAAAAAAAATCCCACTACGAAGGAGTTAAATTTTGGGCTACATAATGAAATTAAACCAAACACCACGCGGAAATTACCTTTCGAAATAATTAGAGTCAATGATATAGCAATTACTTCATACACATATATTAGCATCAAACTGTTAACAGTTATGTTTGATAAGTTCAAATAACTATTCATTACAATCTCTCGCAGTAAAAAAGAAACTGAAGCATAAAGACTGATTGATCAAGCAAGAAATGAGAATATAGCATTATTTTAATTAAATTGATAAGTAATCAGGAAAAATGAAAAACGTTACGAAGAGAATTGTTCCTTTATGGAAGATACAATGAATAATACTTGAGCTTTTCAATTTTGGAAAATGTAATTAATAAGATTTTTCTCGTATTAATTCTAATTATTTAAAACTTAGATAAGATTTTTTTTCGAATAAACACTAGTTTTATTATTTGTTACAGAGAAAAATGGCAGAATTATACGCAGACGATAATGCGAGTTTCGTAACAGCTGAAATAAAACCAACGGATCACAGCATTTTTCACCATAAATGTTTACATCGAAAATTGCAATGTTGTAGCTTTATTCGATAAACATTTTCCTACAGAAAGGAAAAAAGCTGCAAAAAGATTCCTCGAATTTGAAATTTCCGTAAGAGTCTTATTTTTGGAATCATCGCATTAAGTAAACTTTTTCCAAGTTTCTTAATAAGATAAATTTAAAAATTGAAATGTTTTAGAACACAGTTTCATTATAATACTTGCTGAAAAGTAAAAGAATATGTTAGGTAAGCAGCTATGATCATATGGATTTCCACATCATGAAAGGGTAATTATGAAATACGTTTATTTCTTAGAAATTTTTTTTCTAATTTTCTGTGTAATTATTAAAATATTTTTATATTTGAAAGTAAGCGATTTTCTGTATGTAAACCTTTCTGTAGTATCAGCGCATAATCATTTCCTTACAATATGGATAACGATATCATATAGATAGCAAAATTTATTTTGTGATGCAAATGCTGTCTAGCTGAAAGTTAGTCAGTTTAGTTTTGAAAGAATTTTTGTTTTCTATTTCTTGTTATTGATTCTATAAGGACCAGTGAAATATCACGTTCAATCATCAAGACGCACATTTTTGATACAATTTCTAGGAAAAGCTATTCTTTTTCTGTTTATTTCGAATGAGTCGTGGAATTGCTGCCTTTATCTATTCGAAGTAACGAACAGTATATTTTCTGCCAGAACTAAAAATAAATAAATAGCAATAGATATTTTCACTACTCGAGAAAGAATATGATGCCCAATGTTTCAAGCACTATATTCTATATTCAATACCTACGAATGAATGCATTGATTAAAGGCTATTTGAAACTATATCCTTAATGTGAAATAACCTGATAAATGCTAAGTAAAGAATTTCAAAATATAAATAAAATAAATAAATTAAATAATCATTCTCAACATTAATTTGTTACTAAGAAATACTGATAATACCCGAAAACTGTTTTCAAGCTTACATATTGATTTAGGAAATGCTTTATGAATATCTACTTTTCACTTTTTGATTTTTAATACGTTTTGAGTTACATAAATTAATATTATGAAATCTCCGAAGTGTTTTAAATATAACTCGCTATTACATGAAGTTAAAGTAAATTCCGTTACAAATTAGTTTTTATAATTAACTTCAAACATAACACTAACAAAAAAAAGTTTTGGAAATGTAACATTACGCAAAATAACATAACATAGTGCCAATTGTTTGTAAAATATAAATCGGAAAAAGTGCATTATTTAAACGATATTAAAACAAATTTCACTGCATATATTTTATTATTTACATTAAAAATATTCACATTACAATAGATGACTTAAAATACCTCCTTAACAGTTCACGAATATTTACATATATGAAAAGTCTTTATTAAATTCTTAATCTTTGAAATTCAGCATGGATTTTATATCCTCTTCTGAGTATTAATGTAAACGTTTCGTAGGAAATAAATTTAAAGTGGGGGGGGGGGACAGCACGCAGTTATGCAAAAAAGAATCAGCCATCATTTTCCATAGACTTCCAATGTTGCAAAGTGTACCTAAGAGTATGTAGTTTGCTATATAAAATTGAATCATCTCTTTTGTACAACAGACTTTTTAAGATGGAATTACACCAGAATTTTTCAACGATATTTTGCAAAATTAGTTCTATATGAAAATGTGTTTTTTGGAGATAGATTGTACGCGAGAAGTTATTTTGCATTATGCAGAAGTAATTCAGTCATGAACAGTGTTGTAGTCGCAAAATAAGCAGTGCCGGAACGCTCTAACCTGGGCGCTATCTTAAGGACGATTTTACAATTTTTTCTTATTTATTTCTCATGGGGAAAAAAAGCAGTGCCGGAACGGCTTTTCGGCTCCACTACACCCCTGGTCATGACATACGAAATTTTATAATAAATAAATGCAATTTCTTTGCTTTGTAATAAGTATTATTTAGGAAACACTATATTTGATTTTGAATGCGAACTGATGATTTACTAAACATGAATTATTTAAAAATGAAAGTAGCATTTTTCACGTTGTAAGAAAAGTTAGGATGAATTAAAATGTAAGTCGCACAGATGCGACGGAACGATAAAGTCTGAAATCAGACATCAAAAAAGAAATGTCGGGCGTGCTTGCTTAAAGCCTGATTGAAGGCAAACTGAGTAAGTTATTGGTTTATGAGCTTAAGGGCAAAGTTATGAATTTATATTTTAAAAAAAATGTGTATTGTCAATTGGATTGTTGAGAGCGTAACATTGTAAAGGTGTCAAGTTCTGTGCCAGAAAATGTTGCATGACTTAACTGGGAGATAGGATCAACAAAATCTGGTTCAAGGTTTGCTATTCTAAATCAAAACGGTTGAAAATTACGGATTTATACAATTTACACTGAGTTTTTTTAAATGTTACTGAGCGTCTATTCTAATAAAACGACTTTGCTTAAAGGGATTCCAACAAAACTTTCCTTCTGAAAAACAATACATAAAAAACGCTATCCATGGGTACAAAAGAAAATGCTGCTGTTCATTTGCTTGTATTGTTTTGCAGCAACTGAGAGCTAGTGGGGAGGAAGGGAGGAGCTCCGACGAATGTTAAGATTAACAAAAATTAATTGTCGCTCTAGGGCAAACATTTTTTTTTTGTTCTTTTTCGCTTCTTTTCCTGTTTTTATTGTTATTTTTTCCCTTCCGATTTCCAGACTAATGTTTGCTTTGGCTCGTCTAACAATGGCCGTCGAAGCGGCGAGGTTTTTAAAAGTCTTTTGCCGGGCCATTTAGAAAACCGAATCATTAGTATTTCTTCCGTGACACAACTAATTTTCTAACGTATACACAATTTTGTTGGGCCCGATAACAAACGCAATTTTCCACAAAAGAAAATGTCCTTTCTCATTCATACAATGGACTCGTCCGCGATGCTGAGAGAGACATGTCAAAAGCACCCACACCCCCTTTTTCCATCCATGCTAATAGCGGGGCGCCATGTCAGAGCGGGGACGAAAGACGTCCTTTTTTTAATTCCATGTTGGCTTTTTATTATTTTTTTTTCTCCTCCTTTCTGCCCAGTCCAGCCCATTGTTTCGGTTTCACGTAGACTCTTACATTTCATTATTTCGGCACCCCCCTTCCTAGGTCTCTCTTATTAGTCAAGTTTTATCTAAGATAGTATATTACAGAATTTCTTGCAGTTTCCGGTCATTATTTAAGACATGAGATTATTATCTTATTCATTCAGTAAACCCCCTTGCTCTCGCCTCCCTAAAGCAATTATTATTTTTTTTCTTCTCTCTCTCCCTTCTCGAAGTCTCTTTTAGTTGTTTTCGTTGAGCTTTTCTCTCAGACTAATGAAAAGGAGCTGACGTTGTGCATTTTTATAAATATTGGGAAAGACAACTAATTAACAGAGTCGAGTTTTCTGCTTGTTGATTCGAAACAGTTTCACGGGAACAAGCGGCGGAAGTTTCTTAGAGAGGGCCGCAGTTTTGTTCCAAAACAAAAGAACAAACAAAAGGCGAATTGTTTCGAAAAGCAGTAGAGAGTGCACCCCCCTCCCATATTTTTTTTTTCTCTCTGGACACTCAGAGTCTTTTGTCTTCGGGGCGGGGTCCACAGTTTGACTCCAATCTCAGGGGTCGAGGATTCAATCGCAGATTTTATCGATGATAAAGAGGGAATTTCAAAAACCGAAAAACTACCTTTTATAGAAATAAAATTCCCTAAATTTTATATTGTTGAAAAGGTGAGTGAAAGCACACAAAAGAAACCTGAGATAAGAGAATTAAAATATAGAACTACTTTTAGAGTGTGTGGGGGGAGAGGGGATTCGAAAGCTTTGGTTTTGAGAAGGAAAAGGGAATACAAAGATATTTGAACACATATTTTTGAAATGGGAAATAAAGTTTTGAAAATTTTGAGTATAAATGAATTCAATAACGGAGAAAAGAGAAGAAATAAAAATTAAACTATTTTTCTTCTAGGAAGGGAGGGAACAACAATAGGAAAAGTACGCTACTAAAAGCAAGTTATCAAAGACAAAAATGAAATTCTGAAAATTTGAATTTTTAAGAACGAATGTGTGTAAAAGCTTTTTATCTCCCTAAAAAGAACTAAAATGCATTTCAGAGAATTATTTCAAAGAACAGGCATAAATCAGTTCAGTCAATTGCGTTATTGTAAGCAATATCAGCCCGTCTATACGTCAGTCTTACTCACATACAAAAATAATTTGGAAGTTGGATAAAGAAACTTTTCCTTCTTTAACAGCAACTTCAAGGTCAAGATTATAAAAGTCTAACTTTTTTTCACCAATTCTTTTAGAATTTCGGATCGAAATCGACCTATGAAAATACTTTTTAATAAAGTCGGTTTCAATATCACATCAAACAGATCAGTAAAGAAATTATGAACAAGAAACTTTTAAACCAAAATATAAATTATATTTTTAGGTATGTTAATGAAATGAAGGTTTTTTTTTTTTAAATTCTTCTTTCTTTCAACTTGAGAAGGTTCTTATATTTAGGTATAAGAGGAAGCAGGTATTGCAGACAAAACCAATCTGATTTTCCCTTTTTTTTCTATTCGCGCCATAAAAGAAGAGCATTTTTCAATAGAAAAGTAAACTTCTGCATTCCACACATGGAAATATTTGGGCACATGATAGGACATCCAACATGGAATTGTTGTCCTATCATGGGTACGTGATAGGACAATTTAACAAAACTGGTAAAAAGGATTGCGTGAAATTTTAACTGGAAATATTTATCATTAAAATTAATAAATTTTCTCTCAATTATAAACAGTTTAAAAGAGCGATGAATATTTGTTGACGCGCATCTTTCGGTCTGTTTCATCTACATCTAATGGAACTCTTCTAAAGCAATCGGCAAAAATAATTCATCATGAACGATTAAAATGTGTTTAAACTAGTTGAAGGAATTCTTGTCTCGTATTCGCTGGGAATTCTAACCAACAGATGCGTACGCATACGCTGAATTGTAACTAATACGGTGAAGCAATGCTAATTCTTCCTAATTTAAAGGCTGTGAGAAATGATTGATGCCGATTTTATTTACTTTTTTGTTTATGTTTTCAACTCTTTCCTGCCATGAGGGATCGCTTTACAAATTAGATACTTTTTAAAAAGAAGAAACAAATTCCAACCCAACTCTGAACGATATCTAGGGAAAAAAAGTTTAAAAAAACTTCGACCGCAGATGTTCCTTATCTTCAAATGCGGCTGAGAATCTTTTTTTCCCTCCCTCTCATTTAACGGGAAACATCAAGAATTAGAATTTACACGAAGAAGCGCAAAGCGCAGAAGTGGCGAAAAAAATAAAAACAACTAAATAAATTTTAAGATAGAAATTTTAAGATAATTCTGTAAGCTCAAGTCGCGTTATTCTCAACATTTATGATTTACGAAATGTTTACTATTTTTGGAGAAGTCCGTATCTTTCCATAGCACCATTTTTGCCAGAGAAAGTCCATTTAAATCGGCTTGCCCTTGACCATTTTGTCTTATATAGAAAAGATAACTTCAGCAAATCATTGATATTCAGGATTTTCAACAGTTTATTATGTTTATTAATGAAGAATTAATAACTTACCTCAATAAAAAATAAACTACATATCTTTTAAGAAGCAACAAAAATAATTATTTTAAATGCTTCTATAATTACGTGATTTCATATTAATTACTGCAATAAATGATTAACATTTAAATAGTGTAATAAAAACGAAACTTATTTTCCCTCCTCAAGAGTTACTAGGCAAATTTTACAATAATCTGCAAGTTAAATTTCTAGATAATAACTTAAATAAATATATAAAAATGAATCCAATTGGATTATCAATGCTTAATTGCAAAAACTTTTCAAACTGAGGACCACTATCCCATTTGGGGTAGCGTAGAATAATTCAGGAGTCCAAGAAATTTCAAAATTAATTCTACTCGAAATTAATTAAGAAAGCTATATTGATTTTAAAAAACTAATTAAAATTTATCAGATAGTTGTTATAAACTATATTAACTTTTAATTAACATTAATTAATGCTTCGTTTTCTTATTTTATTTTCCTACTAAACTTTCGGAGGAAAGTGAGGCCACGCGAAAAAAAGTTTGAAAAAGAGTCGTAAATAGAAAAGTTTAGTTAATGCGTAAGCATTTTTACCCCTCGTTAAAATGAATACGGTTTAAGCATCCAGTTATTATCACACATGCACAAGATTGTAATTTTTTTATGTGTTCAGCTTCTTAAATTACCAAACTCATTTTAAGATTACGAATTTAACAAAATTAAGCCAAAAACTTTATTTAGTAATTAGTAAATTAAAACGTACCATTACTTCAAACCAGCAAAAAAAATTAACAAATGCTGGAAACTGTTGGTTGCTGTATCATAATACAATTGAAGAAATTTATATTCAGCCAGCATTGAAAAACTACACCGGAAATAGGGAAGGACATTTGTCATTTTTTTATAATTACCCAAATCTGAAATATCTATTAGTAAATAGTTTCTGAAAGAATACGACAGAAAAGTTGGGTTTGGTTATGCTAATCACTGTAGTATGACCGGATGTTAAATATGTGGTTAAGACTAAAAATGAGCAATCAACGGTCCATTTTTCTTTTTACCCGAGTATTGTGTCTGTTGGAAACGACTCATTAATGAAAGGTTATAGAAACAATGCTAATGCTAAAGCACCCATACAAAAGAAATATGCACAAGGACGTCAGTATAAAGTGCCAATAACACCTAACACATCGAAAAAGAAGGCAATAAGTTTATCACCAAAAAAGGGGATTGTTCTTGAAGAAAGTTAGGCATGGGCATGCAGAGATTACCGGAAGTCTTTATGGTATTTGGAAGGGGGGAGACTTGGAAAATGTCAGGAACGTGCAAGGTGAAGACAGACAATTGTTTTTGAAAACATTGAGATAGTGTTAAAATGTCCCAGATGTGATGCAATTTTTCAATAACAATGGAAAATACCATTGAAAAGTCAGAATTCAATCCTGCGATGTCGCGTTGCTTTTTATTACGTGCTCCGCTTAACTAAAAAGGTGTCAAACGGAAAAATGTAGAAATTGGGATATCCGGATTGCTTTATCTTTCTGTCTTTATCTTTCTTTTGTGCACTTTTGTAAGCTTTGATTTAAATTCTTCGCATATGTTTTATACACCCTAAGAAATAAAAGAATGGAGAAAGGGATGTTTAAGCTTGAAGCATATTGTTTGTGTCATGTTGTTTATTCTTACTCTTTCTCTAAAACATATGGAAATAGAAGTGTTCAGTATGTAATGTGAAGCAACGGCAGATTGCTGAAATTCGACAAATGACTTTTAATATAATGATAAACACTTCGTTAATTCTTAACAAATGGAGAGGCACACCTGAATTTCTAATTTGAGGAGAATCGATCTAATTCAATCGTAAAATTAAACAGCAGAAAGTACAATGAAATAAACTTTTATAAACTAAATTATAATTATTTTGAAACCGGATGCACAATTTTTTTATCTCGTATTTTGAAATTTATAAATGAAGAAAGAAATAAATAAATAAGCATAAATTAGAAACAAGATAAATGAACAAAGATGCACAATGCAAAACGATTCAATAATGGCTGATTCAACAAACATCCTCATCCTGAAGAGAAAAAAAATCTCATAAACTAAAAGTAACCATCAGCAGAAGAGTGACGTGCCTCAGAAATAAATAAATAACATTTCACAGCCCCCATTCTTAAAAAGCTTTATTCCCAATTCGCCCTACCTCCAAAACAAAACACGCGCTAACCACAAAACGAAGTAGTCGTCATATAAACGGATGGAAATTCCTCGAGCGGGCAATTGGCAGAAACGTATGCCCGTCAAGCAAGCTTGTATTGAAAATAATTAGCATATCTGTCGGAGAAGCAGCCACTGATGAAGTAGCTGCAAGTAGCATGCAAGTTCATCACGGAAGATGGTCTCGCAGGACAGCAATTGGAGAAGAGTCATTTATCTGATGATGACCCTAGAACGTTACCCTTTTCCTGCGTTCGCGTCTGGGCTGGGAAAAGTTGCTAATGCCCATTCACAAGCTGAACCGAAAAGAGATCGCGAAAGTAAAGTGAATGTTTCAAAAATGCATGACACTCGTTCCAATGCATAATCAACATTTGGATGGAAATGCATGATGATTTAATTGCAGGGTAATCGTTTATCATCTCTCAGATAGAAGTATTTAGCTATGGAATGAAATTGGGGATTATGTTATGCGAATCGGGCTTATGCTTGTCGATTATAGCATTTATTTAGTAGATAAATGTTTTCGTGGGGATGTTTTCAAAACAAAGAGGCGAAGAAATACAGGAAGAGAGGTACGAAGAGAGGTTTCACACGGAGTTTCTCTTTATTTAGATTTTTTTTTAATCGATCACTTCCATATTCAGGAAACACACAGAAGTAAAAGAACAATACGTAAGGCTAATATAAGTACCAGCTAATTAGCAGTGAAAAAATATAAATATTCTTACTCGTATTTTTTGAACAGCAGAAATACCTGAAGTGAAACATTGAGTTCTTTGACTTGGAGACTTATTTTAAGTAACACGTGAAACATGGAATTCGCCTCGCTTTCTACTATTTAAATGATTTCATTTAATTCAGAACTTCTTTTTAAAAATCAATTTTAATCCAACATCAGTTTGCTGCTTGATTTAAAAATTCCATTATTGAATCAAAATAAAAAAAATCAATGTTATTATAAAAACTCAAAATTTGGCGCTAAGTTATAGATGAAAGAATCAATTATTAACAATAATGGTGTTTATTTGGTAGATATTAATACTTTCTATAAAAATAATTTATTTCAAATATCACGTGTATAAATTATTCTTCTTAAAAATTACTGTTTATATCAATTGTAATAAATTAAAATAATATTTTAAACTGCTTTTAAATACAGTAAAATACTTTTTCGAATTATGTATTATTTTTACACAAGTTCTTTTTCACAAACATTTTCAAACTTAAAAACATAAGTATTCGAATGTTAAGTTTTCTCTAGTACAGTACATTTTAAATTTAAACACTTACATTCACTTTTAATTATCATTTTTTATTTTTCTCGTAACTTTTCCGCAACAGATTATAATTTAATAAGATATCTGCTCTATTACAGTTAGAAAGCTGTATGTGTGTGAAAAAAAAAATTGTTTCAGACTTCTGAAAAATTTCTATTCAATGTATTCAGTGCATTCTTTTTCGTAAATTCACTCTATAAAATTAAAGAAGACAATCCCAATTTCGGCCTCGGTCGAGCCAAGGCATAATTAAAGTAGTATAAAAATACGTAATTAAATTGTGAATTTGGTGATTACTAAATGTGAGTTTATAATCAAGTTATATTACACGTGTTTTCTGAAAATAAAAATAAATAAACGACGACGGCTTTCTAAAACCATAGATAACATTCTGAGTCATGCCAAATGAAAGGTTTTCGACCTTCAATTTAACTATATATTACTTAAAAGTGTAAAACGTAACTTAATCAAACTACTAGACCAATCTATCATTGAGCCGTCAAGTCGGATGAAAGGTTCGCTGATTGACTGGCAACATCAACAACATTTCAGCACGCGTTTTAACTACAAAATTGCAATATTTTGTAAACTTTAGAGTTTTCAATTTTATATCACTGTTTCAAGGACCGTGATTTTGATCTAAAACTGGGAAAGAGGGGTGGTGTTCCTTTGATTGGATTTGATGATTTAATAAGTGCGTTGTTTACGACAAAATTTAAATTACGAAATTCGAAATATTTATCAGAAACTAATTAACACTTTGCATGGATTTCGCACAATTGTTTTGCAGCACTCAAAAAAAGATACAATGTATTTGTCTTGACAAGTGATAATTATGGTTTGATGACTTAGATATCAGACAATTTTTAAGTACTACTTCCTTAATGGCAACTGTTTACTTAATTCAATAAAAGATAATAAAATATCTAGCAGATAGATAAATTTGTGTTTTGAATTAATTTCCTCACTAAAAACATGCTTCAACAAAGATACATTAAAATATTTTTAGGCAATTTGTATGACTTTTTAAAATATCATGTCTTTAATGACAATTCTATCTAAATATCCTTCGAATATTTATTAAGCATCTAATAGCTGCTATAATTTGTTTACCTCACTTATAATTATTAATTTATTTCACATAGAAGCCCTTTATGCAAGTATCTTACTCAATGAAGTTCAGTATGTAACTACGTTAATTTAATTCTGGAGAAGTATTGTGAAATATATAAGGATGATATCGTTAACTATATTTATTTATGAATTAAATTCCCATAAAAATCTAGGTTCCAATTTGTTAACCTTACTTATCATCATTAATTTCCTCCTTTGGAAATACTTGACGAAAAACAGTTCACCAAACAAAATTTAACGCATAATTCGGCTCATTTAATTTTGGACTCATATTACGAAACCAAGTCCGAGTGAAATAAGTAACGATGAAATGTTCCGTGAAAAAAAAAAAAGTAACACTTCAGCACTGAGGAAAAAGTTATTACGCACCTTAAGCAAGGCACGCGAAAGAAAAGAAAAGCACTGAAGAAGAATGGGACTTTCCCCCTTGACAGTGAAAGCGATTCACACACTAACCTCAATTCCAACACACGCTAAGCAAGAGGGTTCGTTGTGATGGCCCCACCAGCCTTGTTGAAATAAAGATAAATGGGTTTCCCTTATAAAAGCATGTAAGGTGGTACGTAGGCACGAGGGTTCGATTTCCGGTCAGGGTAGTTTTGTTAAAACGTTACACGGAATGACGAATATTTTGCAAAAAAAAAAAATGTTTTACACCTCGTCTTTCTAGCAGCGAAAATGTTCATGGAGAGTTAAGTTGAATTTTATCGACCCGAAATCGGGGTGGAAGTAAAAAAAAAGTATAAATAGGCGACTGATTTACCAAAAGCAGGTGATTTAATACTTTCATTGAACTCAATTCATGTCGCAATCTCGCATCTTACATCAAATTGAGAAAACACTTTAAAAGATTCGAATCATGCCATCGAGTCATTATTACTGAAATTCGCGACGAAAGAATGTGATGTAAGGAAATCTGAACCATCTGTCAGTGAATCATTATTACTGAAATACAATAAATAAATTTAAAGGAAAAAAGAAACAACTGTCAATGAATCATTATTTAATTAGTTAATGGTAGGAAAGCTTTCGAATGAAAAGATGTGTTTGTTTAATTTCAAAAAATAAGATAAAAAAGATTTTCATTAAATATTAATGAGTCACTCATGAAAATATGTCCGTTAATAGGAAATAATCAAAATTTGTGGATGAATCACCATTATTTTTTTATTTTAAAATGTTATATTTTTTTAAGTAGTAAAATTTTGATTTCTTCCTTAACATATTCACAATTTTGTCATTAGTATTTCAAAAACTTAGATGGAAAAATGCGTTTTTTTGGTAACTACAAAAACGATTTAAAAAAAATGTTGAAAACTTATTATTGCACCGAATTACTTCTGGATATAATATCTTTTTATAATTTTAATATTCAAAAATGCAAATACTGAATAAGAAATTTTTATCTAACGCTATGCCGAGATTGTATTTAGGCGAGTTTTCTATAGAAAATATGACCGTTGAAACTCAAGACAGTTCTTATGGAAAAAAATTATAAGAATATTTCTGAATAAGATATAAATTATGAAAGCTAATTTTTTCATATATTTCGACTTTTTATTCAATAAGAAAGTTGATAATAATTTTATTTTGTTAGAATAAAAAAGCATTGATAAAAAAAGTGACCACATTCCACATACACAGTTTTACTGATATACATGAGCTGATGCTATTAAAAAAACAGTCTGACTTAGTTTCCATGTTTTAATGCCGTACGCAATACGTTTCAGACCTAGCTCGTCAAAAATAAAGCCTTCCAAACTGTGACAGTTGTATTACTTAGTTGCATCACTATTATATCCCATCAGTTTAATAAATAGAGAGAACTTAAGATTGATGATTTAAGTATGAAATATTTACATAATGAGCCGCAGTCAGAATCTGTTTCAATAGTATGGATAATAATAAAGGCAATATTTCTTCATTAAGTGAAAAAAAATCAAAACAAATTAAATTAAGCCAGTTTCATTTTGAAAAGAAACATGTAGCAACAATTTGTCTTTTCTCATTAAACCAGCTATGACCTCCAAATAAATAAAGCACTTTACAAAAGACAAACAAGTTTTACGATAGAAATTAATTGTTTCAAAAACACTCTAATTAGATATTCGCAAACACACGTGTTTAAAACCATAATCAATAGTGCATATTTTACTCCTGTGTTCTTTTCGAAGCATTCTTTGTATTCCTTTGTTCAGTGAATATTGATCCAAATTAGTACCGAGTAAGACTTTATGTTCTAAATTATAAGTGTTTTTAGGTCAAAGCTGGGCAGTATTTTGTTAATTATCTTTGGGTACAGTTTTAAATTCACCCAAATATAAAGTTTCAATTTCCATAAAACCTTGATGTACCGAATGTGTCATTAAAAGTTTCGAATAACAGGCAAAACAAGGTGACTCATTTAAGATTTGATAGCTAGAAAACAGACTTGTCAACTTGATGTATTAAGATACATTATTATCAACTTAAGGCGTTTCTCTGATAATGTGAATTTCGTCACTGACTTATTCCTTCTTAGCAATGCGTTGAATTTGAATTAAAAACTCCCGACATAGAGTTGTGGATTCAATACATTGATATCTTCTATCTTTTCGTTTCAACAATTAATCAAATATTATGTAATTTCCAAGTTGATACTTCATGGTGGTTGGTCTAAGTCGTTTACTGAAGGTATTTTTTAACCATGCACATTTCCCTATAGGGTCGAAAGATTGATAAATTAACGGTATCCAAATAAGCCGTTGTTAAACATATGAACATAAAGTGTGAAGGATAACGTTGGATAATTGATACGCCTTTTGAAATATTATTATAGTGATTAAAAAAAGTCATAAAACTGAATTACAACGAAAATGATGAACAATGTGCAAATTATGCCACCCCAGTAACATTTTGTGCAATATAGGCATAATTGAAAATCATGTAACGAAATTTCGGCGGATTTCTTAAATGGAGAAAGAGCTACACTTAGAAAAACAATAATACATATTTCGTTCAAACAATGCCTTGTTTGTTACAATTGACAATTTATGGGTGCTGTTAAACTTTCCATGAGAAGACTTAAACATTTTTTTTTATTATAGTCATATTTTTTAAAAAAGAAACTTCACAAGTTAAATCTTCCGGAAGGAACAAACCAAGCATAATTGCTTGAATTGGTAAGGAAGATCAAACCTTTTAGTTAGAGACATTCTCAGTTGAGCAGAAAAGTGTTCTAATATTTTGAATAACAGTTGAGGTGGGAAAAGAAAGAAACTCCAGGCTTGTTAAAAGTACTTTCCTGTGGAGTTATCCGTGAGTTGCTCATAGAGTAACCAAGTGTGGTGATTATGAAAAGCAGTAACCAACAACTGAGAGCAGCATTGGTGCTTACTCAGTACACCTGCCTTAATTTCTTTAAAAGCTCTGACCCTATTAATAAAAACCTTCTTTGCTGACCACCATAGCTTTTCGGAAATTCCCCATTCTCGAAAGCAGTTGAGGTCTAAATGAAAATCCAGAACCTATGAAAGTACTTTCTTCTTGGGGTTATCTACGGTTTGGCCGTGGTTTAGTTTAGTTTAGTTTAGTTTAGTTTAGTTATATTAACGTCCCGTTTCGAAGCAACACGAGGACTATTCGGTTTGACCGTGGAGTAACCATGCTAATTTATTACGAACAGCATTAGTCAAGGCCTGTGTACTGTGTTCGTCCTTACTTGATACACCTGCCCAAGTTTTTATAAAGCTCTATCCTTTCACCAAAAACCTTCTTTGCTGACCAGAATATACTCTAATTTTTCCGAAAAGCGGCTGTGTCCTCGAAGAAACCCATGGATGGTAAAAAAATTGCCCGTGGAGCAGCCTGTGGTCAACCCCTTTCTCACCAGACAAGTCGGTCACAAAAGGGAAATCAATTAACTTGGCAAGTTCAATTATTATGAAAAGGGTTTTTCGAGTGACGAGAGGCATCCTTTTCTTTGCCGACGTGACTTTTTTTGCTCCCGAAGGTTGCACAACGGAATCTCTCACAATGCATGACGCGCGGGCCTCGAAATAAAACGGGAGGAAAAAGGGGTAAAAAAATTTGGAGAAGAATAAAACGCTCCCCGAAATATTCAGTAGGTCAAGTCCTTTGATGCTTTTAAACTAGGAGGAGTGCCTGAGCAGAGGAAAAACGCTGACCTCGATTGAGCATCCATTTGGTCCCTTTTTACATGTCGACCTTCTGAATATATCGTGGGAAGATTTATAACGAAAACGAGGACGGGACCCCGTGCAAAAAAGGCATAAAAGGGCGATAAAAATCTTATTATGTGCTTTGGAAGAAAGGGGTAAAATTTCGGTCACAGAATTCCTATCACTCGTCGTTTTTTAAAACCCACTCGTCGTCGATTCCCTACTGGAACGATGAAGACGAATCCACCCAATTCGCTTCGATTTTTTCTTTTTTTTTTTTTATTGATTTTTTAAAGTTTTTTTGACCATTAAACGTAAAATTTATTCAGGCGACGTCGACAAAAAAGCTATAAATTAGCGGCGGAGATGCGTAAAACAACACACACAAAAGTTCTTACAAAATTTAGATGTATTTAAGCTTTTGAATCGTTATTTTTTATATGTTTTTTCATTTGTGGAATTCATTTTGTTGCTTTTGGTGTGTCACAGATGAATTATGGAAGAATTTTATGAGAAGATTAACTATTATTTTGCTCGATAACGGAGGATTCATTAGTTCAAGAACGCTTTTGAAAGAACCGAGATCCTAACCTTTAAGCTTAATTTATTCGAAAAAATTATTTATTTATTACAGCGATATTGATTCAGTACACCAACGTGAGTTTCTTTCTAAATTTCTCGACAATGTTCAGAAAATAGGAAAGTAATGTAAATTATTAGATATAAACATGTGAAAAATTTAAATGAAAAAACTACATAAACAAGAAAATATAAAATTTACTAAGCTAAGACATGAACTTATTTGTCAGTATAATAATTTGGAAAATCCAACTCCGACACGCCTAAGATAATTCTAAGTTACAACGATATCGAATATCAATGAGAAATAAACTTCGTTTCTTTGAATGAAAATGCGACACTTATATAAATATATCTCCATAATTAATAACCACGTAGGAAATAAAAAATATTAAATGGAAATATTTTTAATGACTAAAATGATTACAGTGATTGTAACGAAAAGGCATTGAATTATTTGATTTAAAACCAACTTTTTAATAGCGTTACTCTGCACGCCTCATCGATAGATGGCAGCACGATATTTATTTCGAGGGAGAACGCGAAAGTAGAGCATTTAGTGAACCGATATTGTTAACAAGGAAAAATTTCTGAACAGGTTCAAATCTATACTTATAAAAGGCAATGTTTGTGTGTGTGCGCGTGTGTGTTTGTCTGCGATGTCCAGACGAAGCTATCGCACTTACAGCCATGAAATTTGGCACACAGGTAGTCGTAATGGTGACTGAATGCACCTCGAAGCCGAAATTTTAAAATTTAATCTAGAAATTTTTTTATTTAATGTTTTGTGTTGTTTTGGTTGATTTTTCGCACTAATTTCTCAATAGAATGGTTTCAAATAATTGTACGACAAAAATAGATACACCATCGGAAAGAGCACGCGATTTCCGTTCTAATGAAGTTAGTTTTGAATTTCTAACGCAATTTACTGAATTTTGAGAAATTTTTAAAAAATAGCCAGTTTTGGCATCGAGATGTTACTTTTGATTTTAAATTTGTTGCATCCGACTTTCTAATAACACTATTACTTTCAATTTTTTTCAGCTTATAAATAGAACGGTTCTGTCGGATTTAAAACAAGAACGGTTAAAATATCTTTTCCCGTGTTTTTTTAGTTAATTTTTTTCTGGACGGTTAAGAGTTATTTTTCTCGATCGAGTTCCTCGCGCGGCAATTCTTCGGAACGTAGATGGCGATTTTGATTGGCAGGATACGTCATGACCTTCACCTGAATGAATCACCTCGATTACTATTTTCGGGTTCAATTTTATATTTTGCTTGCTGTATAATAATCATTTTCACGTTCCAATTTTGTAATATTGTTTTGGATTAACGTACCTAACGTGTGTATCTTTTGTTTTGATTTTGTTTTAAAAACTTTTTCGTGTCATTGTTGTCATTTTTTCCCCAGTCCTGATTCCACGGGCAACGCCGTGCGCGTACTGCTAGTTAACGATAAAGATCAAAACAAATATGTGTTTTAATTGTATAAAAAAATTGCTTTTTTTCAACCGATATTAAAAAAACAGAAAAATTCTGAGGCATTAACTTGATAAGAGGGGAATAAATTTGTTTCGCTTCTAATTAAAATTAGTGTTATGTTTTGGATCATAAAGCTGCACTTCATAAATTTGCATGCAGTTTCAGTTAACTTAAAATTTCTGTCAAAAAGGGTGTAAAGAAATCTGAACACATAATTGTCAAGCTTTTAAGCAAAGTTTTAAAAAGAGAATAAACGTGTAGACATGCATTTTTTACATTCTGAATATTATTTCATCATGGAAGAAAAAAAATCAGTAATGTTATCCGTACTATTATTCACATCACTTTTAAACCTTTTACGTACGATTGGTTGGACTTTAAATTTTCATTAATGTATATTTTTCCAGGTTCAATTTGAGGGACTTGATAAATATACGTTTCAGGAATTTTTTTTATTTTTCTTATAATTTTTATTATTATATGTTTACATAAAATTTTGTATAGGTCAGGAGTATTCTTCTTAGAGAAATTTTCTTGAAAAGCAGCAAAAATTCAATAATCTTAAGATTTGAAGTCCTTCAAATAAAAATACTTAGCATATTTCCGTAAGTTACAAGCCATCATTTACTGTGAATTCATTTCAAAAAAATTCTGCACAAAAATAAATTAAGATGAAAGTTGAAAGAAAAAAGTTTGTCACTTTTAGATTCCTATTGTTATTTTTACTCCGCAAAACCGCAGCCGCCATTCAATACTCTGAATCATGTTTTTTGAGGATTTTCCTCTTTCTGGCAGAATAGATTGCATTTAAAAAAATTTTAGAGGCACAAAATTATACTTTTATGGACATAATTAGACATGAGGAATGTATTCATAGTTTAAGTAGTTTGCAAGCAACAATTATGGTTTCAAAAAATGGGAGGAGGGGGGGGGGGAAATTCCTTTTTGAACAATGGAAAAAAATTAAGGATATTGCTCACCGCATGAGGCCGCTAAGACTGCCAGTGGTTTTATGAAAAACACAAATGGAAATAATTATGATTTTTTTCCTATATTTTCACAAAATAAATTGTATAAATAATCATGTTATATAACATTCGTTACGATCTCAGTACTTTTTCGACATAATGATTTTTGATGTAACCACTAAAAAAGGATTCTTGTTATGCGGTAAATAAATGCTATGCAGTGTGTCATCTCCCAAAAAAAACCGATCAAAGAAATCATTGTCGAATTTATAGCTGCAAAATCTAAAGAATTCAATAACAAGCGCATAAAGAAATTCCAAATTAACACTAATTATTATATTATTAAATTTATAACTTGAATCTTGATATTTCTAAATACCATTCATAAATACACTAATGTCGTACTATGCTCTTCTACTTAAAGCTGCTTATTTTGTGACCCTTTCTTGTATTCCCTATGTAAGTTTTCATAAACGGTTATCAAGTTCTCAACACTAAAATCAAATAGAACATACATATTGTAGTGTACCCCCACAGAAATTCTTCAAATCACATACTCTATAAAAGAATTCCGATTTTAAAACACGAGCTGCTTTTAAACCTCCATTACGTATTAAAAATGTTTACAAGCATAGAAGAAAAAAATAATAATAAGATCTTATCATGAAAAAATACAGGTGAGAAGAAATGTGTTCTCATCTTAATTAATAAACTGAAATCCGCATCTAAGGTCGTAAATTAAATCTAGTTTCTACCAACCCAGCAAAGTAAATAAAAAAAATTGCTTGCCATTAACTAATAAATTAAAATATTATAAAGGTATGAACCAGTTAGTACAACAGTTAATGACGGAAACTAGCAAAAGCAGATGCCATTTCCGGGTTGGATACTATGATTTCATCAACGCTTTGGTTTGGAATCGAATATAGACAACAGCAAATACAACTAACGCCAGTGAAATGTTATGCAGTAAAAGAAACGAAAGGATACAATTTTCATACAATTAAAATCCGAAATTAATGCTGTGTATTAACGAAGGCTGACTGGTAAATCAGGTGGGATGTCATATATTTTAGGAAAATCGTAGGATTGAAAAAATGAGGCAGGGCATCGTGATGTAAGTAAGGTAACTACGGGAGACAGAATCGCTTTTTCGCAACTCCGACAAAACGATTCTGCAAAATGTGATCTAACGAGCTTTAACCATACTGGTAGAGCTTTACAATGTCCAAATAACCCAGTTAATTCTCCGTACGGCTAAGAGGGGAGTAGGAATCAGATTAAGTATTTTATTTCTTGGGGGTAGATCGGATTGCCACTGAAGTTGATAACTTTGTATACGATAACCCAAAAGATTTACAAGCTTTCAATTATGGTTTATATTTAAGCTGTGTTGATTTATGTCTGTATTACTATTATTCCCCCCCCCAGTCAAATATTTTAGAAAAATTTAATAATAGATCAGCAAAATTATTTAATTACTAAATTTTGGCTAGAAGAAGGAAGGTAATTTTAAATTCAAAAATTACGTTACCCGTGCAGGATTCATGTTTGCACCACTACGATTTCCCATCTTTTCCAATCACTTTAGAATAATTTAATAATTAATTAATTAAAATTATTTACTTACTACAGTTTTGACTTGATTGAGGCAAATTTTTAGTCAAGAAATTGTAATTAGCCAATATTTTATTAATTCATTAAATTAATTTAAAATTTAAATCAGTTTAAATTATTATTTCTTCATTCCTTATACTAGTTTTATATAGATTTGTAAAAACATATCTTCGTTGAGAAATAAAAGAATGGGCAGAGTAAGGTTAATTTGTTCTCGGTTTCATATGTCACAAAAGAAAGCACAGTTTAATTTCGATAAAAGCAGAATTTAAATGTGCGAATATTAAGGCTAAAATTTGAGCAAGCAAACTTGATTGAAAAACATTAATAAGTATGTAAAAATTAACTTTTTTTAATAATGTGGAAACTTATAAATGAAACGATAGATCTGCTTTACCTATTTGCTGTTCTATATAAATCATTGATCATTCGTTGAACTGTACTTGCAATAATCGAGAAGATCCTATGAAGGCTAGATTCTGATAGAAAAAGATATTTATTTCTTAGTCTCTTCTATTTTAAACTAATTTTGCCTAGGACAGTTAAATGTTTTTTCTTGTTTCACAATATGACCAAAACAAGATATAACTAACATTGCATTTATAATTTTACGTGCTTTACGATTTTTAGTAATTTTTGTCGGTGAATGAATAAATGTTAGCGAAACAGATATTGTAGCATTAATAAATGTTACGATAATCAATTAAGGAATAATAATTATTTTATGCAACAGAAATAAAGCTTTTATTGCACATTAGCTTTGTAATAAAATTAAAGCGAATGCTTCAATATCTTTATCATCTATAATAAATTTCACTCCTTTCTTGAATTCGGCTTTCTAATTCAAATTCTGCTTCTCTTTTCAAAACGTGTGTATTTAATCATCATCTCAATTA
Source organism: Araneus ventricosus (assembly GCA_013235015.1). NCBI lineage: Eukaryota > Metazoa > Arthropoda > Arachnida > Araneae > Araneidae > Araneus > Araneus ventricosus. The sequence continues at coordinate 4,370,070 of BGPR01000004.1, read as the reverse complement.
CCCTATCAAAATTCATTCAATAAAATTGCTCACTTTTTTTATTTATTTAGTTATCACATTATACTTTAAAAAATTACAAAACACCACTCCATACCCCTGCACACTTTGGGAAAAGACGAGTAACAAATAAAATTTCCATTTATTTTATTAAAATCACTCATCAAATTTAATAGATTATCGAAGAATAACAAAGTACATCAGGGGTGCATGTTATATATCTAAACATGTTTCTGCGAGCCACACTCTTTCATTTATCACATAAAATAAATGGTACATGAAGGAAATTTAAATGAAAAGCTCAAGATAAATGGTGATTCAAATTATATAATTTTAAATTCAAATTAAACTAAACTTAATAAATTGATTTAAATCCCACTAGTTTTTTTTAATTTAAAGGGGAAGCCGCAAAGTTGCCTAATAAAATTTATCTCGAAGATCTGCTACTTCTGATTGTTTTTAATGCAGGAGAAATATCTATAACTAAGCTTCCTTAAGCAGTATGGATGCTCCGATATAAAAGTAGCATGTTCATAAGTTAATGTTGAAATCTTCAAAGAACTTTTATTAATTTAATACTTAAAACGGCAAAAAATTAACTTTCACAATGTTTTATTGCAAACCATTTTAAACTTTTTACTCTAGCGGTTCCATTTTCATTTGAAAAAGTTTGTCGTGACCTCAAGTTTGGAAAGTACTTTAAAAAATGAAATACCAAATAATAATAAAATCAATTCAATTCAATTTGAAACTGCAAAATTTTAGCAAATTTTATTAAAAATGCCTTCAAGCAAGATGATTTTCTTAACTGTTTTTTTGCTTACAATTATTTAAAAATATGAAAGATAAAGAACACACCAAAAGAAACTTATTTAGGGTCAATTATTTAAAATATTTTACAATTATTTGAAAATGTAAAAGATAAAGATGACATCAAAAGAGACTCGATTTAGAGTCCCGATATACAGTTTTAGAGGCCCTATTTAAATGCCTTCAGTGACAGAGGAAAAAAATGATTATGCGAAATAAACAAAATCTCCAACAGATTATTAATAGAACACAGTAAAAGTTATAATCTCTTCAGCAATAATTGACTAAATTTATTATTAAAAGATTATTATTATTTATTCAATCTTCACCTGGTAACTCGTTTAAGTAAAATAAGTTCTTAGTTGTCTATACTTAACCCATTTTCTATATATCCCTCTAACTTCATTTTTATCATCGTTATTGGCTCACCGAATAGGGATAGATGTTATTACGCAACAAATGAATAAAACAGTAAAAACGATTTCTAAATGTCTTTAATAAATTTAGTTAAGTCTGTCTGTGACTTTTTTTTAAGAAAGGGAAAGAATTCCGAAAGAAACGGCAGAAAAGAAAACCCTTGAAAGAATTTTCAAAGCCACATTTTTTAAAGACTTTGCATTCGTTAAGACCACTAATCCAATTTTAAGAAAAAGGGGAGGAAGAAAAAAATTTTAAAAAAAATTAAAAAATACCCATTTAGATTTGGTGAATTGATTTCTAATTTAAAAAATGTAAAAAAATAATGAGTTGAAGTCAAATCTATTGCACCGAGAGATTCGATTAAAAAATTCTGCAAATCAATCAAAGACCTCAGAGAAATCAATCACACAACCAAAATCTTTCCTTACAGTCTTTCCTTATCTCTCCATTTGTACCTGCCCCCTTTCCTTGTATTCTGCATTTAATTGGTTACAAAATGTCTCGGAAGAAATCTCTTTTGGTTTCACGCCCCCTCGATCAAGCGTCACGATATCTCCCCCCTGCATCATTTGTAAACATTTTTTGCTCTGTACTGTCGCAATTTAGGGAAATGACAGTACTTGCCGTCTTATCTCTACTGCTGGGTGGTGCTCTACACATGACTTCAGATGGGCGCAAGTTTTGAATCCTTTTCCTACTGGGTTTATGACAGAAATGTCCTGCGACGATTTTTACAGCCCAGGAAGTAGAAGAAAATTTTATTTATTTTATTGCTATGCTTCAGTTATTTTCTTATTAACTTTAAAGATAGAATTTAGTCTTAAATACGCTTTTAAATTTTTTTAGAATTTATGATTCATTTTAGATAGGTAGGAGAAAACCTTACTTGGATGGTCGTTCTTTTTTAGTCGATATTTTCTTCGGGGATTCAGTTATTTAATAATTTTAAGCTGAATGGTAATTTACACAAAAATAGGTGCAGAAATGGATGGAAAAATTGCTGTCGTGTGTCATTTTGCGATATAAAAATATATGTTTATTATTTTTATTTTAATGTTTATGATATTTTAAACTACTAGAATAGGTTCGCAATATTTTTTCCTTCAACTTATAATCGAAAAATTGAAACAAGTATAATTATACCAGAATTTTTAACTTCATTAAAAATTCAGCACTTACGTTGAAAATAAATCAGTTCAATTAAGAGATAATTTTGCAAAAATTCTAGTCTCAGAAATATTTAAAACATTTTCAAAATAAAGCTACATTAATTTTATTTCACAAAGAAGTCATTGTTAAATTTTAATTTAAAGATGAAGTATAATTTAGAAGAATTATAATTTCAGTATAAAGTGTTTTCAAAGAAAAACTATATTCAGTTTGTTTGTGTTATCAACCAACATTTACAGACTGTCCGCGGTATTACGATAATGAATGTATCGTATACAAATTAAAAGTTATTTTACAATTTAAATGATTAATAATCTAAATTATGGTTGTCTGTAAATAGATGTAGAAAGTCACTAGTTAAATTATATTAACTTTGTGATATGATCACAACTAACATCTTTTTTGCAACGAGATATAAGAAGTTAATAAAAATATATTTCTAACATATCCATGGATACCAATGTTTCATAACTCAGCTACAGAAAGGAAGCATTTTAGAAACACAAATACACATACACAATGTAACAATTTGGAGAGGATAGAATTTCCCTCTTACGCAAAGAGTTATTTCCGATTTACTATTAAAACTAAACATCATTTAAACCAAACTAAATAACTACTAAAAATACACTCCATCGAAATGTAGCAAAACGTATTTCGCAACATTTTTAATGGTTCCCAGAAATAAAAAAATAAAATAAATATAAAAAAAATCAGAGAGATCGATAAAAACGCAGACAAAAATCGCGCGCGCACTAAGTTAACTTCTCTTAAGCGAGCCGAAATTGTTCACTTTTTATCAGGGTCCAATAACCTTTAATACTCCTAGAAGAGATGATTTATTTTTTGGTTCCAGAACTAGCTTGTTCCGGTTAAAAACAACGCTGATTAAAATAATTCCATTCCTCTAATGCATATATGTTACAGGAAACTGAAAGCAAGCACACCACAGAAACACAAGATGCGTGTAGTAAATAAAGAGCGGAAGGGTAACGAAAAAAATTAAATAAATAAAATAAATGTAAAAAATCATCTGCTCAGCACACACACTAACATAAAAAAAGAGGTTGTTCTGCTAAAATTCCTTCCCCGCTAGTGATTGGGAGTGCCCACCCTCCCTAAACTGATGTTATTAGGCATGTCACACACTTCACAAAGTTGGGCCATTTTGAGCCCATGGCTTTTAAACCCTTTTTTTCATTTTGTTGTTGCTGTTGCTTCCTTTTGACCAGTTCCCAGAGATGATAGGATGAGAATAAATAAATACAAGGTTTCCCACCAACAGACGCAAACGGCGTCTTCTCTTCAGCCCAGACAGGTTTTAAGGCCTGTTAATATAGTGAGAGATTAATTACTTCTCGAGTAATGACAACCAACCTTTTCTTGCAGGTGAGATAACTCTTTTTCTTTTTCCCAAAACGAACCACCCTTTTTTTCGGGAAAAAACGCTTTCGGAAGAGTAGAGGAAATAGCTCACTTGAAACGGCTTCGTTTACTCTTTTCTCACAGAATTTATGTATCGCTGTTTTTTCCCCACCTGTCTTTTAACCTTTTTAACATTCGTCTCACTTAATATTTAACACTCGTCGTCTTGCTTGTTTTGGAGTACTGTCGCACGTTCTTTTTTTATCATTATAGTTTAAGCTTCCGATATTTTTTGTTATAGACCAAGGCTTCTTAAGCTTAGTGTTACGTACCTGAATGGGGTCGTGCTAACCCTACATATTAGGCGATTTTTTCAGCCGCTGTAGACTAAATCAATAAAAATGAGAAGGAATGTAGGAAAAATTATTTTAAATAAAAACCTTTCTACTTGAATGCAATAAGTGAGTTATTTTATTAATTAATTATTAAATGGCAAAAACGTAAATGATTTGAATGTGTATCACTGAGCAATAAATGTTAAAGAATTTTGGGGCCGTGAAATTCTAAAAAAAAATGCGCAAAACTTTTCTTCTAAAAATCAAAGTAACTAAGCATACTATGCTTGGTTTTTAGTTTTTTCAGTGAATTTAATTTTAGACTTTTTGTCTCTCACTTTTTGCCATTTTTAACATTCGTTGTATTGTGTCGGTGAGATGTTAATTTTTAACTGCTATCATTGGTTTAAAATTTTCTTAATTATATCGATTCTATATGGTAATAAAAGTTTTCTGTCTAAGATCGATTCCAAATCGTAATACAAGTTTTCTGTCTAAGATCTATCTATATATCAGGGCTTCTACAAGAAACAGTATGGAACAAATGGAACTGGGTAAAATTTTATAGCATGAGCTCCTATTAGATATTTCAATACTAAATAACAAAATTATGAAGATAAAAATATTCAGAAAATCTAAATTTGAAATATTTTGTTAAATGTATCAAATATACTGACTCAAGAAAATTTATCTTTCGTTTATTATGAATCCATGCTTCATTTGCGTATTTTATTTCCTACGTATGTGAACACTGGGAGTTCCAAAAGTTTTTCTCGGGTAAAAGGAGTGTCTTGCAATTGTTTTCGGTTGAAAAGAATTAAGAACTCCTAATCTTAGATTAGGCATCCGATAGTAAATACGCAAATACAAGTGAGACAAAAGTGCAAAAATTTAGCATTAGCATTCTAGCACTGACATGTTTGAATTCTGTCAATAAATTTATTAGATTTTCCTATTATCCGAAAAATAACTGATTTTTTTTTACTAGTAAGAATAAAATTTCTACCGATATTTCACAGCAAAACAGTCGACAAACAATAAAATTTAAGCAATCTACTAAAATGAATACGTTGAATAATAAAAATGATGCACGGCTAATCCTTTTCAACCCAGTCATACTTTAAAGTTGATACTACTTTTTTAATTATATCATTTTCTTTTTCACAGAATTATAAAATTAGGCGCAAGTAATTTTAAAATTATAATGACAAATTAAAATTGCTTTAAATGTCTCCGATTCTGTTTTGGGGAGAAAACGGGACTGAGTAGTGAAGTACGGTTAAAGTCCCGTATATACGGGACATGTGGCCTGAGTGTAATATGTCTGAGTGTGGAACGATAGTAGAAATTAGATTCTCAAAAGCTAACAAGTTAAAAAGTTAAAAAATAACGAATATTTTCCACTCTAAATGTAAAGAGAAAGTTATGGATAAGGTATATGGATGTATTTAAAATTCCTCTGAATTAAAAAAATTATATCATCATAGATTAATATTTTTAAATGCCTCTTTTATTCTAAAATCCTATATTCAAAGACATCTTGTTAAAAATCCTGTCTCCATAGCGTGTTGTGCCCAAGAAATTTCAGCGACTAATTACAGTTTCGTTTTAAAGATGAATCGTTTCTCATGGCAGGGTGAACAAAAAAGTGCTAGGTCACTCTGCTATGGAAAGTGTGAAGAACCTTTGGTGACATTGTTCAACGTCTGTGTTGAAAGCAAAGCAGCAAAGAAAGTGTAAAGCTGAGAGTTCATTACGTCATTGGGCGAGACTAAATGGAATGATTTGAGTGTGATGTGTGAAAGTTATACTTTTGTGTTATTCCGAATGGAATGATTTGAATTTGAACTAATTATGAAAGTTACACTTTTGCGTTATTAAAATGTTACTATCACAATAAAATTCGTTTCATCCATGCCATTTAGTTTTCTTAAACCAACACCTCAGGATTTTTTATTTTTTTTTTATTTTTGAATAACAGTTGGGCAAATCTGTATAAATATTTGTAAGGAATGCAAAAGAAATAATTAAGCAAAATTTTCAATTTAAATTAATTAGCTAAACAAATTAATTGTATAGTTAAAAATTTCTCCACGAAAATGTTAAATTAAATTATTATTGAATAATTTTATTTTAAATAAATATTAATATCTTCTGAATACAGAGCAAAATTAATAAATTTCATAATATTTATTAATTTTTATGGTTAAAATGTCAACATGAAATGCTATATTCTAAATGCCAGTATGAAAATATCAATAGCTGTTTGATGTGATGGAAAGAAAATATTAATTAGTCATTGAAGCGAAAGATAATTTTAATTTATAACATCAATTATACTTTTAGAAATAAACATACACTAATTTAATTATCAAAAATATTTGAACTGATATAATTAACATTCTCCCCGATTTAAACGGAAAAAAATCAACCATGTATATCAGAGGAGATGAATTATATTTTGTCTTGTGTAGAAAATATTTAAAGCAGAACTGTGATCTCAAATTTAAAACTTGTAAAACCAGATGCTAAGCAGTTAAGATTATTATAGATAATTTCTATTATCTTAACGATCATCTTTCGATTATTCCGATGCATTAAAACAAAGTGGAAACTTATCTGATACTAAATAGAAGTACTTAACGATGTTTTAATTTATTATCGCGGCCACAAAGACTCTGAAGTTTCAAGTGAAAATATCCATATCTGCATGAAGAAAAATGATGGTATTTTTATATTGTAAAAGGAAATTATCTTCATTAAAAATTTCTGGTTTTATTAAATACAGCGAAAGAAAAACGTAGAGATTCCAAGTTTTATAACTTCCGATAGTGAGATTTAGGAAAACATTCATATTTAATCAAAAACTTTATATTTCAAAAAATAAATGCAATTACAGCATTTATCATTTATAGTACATTTACGTCATTAAACGGAGAAATTCATACAGAAAAAAATAAGCGTTAACATTTACTATTAAAAAATTATTAAAATTACTGTTATTGAGTTATGAACAGACCTGACTGATTTCTGGGAATCTAATAATTGTAGCAACAAACAAAACACGTGCTTATGTTGCGTCTGCTAAACGTCCGGTATCCGCATTAATAAACGCATACTAGCAAAAACATTTGTTAACGAAATGCAGAATGAAATTTTTAATTTATCTTCTTTTTTATAGTAAAGAGAAAACTATCTTTATTCGCTTTAAACTGAAACCTTCCTGTGTTAAATCAATGTTCTATAAGCTTTAAGCATCCACTCCATAAACGAATTTCGAGGGCATGAAATATTGTTAGCACCTGCCTATGACATGTTTTTCATTAATAATCAATAATAATAAAGAAACCCTTCTTGTCCTAAAGCGTCACATTGAAATTTATTAAGTATTTCCATCAACTTGTATATCTTTTAAAATATTGTTAAATCAATGTTTTGTTTACTTAATTTCATACGATTATGTCGTGACTAATGGCAGATACAGATTCATCGTAAAAGATGCTCGTTTTTTACCTTCATGAAGCTTTTTAATTTCTAATTTGAAACAAGTAAATTGTTCTTTTTAATGTTACAGCTTCAGGGTCTAAAATATCAAGAAGTAACTAATAATTAGTATTGGGAAACTATCGATAGTAGCATTATTTTAAAATTTCCGCATTTCAAAATATCTGAGCTTTTATCTTATGATGTTACCGTTAATACAGTAAACAACTGACGAGGTGAAAAATGCAACATATCAAATCATCTCTCTTATTCATTTAATGTTAAATAGTGAGCAATAAATAATGCATACTTTTCTGTTAACACGAACTGATGCTCATAATCGAATTGAATTTTTTTAAAACACAAGAGAATTTAGAATTTACTAAAGAAAATCAAATTTAATATTAATTAGCAAATCCTAAAAGTATACGGAAAAGTAAGATTAATTTCTTCGATGATCAAATACTCAATTTTTAGCTTATTTTTTATATTCAAATTTATACCTTTTGCTATAACTAAATACATAAATGAATTCAGCTAATATCCAACTACATAATTTATGGAAATTTCAGAATCACAAAATTTTAAACACATAAGCTCATATATTCAAATGTATAATAATCGATATAATTCAAATAATAAATAAACCCCGTAAATATCCAATTGTATAACATCCGTAGGAATTTCAGAAATATATTTTTGAAAACTGCAAACAAATACACGAGTTCATGGCCCAGAAAAAAATAATGGATCTGCCATTGTCACATGATTAGAAAATGAAGATTTGAAAAAGAAAAATGTGTGAATTGAATTATAAAACAGCTTTCATAAAAATATAACATGAGAAATATGCATTTTCATTTAAATATCGGCACGGAATGAAAAAATAGACAATTTTCAAATATTAATTATAATAGGTCAGGTGAATAAAATACCCTTTTACCTAAATCTGTCAAAGGCTTATTATTGTATCAAAAGCTGAAAGCAGAGTGATGATTTCTTTATTGTTTTAGAAAACCAGTAGATGTTAACAATGGAAAACAAAAGTGTGGATAAGCATACAAATGATATAAATAAAGACCTCATTTCCTCTTTAAAAATTAAACATCATGTTTTAGCGCTCAAAATCAGCAAATGTGTTACACTGTTCAATGAGCATGTTATTGTTGGGTTATTAAAATGAAATATACTTAGTTTTTTTCTTTTCTTTTTGATCTATTTCTCGAAATTATGCAAAGAGAATTAGTCTTTTCCCAAAAGTTTTACCTCTTATCTTGCTCATAAGAATGCAACATTACAGATAATATATCAAAACAGATTGCTGCTAATACTTTAATTAATTTATTAATTAAAATGATTCAAGCTTTTCTATTAGCTTTCCCATTATTCTTCTAAGAGCTACTGAAGTTGATTTTAATCTCACCATACATTACTTACGACTAGATTCTTGTCTACTTTTATTCTTGCTTTAGATTAAATTTTCACTGCATTGTCAATGCCAATGAATTTGTACAATGCATTCATTTTATGCACCGAACAACTTGCTTGAGTCAGTTTCAGCTTAAACATAACAGAACATTTAGAAAACTAAATATATAAATAATAGCTTAATAATGGATATAAATAGGTTGTATAGCAAGTACACGGGACAAAGAATATGTCTGTATCTCCCAAGGTTTCAATTTAGTCTGCCGTTAACGCTCTGTTTAGTGTCCAGCAGAAATTGACGAAATGATAAACATAAATACTTTTTTCTACTGGAGTTTCATTTATGGTATTTTCCCTATTATATTTTAGCTTAGTGTTAAAATCATTTTAATAACTTAACAGTTAACAATAATTTAGGATGCGGCGGGAAAAAAATCTAAGTATATTCAAAAAAGAAAAAACAAAGTCCAGGAGAATGAATACTTATGTTGCTTTAGACTAGGATTAAAAACAGCATCAATAAAAAAGATGTGGAACCAAAATATATTCTGTTTATTCTAACAGCTCCATTCAAACGCTGAATCATGACAAAAAAAAAATAGAATGCGGCATTCGTGAATTTTTAATAGAATTGACAATGTGAGTTTGTTTTTTGAAAACCAATTCCACAATCTCGCAAATAATAAGCTACAATTATTAATTTAATTTCCTTTTATACCTTGTGAAGTGATGATATTGGAACATGACCGTTCTAAAATGCATAAAGATAACATCTTCAGAAGAAAGACAAATTTCTCAAAACAAACACATTTGTAATCATAAAGCAACTACTACTCTGTTATTTTCCTAATCTTCCGCATTTCAGGCATTTAAACAACTCGTTTTTTAAAAAACTTTTTCATAATTTTCCTTTTCATTAACGGCAAAGCTATAAACCAGCCAAAAACGAACCACCCAGCTGGGACATAGGCAAATCTGATGTAGCAGACAGAAGACAAGACACGATTGTACTAAAATACACATCGTAACAAATTTTAAGATCTCTGAGCTATGCCAAACAATGACATTAATAAATATCAAGCAATCACTATACTGTCCTTCATGCCTTTAAAAAATTAACTATTCTTCCCTCATTTTTCACCTTTACTGGATAAAACTATAAAGGAATGTGGGATAAAGCAACCACCCAACCGGGACTTATGTCAAACCTGAAGATTCCATCCAGGGCGTGGTGGAAGACGAGGGAGAAAGTTAAATACTTGCAGTGAAGGAAAAGAACGATATGAAAACTTCCATATTTAATAAGATGAGAACAAAGATCCCTTAGACTGCTGTGCAAAGTAAATAAGCCATGAAATGGGATCGGGCGAGTATATCAGATAGTGGGTGGAGCCAGGCGGCAGTTAATTTCAACCGCAAATGATTAAAGGTGTGTGTCTTGATTCTGTGTGGGAAATAGTTTCCAAGCGCAATTAAATTATATATTCACCAATCGTATTTTCTCCATTTTGTTTTGAATTTAAATCGCACGTCTGATGTGCTGTCTCTTGTTTGAGAAGTGTAAATTTGTTTGTATAAGAAATTGCTTTTAAGGAAAACAGTTGTTTGAACGAGGTGGTAACATGTGATTTATAAACCAGCCACTTATCGTTTCAATTGAATTGGTAAATATATTGTTAGATGTTGCGTAAGAACTGTTTTCGTGATACCATTGTAGAAGAGAGAGAAAAAAACACCGCATTTTAACAGCGATAACCAAATCAATAAAACTGTAAATAAGTAAATAAACTTTTAAAAAATAAGCTATATTAGATACTATAATGGCCATTTCAGTAAAAATTCGTTTCCTCCCAATTTTATTTTTCAATGAAAAATTCATACAATTAAATTTTATGTGTGCGGAATTTTTAAAATCCGATAAACTTTTTTTATCCTGTTATAAGCCAATGACTTCAAACACACACAAAACTAATTTTTTCTGCAAAAATGTAATCATGCTTTTATAAAAGGCTTTGTCTAAGTGATTCACTGAATTAAATAACAACATTAATAGTAACTTAATACCATTTGAGCTTTTACAAAGATACATACCTTCGGTATCTTAATGCATACTAGAAAGAGAGAATAAAACAGCAACTCTTATGCAGTGTTTATCACATCAAAATGCCATTAATAAATAAGTTCAAATCTGAACTTAAATAGTCAGTCCATCCTTTTGGAGCAAATAAAATTAAATATTTATGTCATAACACCCTACACTTTAAAGCTTATTTTTAAAAAAGATCACATGAAAAGGAAAAGATAATTATTGCATTAAATGAGATCAAGAATCAAAGAATATTTATTTTTTCGCTCCATTATGAAACATTTTATTTTCACTACCATCAATTTTTAGACCAATTCAGCAACAATTTGTTGGATTTCATCATAAAGGCGAAGACCATACGCTTTTTCTTGTCTACAATGTCTGGTTAATCTTGCTTTGCTTCGGTATAAATCACGGCTGATTAAATTGTTTTTATTACAGGTACTTTTTCGACTAAAAAAAAGAAATTATTGAGCCAACAGGCAAAGTTTTTCTTCCAAACCCAAAATTAACACATGCACAGAAAAAACAGAGGAAGGAAGTATAAAAAATTTTAAAGAAAATAAAGTTTAATTTAATAGAGTAATTTATTAAAATTTTCATAAAATGTCTAAAAGCAAAATGATTATCTTACAAATGCAACTTTATTCGTACAGCAAAAGTTGGTAAAAGAGGTCGCACTCAAATTTCGCGACCCTACTTAGAATCGAGAACTACAATTGTAGAAATTTTGGTATAGTAATTACATACCCGTAAATGATGTATTAGCCATTTACCATTTTCATAACAGATAAAGAACGAGGAATGCATTAAAGAAACTAAAAATTATAACTAGAAAAGCGTCTTTCATTTTAGAAAATACGTGTGTTTTTAATCATGTTCTGCAATATCAGTTTCTATAATATTTTTTTCAATATTAATTTAAAATATGCTACACTCGATGAGGTTTTTTTTGTTTTGTTTTGAAAACGATTATTGGCCGTTTCTATACAATGTCGCAACTAGAAAATGAGTGTTTTCAGCCACGTTGTGCCATGTCAGTTTGTATAACAGCTTTTCTTGAATATTCATATAAAAGATCATGCTTAATCCAATCTTTATTTTTCATTATGAAAATGTTTATAGGCATGCCCCTTTACTTTCTACAAAAAGTTGTGCCTACCCTAAAATGTTTCACACCCAAGTCCGCAATCGAATATGCAACTGGCTTTAATAATGGTAGGCTAGCATAACAAAATTGTACTTATTATCTTCCAGCCAATAAAAAATGTAATCGAGAAACCTTCTTCGAAAATCTGTTTCTATTTTACTTTTTCTTGAATATTTATATAAAAGATGCCAAACTCTCTCTGCATTTTTTATTGTGAAAACGGTTATTGGCATACACTTCATTTTCTACGAAAAGTAATGGCCACCCAAAAATGTTTTACAATATAATATGCAACTGGCTTTAATGATGGCATAAGGTAATCGCACTTATCATCTTCCAATCAATAAAAAATATAATCGAAGCTCAGGAAGAAACCTGCTTTGAAGTTCCCCCGGGGTTATCGTGTTGAGATGGTAGGTCGTTGTTTTAAAAATCGCCATTAACTTCTGAAACCTGAATACCTGCAAGCCAAGAGAAATTAAATTAACAGCAGCTAATTACAAAAATTAGTAACACCGAAGCTTTGAAATGTGGTAAGCCAGGCACTATATCCAGAGCAGACACCAAGAAATGATGATGAGCAGCTGAAATTGCCGGCGACAAACGTTGCGAAGACGATGCAATAACACACAATCATCATTGTTTACGTAATTACCCTGAATTCATGCGTCGAATACAAATTAAGTCAGCCAATTATCCAATCACACGATAGACAATTTTTCTTTCTTTTTTATAATAAACGCCTTCAGTGTCCAGGGAATAATACCGAAAATCATAAAGGATGATTAATTATTAAAAAAATCGCCATTACTTCATTAACATTTGACCTCGCAGAATTCGGGTTGTTTCTGTAACAAAAAATAGGGTAAAAAAGCGTGAAATAAACTTAATTGGGTCCAAAAATATCAAAGCGTCACGAATAGAATGAAGTGTCTGAGTGAATGGTCCGGCATTTAATAAAGAATAATAATGTGAACTGTTTCTAAAAGCAAAGAATAAATTGGGTTCTACGAATCGCCATTTAGAGTTAAGAATGGTCACTTTTAAATAAGTTCCCCCAAACATAACGGATTGGAATTAAGACATTGTGTAAGCCCAATTTGAAAAACGGCAGCTTCAATCTCATTATTATTTAAAGCAACTCCTGTGCCCGAGGTTTTAAATTAAATCCGGTTTTTCAGAATTAAAACTGCGGTTTGCGACACGAAATCGTTGAGATAAATTTCAATACCCGAAGCAGTTTCTAAATTAATTTTTAATTAAACAGCAAGCGCTACGCACTTTGTATACAAAAAGATTAAAGGAATATTTTTACTTCAGAACCGAACAACCTTTTTGAAAAACAATTAATAGCGGTAAAAGCAAAGGAGGAAAAAAAAATAAGTGCATTAAGGAGCATTATCTCTCTCCAAACGTTTTAGAAGATTTTAAAGAGTAATTATAGCAGGGGGATATTTTTTTCGAAGTGTTTTACTAATATTATTTTTCATTTTGTCATTAAAAAATTGGATTTTTATACAGATAGTTGGGTTTAAAAAAAGCATAAAAATGAAACCGATGCAATATTTTTTCCCCCTTCAAAATACCAATTTTGAAAAAAAAACTTTTATAGAAGAAAAAACACTTATTCATTCGAAGTGTATCAAGAAAAAAAAAGCCGAGGAGAAACAAAGGTTTTTAAAGAGGGACGGGACTCAAATTTATTAATATTTTATTTAAATTTATTTTCGTAACAAATTCTGTCTTTTAAAGGATTCTTTTATCTAATGAATGCACAAGAATATTTTCTTGAATAGGATCAATCTGGTTAAATTAAAAACGAGATGAGGAAAATATTGTTTTACAATATATTTTATTCTTTCTTTTAAGATCAGGAGTTGTTTCTACATTGAAATATATTTTTTTTCTAAGCTCAATTCAAAAGATACCCTAAAGTTTTTGCATTCAAAAAAGCCAAAAATAAGGCACGTAAACATTCCAGCTATTGGTTTGCATATGTTAAAATAGCAAATTGTTTTTGAAAAAACTGGAAAAGAATTGTGTTCAAGTGTTTCAAGTTTCATAGTATATACAGGCATAATCGCGAGTCTGTGATGCAAACACAAGAGTTTACAACATGGTGCGAACATAAAGCTTGTTACATATAGTGCAAGCAAGAAGTCACTGGAAGAAAGCTTAGATGTTCAAAGAAGCAAAAGTTAAAAGGAATTAAATAGTACGTGATGGTTTTCATATAAGAAAAACGTAAACTGATTTAAGTAAGAATAATTTTTATTACGTGAGTTTGAAAAAACTTCGTGGAGGGTCTAGTCATAGACCTAGCACCCTCTTTCATCACAGTAACATATTTATTCTAATTCATTAGTGATAATGACTATTTGGATGAATAGAAGAAGTTACTCTCCATCTATTACGAGAACAAGCATAAGCATAAAGTCTGTGTTATGGCAGTCGTTTTGGAAACGGGTTTTGTACCATTTTAAGTAGAAGTGATATGAAGAAAATTATTAATTTTATTTCTTCCTAAGTGCTTTTTCTCTATATAATCTACGACAATGGGATATAAAGGGTTTCAGTGAAGCAGACTTGTGACAACTTTGACAGTGCTAGTTTAATGTGATAGATATATTTTACTGTATATAGATGAACTAAACAAATAAATGAAACTACACAGCCGGAATTATTGATCAGACGAAATACATTTTAATATGGAATTTATCATTGATAATAACAAAGCAATTATAAGGAGAATTGAAAATTTTCGTTTGGTTTCGAAATAATTGGAATTTAGAAGGAGAGAACTTAAATAATCCGACATCCTTTTAGGAATAAAAGAAACATACTAGTCTACTTTAAGACTAGTTATTTCATATCAATTTAACCATGTTATTACGAAAATTCATCAGCACAATACATAAGAGTTAACACTAAGAATAAATGAGGGTTTTAAGAAATAAGTCAAGCTTCCAAATTATTATTCATTTTTACAATTTTTTTTCTTTTATCTTTAAAGCTTTTTTATGGGTATTCTCAGAAAAACTCCATATTCAAGACACGTAATCATGTATTTCTAAAACCAACAATTTAAGTTAAATTTGAAAATATTTAACAATACTCCTTATCTTCTACTATCAAAATACTTATCAGACACATTTATTCTGCTGTCGTCAGTTTTTCCTGCAAGCAAGTAAAGAAAAAAATTAAAACATAGCAAAGCAGAAAAACTGATTAAGATTCAGTGAAATTTTTAAAGCAGAGTCTAAGTGCCAGTGAAAAAGCAATGACGCAGCTTCAGAAGAAAAAGAAAGAAAAAAATAGTTTCACTGTAATTGTTCCGTTTCATTCTTTTCTTTCGAATTTTTTAATCAATCATGTTTTTATATTCTCTTGGTTTTTCTGCAACCTTAATGGCTCATGGATTCTTTCCACTGGGAGAAAAAATTACCGCAAGTTTGGATGACTTAGGAATTCTGAGTCTTGGCCAGACGTACTATATTTGTCCCTGCCGAAAACCTAAGAAGATTCTATTTTTCCCACTTCTTAAACCTCTACTTTTGTTCCTTTCCCCAATTTTTTTCCAATCTGCGCAGTTTTTTGACACCCTAATGTAGGAGACAGCACACATATTTTTTAAGTCACCTTTTTTGCTTTCTTTTTTGACACAAGATTCGAGCTTTTGGAAGCCAGCGAGTAAGTCTCTTCAGAGCTCACTACCACATCTGCGATCAATCGTTCAGATCGCTTGTGCCGATAAAGTCACCTTTTTACTTTGACTTGCATGAGGAATGGTGTCGGCACATTAATAGAAAAGAAAAACTGCAACAAAAGCACAAAAAAATAACGAAAAAATCTGTTGCGGAAGAAGGTGCATGAAGGGATGTAAAGTCGGGAAGGATGTTGAATTTACTGATAAGCAACTCCAGGTGTAACACTCATATCGCACATTACTAGTGAAAACTAACCAGAGATATGTTAACTGAAGATGAAAGAAAGTTGTGGTTAGATCTCAAATCTATATTTGTCGCAATTGGTTCCCATGCAGGAAAAAAATTTGTGCCTTCTTGAATTTGTGGTTTTAGTTCCAGATACCTGAGCGTCCGGTTTGACGCCTGACTAAACCATCTGTGAAATTTAATTTTAAAAAATCTCGAAACATCATAAACAACGTATACCCGATGCAAAATAGTTAAGAATGAAATTAAGTAAAAATGAAATTAAAAAAAAACTACCTACAATTACAAAAAGGATTTAAGATTATACATCACAATGTTGGCTAAATTTTAAGAAATTCAGGAAATTGAATTCATTTATCCAAGGTACCACACTGAATTTTCAACGGTGAAATTTTTCTCTGTCTATTTAAAGTATCATCAAAAATCAATAAGTGATTTTTAAGAGTCTTCAATCATATTAAATTTATCAACTTCAAAAACTATTGTAGTCACGAAGTCGCAGCTCAACAATGATACAGTTTAATACGGCTATCTTTTCAAAGGTAACCACCGAAAATGTGGAGTTTCTATACAAGATATTAAGAGAAACATGTGGGTTTCATCGATGCACAATTTAAACTAGATATTATACAGACTTTTGTTATTAACTGAAATTTAGCGTTAAAGATACAGATTTTTTAATACTTTTCCCAAAATATTCTGATAAAATAAATTAGGCTTCTGCCTAAACCTAAAACCCAGGTTACAGATCTGCGGAGAAAAGATGATCAAACAGTGAAAAAAACAGCAGAAAGTTTACGGAATCTTGCAGTCATTTGGGTTGAAAAGAAAAAGTCAGTTAAAAATTATTTAATAAGTACTAAAATTTGCTTTTAAATTCCATCATTTTTAACTATGAACTAAATGAATTCAAAACTTTGCATTTCCAAACGAGTTCATAAAATCTTAGTATTTTTCAAGAATCTTGTCTTAAAACTAAAACCGTCCCAAGGTTTCTTAATTAACAATTAAGACCAGATTACGCCAATGACAAAGTAATCAGTATGAAAAAAAGCATAAAATGATTAATTTTTGTAGAAATGAATAACACATTTTGTTGATTTTTCTCCTTTCTAGACAAAAATAATGAATAACAACAATAGTTGCCAACTTCTTAATTTGCTTACTAAATGGAAAGCTATTTTTAAACAGGCAAACAAGATAATTGACTTGTCCATGCGACCTCCTGAATTTTTAATAAGTTATTTCGTTAAGTAAGATAGTGAATAAGTAACATAGTATAAAAATAATTTTTTTTATACACGCATGCATCAGAAATAAGAATAAGCCCTGGAGGGGAACATAAGTGCATAATTTTTCCCTTAAAAATGATTATTTAAAGTATTAGGA
This sequence comes from Araneus ventricosus, assembly GCA_013235015.1. Lineage (NCBI taxonomy): Eukaryota > Metazoa > Arthropoda > Arachnida > Araneae > Araneidae > Araneus > Araneus ventricosus. Next base: position 4,352,484 of record BGPR01000004.1, on the reverse strand, counting down.
TATTAGGATTGGTTGGTTAGTCCTGAAAATATGCCGTAATTCGTCCTTTTTGTTTAAATATATACAAATGTTAATACATAGTTTACAAAATAATAATTTTTTTCCTGTTTAATTTGGTCTAATGGCGAAAGAGCAAATTTGATTATACGGCAATAGATATAAATGTGTATGTGAAAACTACTAATTCTGTTACTGAGTATTTTTATAAAGAGCACGCTCTAAAATTCAAAAACTAGACTAACAAAAATAATTAAACAAGAAAAGCAATTGATGAAATTTGATAAAATTAAATTAATGAATATCAAGTAGCAATTACTCAAGTCGTAACTAAATCTGGTTGCAACTTTTCACGCTTAACCATGAAACAGAAAATAGTTTTGCTGTTTCCATCCATTTTTAGAATTAATTTTTAAGTTGTTAATTTAGGTTGGGCAAAGTTATGAAGATATCCTGCAATTCCTCACATTTATAGCAGAAATCCAAGAGGTAGCATATTTTAAACGCATTTCGTAATAGGAATAAATTCCAAAATAGAATATAGTTTTGCTGTTCCCGTCTATTTTTAAAATCATTAGTTTCAGTTTTAGTTTAGGTTGGGCAAAAGTTATGAAGATATTCTCTAATTCGTCTCGTTTATTAGATACATCCAAACGGTAAATGCAGATCAAAGTTTTGTTTAAGAATAACTGCATAAAAACTTTTCTGTTCACCCAAAAAAGTGCACCATCATACCTAATTGCACATGATTAGGCTAAGATTTGATTAACGTGCATCTAATAAGGAATGTCAAGGAAAACAAAGTTCAATCATTAGTTAAACGGCATCAGTCAATCATTAGTTAAAGTGTTAGTTTAGTTGGGTCAAAGTTTCTCTGATTCGTCACATTTACAGGATAAATCTAAAAGGTAAATGCAGACAAGTTTTGCTGAAAAATAAGTGCATAGGAATTTTTTTGATCACCAAAAAAAGTGCACCATCACACCCTAATTGAACACGATCAGGCCAAAGATTTGATTTACGCGCATTTAGTGAGGAATGTCTAGGAAAACAAAGAAAACGTTAAAACCAAGTTCCGTTCGAATATCGGGGGAAAATTGAGACAGAATCACTTGTCCTCGTCCCATCGATTATTGTTGTCTCTCTCTCTCTTTGAAAGCAAGAATCAAAAGAAAGTCGTATCAATAGCCGTGGGAATCAGAGGGTTGAAATGAAATAAAATTGGTACAAATACATTTCGATGAGAACCGGACCTTCAGCGCTGAAAATGATGATTGGTCCCGCATGCCGAGCCGATGATATTTTTTTTTTCCAGGATGGATCATAAAAGTACCAAGCATAGAGGGGGATGGGGGTCACGAAACGACGCTATTTCAACTCAGCCGCCTCACGACAAGATTTTTGGTCGCGCAATTCTCCCTCCCTCCCCTCCTTTTTTCTCGTCTTCTTTTTATTTACGCAGAAACTCCCAGAATGGTAGTTATTTTGCATTCGAAATGCTTTTTTTATATTTTACTTTGCCGGGGACCACACCTTTAACAGTAAAGTTTCGTATTCGCATCGTAAAATAAACCGCAGCCTTTCTACTGCCTTGGAGCTAAGAGGGGGTAGGGGGCTAAGCCACAACGTAGCACGTGAGGCGATTTAATGCAATGCATGTTTCCACCAAAAATGTTTCCTCTTTTTTTGGTTTTTAGGGAAGGGTTGCTTCGTAAACATTTATTATAATTCTTACTCTTGCATTCGAGACACAGTTGCACAGTCTAGATGAGGTTGGCGGATTCCAACACGTGTACCACATTTGCTCAACTGTGTCTTCGCCTTCGAATAGCGCAATCTAAAAATAGCCGATTTCATTTGAATGCTATTCCGTTTTCAAATGTTTTGTCTTTTTATACTTTTTTTCCTCAGAAACTTGGTTCAAACATTGTTTTCGTTGATGTTTGTAATGAGTATTTACGCGCAGATTTGGATGTCAAAACACTAGTCCGATTCCCGAACAAATTTGAAAAACAAACCTTCTTAACCAGTTAATTCTGAAATTACTTTGAAATCTGCAAGTACAAGATCATGAGACGTGAATTATGATTAAAGAAACATCATTTGATCAAAGCAAAATATTCGGTACATGATTAGTCATCAAGTTTAGTCTCAGCCCAACTTAATGGATGAAATTGTGTCTAACACAAATTAGGAAAGCAGTCAATATTCTATAAGCGCAATGAAACAGATTTAAGTTAATTATTTTTCGGTGTTTATTTAATCCACTAAATAGAATTATCAGAAACACCGGTATGATTTTATTAGCTGAACCCCTTAATTGTTTTGTTTCCTGTACAGTCTAATTAGATGGCACCTTCTGTTTTGGGAATGCGTTGTCATTTTAGTTAAATTGAGAACCTAAAGGATAGTTGAAATGCTTATGGATTCCACGTAATTTTTGTATCGAATTATAGCATCTGAAAATGACTTTTTAAAAAAGTTTATAAGTTTAAAATTGTGATAATTCGGTGCAAGTACGGCGTAAGTTGAAATCAGTTAAGGGGTTAAGTAAGCAATCAGCCATCAAGTAATGCATTTTGTATTATCTCAAAAAGTAACTCCTTTTTCTTTTAATCGATTCAAAGCATTTTCTCAAAAAAAGGAGATTCAATAGATAGTTTCATGACCTTTATTTTTTACTTAAAGTATTGCTATGGTGATATATCCTGCACTTCGATATATTTCTTAAAAACAATATCAAGCAGACTTGGTTATTATTGATATAACCAAGACAATAACGGCAAACAAGATTTACTATAGCATTCACTTTACATTTAAATCATAAAACATTCTACATTGGTAAAAGTAAACCAGTTTTCTCCGAATACAAATGGAGAAATTTTATTTTAAGCACGTTTAGAATATAGGAATCCAAAAAAATAAAATCCTCGGAATTTTTAAGTATGCTCAGGTTAAGATATCCAATTCTTAATAACATTAAATTCAAAGAATACAAAATTTGCGAAATCTGAAAATTATTATGAAAGATTAAGAGGAAATTCACGTTGTTGCGACACTGAAAATAGCTGATTAAATTAAAATCTAGAAACACAATTTAATTAGACAAGTTTAGGAGACAATATGTTCCGAGCAAGATTATATTTGCTAAATATTTTATGAGTATATGCCTGATCATTAATAAGTGTATTTTAAACAGTGATTAACATAATCATAAATTGCATAAAAAAACTATGCACTCCCTGTTATATTTCATTCTGTAATGCAAACCCAGTAAAATTAAATTCCAAAAATAACAAAGCAGTGTCCATCGCACCAACTCACATAACTTGCTACTAAAAAGTAAGCTTCAAATGTAAAGCGAAAACCGGAAAAGTGGTGGTTAAAAACAAAGATATTAACGATAAATTCTACTGAACAGACGGCTGAAACAGGTAATTCGTAAGCAACGTCTGAAACCTCAAATGGTTAATGTTATCACGACAGGTGTGATATAGAAATCAAGGTATCATTAGGGCTGTAGAAACACTCAGATTTAAAAAGAAAAAAGAAGTTGAAAAATTTTGAAAGACCACCGTTTTGCTTTTCTTATTCGAACATCTGTTGTAGTGGTTGGTCTTCTAGAACACGTACACTTTTCAACAAATGAAAACATTGTATACTTAAACGTGAAGCATAAGTTCATTGCTATCAGTCAGATAAGATAAGTTTAGGCAGTTTTTGAGTTTTTTTTTTTAAATTCAACTTGCGGAACATCACAAATATAAAATTTTCGCTTTAATTGTTACAGTGTGGAGTCCCTGATTTCAATACCATCACACAGTTTAAATGATAAGTAATTATTACTAATGTAACAAGAATCAGATTTCATAGCAATCCTGAATATTTTCCGAATAAAAGTCATATGATTAAAATTCGGACTAAACTGCCCTTCAAATTCTCGAAGACAGGGACTCTAACAATCAGGAATTTCGGGCTTATGAAAAATTTCATAAAAAATTATTTTTTCACATTCGTTAAAATTAATAACTATGAAAACAATATTATTGCAAGAAAATTTTCCAAACCTAATGAGCACAATTCATTACTTATCATTGCATATTATTTCGCCTGCATATTAAATTTTTCGTGTATATATATTTCCTATTCTACTGTTTCTTACTGTTAAATCTTTTGCATTCGCAATATCTATAGTTATATTTCAGACCTTCGGATATTTAAATTCAAGGGTATTTTTTAATAAATTAATTTCGTGTAAATAATTCTGACTTTTTATATCAAATCTATGGAACTAATGTTATCTTTCCTACACGATCCGTGAACCTAGACTAGATCAGATTCCAGCTATAATAGAATTTTGGCACTCTACTATAAAACGGCTTCTTTTTCATTAAGTTTTAACAAGAAACAGCAAGCCCAGAGGTGAAAAATCTTTGTAATTAGGCAATCCATTCCATTACAAAATGAGAACTTAGAAGGAATCTCCTCCCATTGTTCTAACTGGACGTGATATCCATCCATCAGTATTAACCAGATTATCTAATCAGTAACTAATTGGAAGTCGTCACAGGTATGAATGAATCGCTTTGAGCATTTTTTAAAAAAAGGAATCCTGAAGAAACATGGAAAAAAAGGCAAGGAAGACCAGAAGACAGAATCTTACAATTCCGCGTAATCACTGAAAGCATTCCATATCTCTGAGAAGGTCGGAGCATATATTACGGTTGGCGCGAAAAGGCGTGAGAACTTCCCTCTGTGGCCAGTCAAGAGGATAGAGGAAGCTGCAGAGATTTAATGAACTCATATTACGGGCATCCCGCTGGACGAAAAACATGGGAGAGAATACCCGTCACGAGAAAAAAAACTCAACGATAAAAAAAAAAATACTCGCGCTCTTTTCAAACCCTCCAGAACTCACGGAATGGATGTGTAGTTGAAATTGGTTCAAGTGGATGTTATCTTTACAAAGTACCGTGCATAATAGGAAAGGAATAAATTGATTCAGTAAGAGTACACACATCGGAAGGTGTCGCATTGTACTACTACAATAGTGCACAAGTCTCTTTTTCAATGGTTCGTTTCCGCAACATAATAAACAGGTTGTTATGAGTGGATAATATCTTTACAAGTACCACGCATAATAGGAAGGGAATGACAGTGGAGGCGACACCTCCCCCCCACTTTTTGAGGGGAAAATTAAATTTTATCTGCTTAAAATTAAGAATTGCAAAAAAAAAAAAAAAATGAATAATTTCTAAATTTTTAAATTTTGTTGCCACCCAGTCGTCGAAGGTCCGGATTATATTACTAAAATAAAAAGGAAGTCTTTTTAATTGGTTAGTGTCCGTAATTTAATATAAAAGATGTTTATGAGGGAAATCATTATAAAGTACCATGCATAATAGGAAAGGAATAAATTAGTGCAATAAGAATTAAGCATCGGTAGGTATAGGATTGTACTATATATTGCAACAAGTTTGCGGTTTATTTATACAACATAACAGCCAAGAGTTGTAATGAGTACGAAAGTGAAAAATTACGCGAAATATTCGAAACATCCATTTTTGCACGAATGAACACGAGATAAAAAAAAGTTTCTTTATTGAACAAACACGAGGAATGCAATAAGAAATATAAACATCGGAAAGGATTAAGCTGGGGAATCATATTTTCTAATAAATAAGTTCTCAACTATTTGCTCGAATATGCAGTATAGTGTTGTTATAATGAATGCAATGGAAAAGATAATAAATAAATGGCATATCCGAAACATCCATTCCGTTTTAAATGATTAAGGAAATGGATGTTTTGGAAGACAAGTTATAAATTAAACCTACTATAATTGCATGAAATAAATCATATATGATATAGTTAAGTTCTCGATAAGGGTCCGGGCTAGGTACTAGGAACATTTGCTACCTGAAAACCATCTAACCTACATCTCTCTTCATGAAGAAAGGAAACATTTTTCTCTAATAAGAATTTTTCTTTATTTCGAAATGAAGGTGAATATTTATTTTTAGATCATTTTTTACTATGTATATTACTTTTTATTTTTTACTATTCATATGTTTGATTAGTTACTATTTATCATAAAAAATATATGATAAAGAACTATTTAATAACAAAATCAAACTTATTCAGAAAATTTTATCCAAAATATTTACGAAAACAAGCGATAGGTTTAGGTGATGGACTTAATATCACATTATAGTAAATGGGTAGAAAGGAAAAGGAGTTCAATGGATGATTATCGCTTAGAGCAGAGCGGTTCCCAACCTTTTTGGTTGTGCGGATCACCTGTTGTATAAAAAATATTTGGGGGCCCACTAACTAAATATACAAGTAAAAAACTACAAACACATATAATGCATTTATATATTATATGCGCGTATATGTCAGCAATTAGTAAAGTTTGCTGCAAAAGGATTAAAAATATATTGTTTATAAAGCAAAAAAGCACGTGATGGCTTTTGAAACTTCCCCCGACTTCGCCTCTTGACTAGCGTTCCGCGGCCCACTAATATCCCATCCGAGGCCCACAAGAGGGTCGCGGCCCATAGGTTGGGAACCGCTGGCTTAGAGGGCCAAAGCGAATATGTTATACTGACTATTGTATCAATTGATTATTTTATATGATAATCACAGCCGCTAAATATTTACTATAGGATATAACTAACTTAATGCCCACTAAGTTATCGAAAATCTTAAGAAATCAGCATTTTTTAACAATGCAGTAGAACCCTGGGAATTCGAACGAATTGCGGCTGACCTTTGTTCGGATTCCGGGGAATTCGGAATATCCGGGAAATTCAGTGAAATACTCTTGATATACCAAATGCAGTAGAGCATTGACTCTGGGTGATATGTGAAGACGTATGGAAAGAGCGCGTGGCGATTCGCACGGTACAATGGCAAACAAGTTGAGGGGAAAAAGAAGATATCTGAGTTTGTTTCTACTAATTAAGGTGCTGTATTCATTCTTAAAGACCAATTCGAATGCTTCTTTAAAGTTAGAAATAAATATTAGCTTTGTTTCTTATTCTTAATTGTTATTTTCCCTTCATTTTTCAGTAAAAAGTTTTCGGGAAATTAAAAAAAGATGTTCGAATTATCCGAAATTTCGGGTTCCTAGGGTTCGGATTCCCGGGGTTCTACTGTTATTGTGTAACACTGCTCATTTTCACTTATTCCAATTTATTGTTACTAGGATTTAAACTAAATAAAAACTATTTAAATAATGCAAATGTAAATGAAAAGAATTTTGAAATTATTATACAATTCAATCAACACAGAAAAAAGGGGAAAAATCTGTGCCGCCTACACCAACAACCGCAACTGTGCCAAATGGACACACTCTGCACTATTGAGAAAGTAAACTATTTTTTCCTCTTAATTATCCTGTCAAATACTAATCACTTTTTTTAACGTTTGAGCTTTCATCTCAGATTTACAATCACGTTAATTCACAAATGCATGGTTTGTTACAGTTATGCGGATGATAAAAATACCTTTTTATAAAAGTAGAAAATAATGAATTAGAAATTGAAACAAACAGCTAAAAGTAAGCTTTGATTCGGCGGTCCTAAAATAAAAAGCTCTTGTCACTTTCAAATTTGGAAGCTGAAGCTTCAAGGCCTGTAGCATTCATTCTAAAAATGCATATTTGAAATGAAAAGGAAGTATATTTCTATGTTATACTTTAAAACAGAACTTCAAGGACTCTTTTCATTCTTGTTTCTTGCCCGCTGAATAATTGCTTCCTTCATGTAGTTATTTTGTTCAAAGTGATTTACGTAACTTTTTTGACTGATCGTTTTCGCTCAGAATATAAGAGTGTTTTATGCAAACATATATAAAACATAGTTTCAGAGGTAGAGCAATTCGCTTCTATTTTTGTATGTAGTTATTTCAGTTAGATACCCGCCGTTTACGTGAAAAAAATCGGAGATTAAATTTTTTCGGTATATTTTATTATTGCATAGTATGGAAGGTAATTACTTTTTCATTCAGATGCTGCTTGTTCAGATGCAAAAGCTATAACAAATTAATGTGGTCTATAACTTCGAATTTTGGAATACAGTCTTGCTTATGTTTTCTCGCTGTTTTAGTGTTATTTTTTTAGTGTAATAACAAACAACATATCTTCTTAAAAATTTTGTTTTCCACACAACATAAAACCAACCCATTTTCCATTAGTGCTTAATAAATATGGTCATCAATATTCAAAAGCATTCTTAAATAATTACTTAGTTAATGAAAATATTTTATTTAGACATCACTATATGAATACTGCTGGGTTGCAATGCTGAATCACAAAATTAAATGTTTTAGGACATTGGTACGTGGAATTTATTTACTGAAAAAATTATCAATACAAATTCTAAAATTTATTTTTTTTCATATGAAAAATTATTCTGTGCGTGATACTCTATGTATTTATTTATTCCGTTGAAGGTAAGATACAGACAATATTAATTTACAGTACTGTAATTCCAAAGTCGAACTGGTCTGACACTTTATCTTACTCATTTTTACAAGTTTTTAGACAAGTATAACAGACTGTTTTTCCCCAGATGAGGAAAATATATTTCATGTTGACACCCCAAAACTTAACACAACCTCAACAAGATAGTTCAGTAAAAAAAAATTACAAAAATATGCTCTAGTAAAAACAAACCGATGTTAACCGAATTTCACAGCTAGCATGTCACTAAAAGATGTCGAAAGGCGCGGAAAAATGAATATAAATTAAAAATAATACCACGTCGCTATAGTTACACTTCTGGGTATAAGTCGATAAATTATTCTTATTTATTTTAAAAACACAAGCTGCTTTTTCGAAGGCAAAAGACTCTTCTCACAGTTGCACTTCTTAACCTCCCAGTTTCACATGTTACCGAATTCTCGATAAAGATAAACAAAACGCGTTTGAGGAAACCAGATCCCGAATGGTGCAGTAGATGCTATTAATCATATGGCGGGGAAAAAAAGAATGCGAATGAAAAACAACCATTCGTTTGGAAGCAACTCCCGCTCACAACAAGTTCAAGGGTATGTGCATAATGTCCGTATTTAGAGTAATTAAGTCTTCTGTCCTTTTTTGCGACAATTATGTTTGGTGGTTTTCTACAAGCAATATTGACAGTCAACACCTGAATCAAATTAAAAGTCATTGACATATATAACCTGTAACAATAGTCTGGGTGAACAAAAGTCAAAACTTGGCTTCTGAACGATTATTCCAGTTACTTTAAAGTTTTTAACCTCTAAAAATAGAACATTAGAGGAACAAAAAATACTAACAACAGTAAAACCGAGCGAGCCAGCGAGGGAGAACACGCAACAATCAAGATGCTTTTTTGAACAATGCAGTTTTGTATTACGCAGGGTGACCAATCATTAGAGCATTAATCCCAGCCAAAGAAAAAGAGTGATGATAATAATAAAAAAATGATGATAAGACGACGAACAAGATCAAAAAGTGCAGCAGCAAAGAAAAAGTTCTAAAGGCCATAAAAACATTTTTTTAAAAGTCGATTTCTTGGGCTGATTCCGCGAAGACAATGAAACAACGACATTACTTTTGTTCAAACCTTTCCAAGAAAATACCCGGGGATGTGTATATGGAAAGAGCAAACGATTAGAAAAGAATGGGGGACTATTAGGATCTTATCTCTTTTGCTGATCTTCAACGATTTAATGACACCTCTCATCTAAGAGCAGGAGCACGGTTTCTTAAAACAATACCGCAAATCGACGATAAAGACGCGATATTTAAGATGGACCGCACGGCTAACTTATTTTCAGTTACTCTGAGCTGACCAATAATACCCAAATTAAATGAATCACACGACTTGCAAGTTTCATTTTTAGACAACGTTCAACCGTTCAGTTTTCGGTGAAGAAACGAATTGTTTTCGAGAAGGTTTGGACCTATTTTAAGCTGGACTGTTTGACATTTCAGAAAGATTTTGGCAATCACGTGCAATTTTCAAGAGCGTAATTTAAATTTATGTTTTATTTCAATCACGAGATTAATTAATAATCTGCTGGTACCAGAAGATAAAAGATCTACACTATGTTGTCATGCTTGCGAGTCAAGGACTGACTGCCTCAGATTATCTCATGTGTTTTGCAAAATAATAACAACACTAATAAATAGTTGAATGATGTCTAGATACGTTTCAATATTATCGTTTTAAGTATTCAATATTCCGTATTTAATGCTTGTATATTGTAAACATTCAATTTTCAATCAGGCTTCATCGCTAAACATCAATAAGGTCTTGATTATAATTATATAATGTGAAAACATATTTGCAGATGATCATAATTATAGTTCTACGTTTTCGATTCGTATTTTTTACATATTAATAAAGTTTTCGTATAGAAATGAAAAAGTGTTTCAATTTGTTCAGCTGAAAAGTAAATGCCTGGAGGGGGGGGGGGGGGGAAATGTTAAAGTTTCTATAGTTAAAATTCATTTCGTAGTTTTAACACTGATTTAAGACTTTTCTAACTCGATATGTGATTTTAGAGTTAAAAATATTATTATTGCTAATATAAAGAAGTTAGCATTCACTGCATTATCTCAATAAAATCATGATAGCTAATTCTAGAAATAGATAATTCTGCAACTACGTAAAATTTTTAAATGACGAAAGACTTTGAATGTTACCACAGCTAAATTATCAGATAATTCTAAATTAAGATGATTTTTCTGCTGTATTATTTTCATCTAGAGATATTTAAATGATTAACTTTTAACAAACATAACTGTGAATAAATGTATAAGTAAAATATCTCCAAGAATCATTACACATTAACGAGATGATCTGTAAAGAGCTCAACAAACAAATACAATTGGAATCCTAATTTTTACCATAACCTACTAATTTTAAGGCTTAGTTGAGTACCTCATTTAATGTCTAATGATAAGCTCAATTTCAGACAGAGTTTTTGAATACTTTTAGCGACGACGTCAGGAAAGAAAAAGTTTCTATTCTATGTTGGGATTAAGGAGAAAATCAGATTAAACCAGCGGGAGTGGCCTCCCCTAAACTTTCTCGTATACTTTTCAAACATTTGTCATTTCCCTTCCCCCTCGTTGATAAAAAGTTCGAACCAACTGTAACCCAGAATGCGATGACTATCAGAAGGTTTTTCATTGTTGATTATAGTGATAGTAAAATATTGAGGTGAAGAATCATATTCAAAAAGATACGTATGTATTAAAACTTCGCAATATTTATTTTTTTTTTATCAAACTCTAGCAATGCAAGTTCCGCGTGCGGAGAAGAAAACAGGACAATAGCTTGCGCATGCGCAGAGATTGCTTCCAATACGCAAGTGAGACGAGACGCTCTAAATGTTTGCTTCCTTACAAAATCTCGCCGCCAGAATTGGTTTTTGGCAAACTGCCAAGTTTTCGGAGTATCCCTTCTTTGCACAGGCATTTACGCATGTGCATGGAGTTGAACAAGTATGCTAGTATACAGACAGTCAGCCCGTTGACGGATTTGGCCCAAAATTTTATACGGACCTACATTCATGACGATAAAACAGTGTACCAAATTTTATCCATCTAGCTATTCAAGTTTTTGAGTTATAGTGTTCGCATGACTTCGGACATACAGACAGACAGACTTCCCGTTGACGGATTTTGTCCAAAATTTGATAGAAACCTACAAACCGTGTGTAAAGATCGCATACCAAATTTCAGCCCCGTAACTCTAATAGTTTTCGAGTCATCGTGTTCACAGTCAGACAGAAACACACACACAGACAGACAGACAGACATAATTCCAAAATTGTGTTTTTCGGACTCAGGGAGGTCTAAAACGTGGAGATTCGTCGAAATCTCGAGTTCGAATTTTTTGACGATTACAATACTTTCTCTTTGTATACTTCGTATACGAGAAAGTAAAAATAGAACAGCTAGCATCCGCAAACAAACATGTGTAAAACAAACATGTACACGTGCAGTATAATTAAAGCTTCCTCAGTTAATTTTTATAAGACGTTTTTCTTTGTTTAGTTTTTAAGGAAGACGCGTTCGGTGGTGTTCAAGTTATTGTGCAGCTATTCCGCTTGGATTAAAAGTTGGAAAAATACTCGTTCAGCACATTTATTCAAAAGAAAAAAATGTAGAAGAGGGGTAAAGCGAAAGAAAGAAAAGAAAAGAGATAGAAAATAAAAAAGAGAGTCGGCGAACACAAATATAGCCGCAATGAGCAATACATATATATGGAAGCGGAAGAACAATGTTTCGAGGGCTACTCGCTCTCGTTTGTTAGTTATACTGTAATCGACGTCCAAAATGTCCCGTCTTTGAAGAGGACGTGCCAACTTTTTTTTCTCAAGGAAAAGGGTTTTTAAATGTCTTAAGTCATTGTAAAAAACTATACTTCTAACTTATTGTTTGGAGGAGAAACAAGAACAAACTTTTCTCTGGCGATGTGTTTTTAATTTTACTTTTTTTTATCTTATTCTTTAAAGGCTGGCATCTGATCAAGTTCCGTTAGACGCCCTATTTATATTAACAAGAATGCATTCATTGCTACCATCCCGTTTCCAATATTAGAGTATAAGCTTTATTCCCATTCTTTCTCAAAGGTAGACTAATCTTTTTTTCATACTAGACATGTTTTTTCTGCACTTCCAGGTGTTTTTTCTTTTTGACTTTGTTGAAAGATTGTAGTTTTGGAACGGGGTCTGACTGCTTTTTTTTATATTTAAAGATGGCATTTGTTTTTTGACACCTTGCCTATCGTCGCAGCTAAAGAGAACAGAAAAAGAATACCTGTCGCCCGAAATTTGCTCGTCTTGATATAATTGATATATCTGGTGCCTGCCATGAGTTTAGATATATGATTCTTCATGATTTTCGTAATTTATTTCCGTTGTAAAAACAGGAAATTTCTTTGTAAGAATTACAGTAAGTTAAGGCTAATGAAGAAAATCTGCAACCGCAAGTTCCTCAACTTACGGACAACACGGAAAAATTGTGAAATTAAATTACATTACGATAGGGTATATTTTCACTCATTTTTAATAGGAATATACAATTAAGCAAGCAAAATGAATTGAAGTATGCACATTTTAATCTTTTTTCTTTGCAACTTCTAATAGTTAAATAATAGGTTTCAAATGTCAATAAATAATTAACTTAAAATATTTGAATGAATAACTCTTCAATAAAAGATCTTGGAACATTTGTTTTGGAATCCAATTTTAGGCATAATTAATTTTTCATTCGCATAAACTGTAAGCAGTAATCCATCCCAATTAACGATATGAATATCAAAACCATTTTAGAATATACTAGCAAAAATCATTATAAAGTGATAATATATATTTCTTTTGACTTGGTCAATAAACAAATTATTTTTTCGAATTCTAGATATAAAGCATTTAGGGCAAGTACACAGAGGGGACTAGGAAAATTTCCTCCAAACTTTTTTTAAATATGTGTGGCAGAATTAGTATGACTTATAGTATAACTGAAACTGAAGCGATTTCAACATTAAATCATCCGCTACAGGCGCTTTCACTTTTCATACTTTTTCTTATAATGTTTCTTCATTTTCTTCTTAACAGTCATGCGATGTCTAATCAAAGTTATAATTTTTTCCACAGGAGCTGAATCATATTTTACATTAAATAATCACATGAAAAGTTAAACAATGTATGCTTTTGTAAAGAAAATGATAGGGTATGAGAAACTCCTATTATGCAACTTCTGTGCTTCTATAATCTCTATATCAATAACAGCAAAATAGTTATAGTAAAATTTAAGAAGAACGTCTTTGCAATTTGGCGCATCAACCTAACAATGAAAGAGAGGCATTTTTTGGCAGATTTTTTCAAGCAATCCAAGACTCTTTAGCTGTAGAATTGTTACAATTTTGATATAAAGAAATAAGTCGATGACCATTTCTTCATTACACGCAAGGATGGGATGACACGCGAAGATATCTTTAAACGAAGTTCATGTCTAAATGTTTCTCTTCATTTTCACTACTCTCTAATTTAAAAAAGAAATGCTAACCCCTTCTAGTAAAGAATAAAACATATTTGCTTTACTCGAAGATAAGCATTAAGATATTTGAATGCTTCTGCACGGATGCTCTTAGATTCGCAATATTGCTTCCAGTTTCAGATATTTCATTAGGTTAATAAGTAATCTGAAAGCTCGGTTTTTTAAATGTCAGTCTATTGTTCCAAGACTCGAAAAGAATTAAATACTAACTTATTAACAATAAAGAAGAGGACAAAGATATTAATTTTTCTCAAGTGTATCTGCAGCGTTCAGACTATTAAGTTTTTAATTTTTCGTACGCTAGTTTTGTTAATTACCCTTTGTTAACTATTAGGTTATTCGGAAAGAGCTATAATTAAGCAAAAAACTTATACTGCAGTGATGTACGTTTCGAAGAGTATCAATTTCATCTAAATCACATGGGAAATTTTGAAAGATCTTTCTTACGATGAAAATCAGGAAGATGTTACTTAACAAATAAATATGTGATTCAAAATATTTTCATAAATTATCATGAAAATTTTAGAAAGTAGTTAATATGAAGACATGGTCGCTAAATATTCATATGCAAGTTAATTGTCTGTGCAGAGATCAAGACTACTTTGCATTTAACGGACTTTCCCCTTGGTGAAAGTGTTTGTTGGAACAGTTATTGTTACGTGTCCGAGAATATGGCAGAAAGTATATTTATGACAGTTGTATCGTTAATAAAAAAATATATTTTGCATTAACGGGAAATTTTTTCATTACAAAAAAATGTTCTGTATTATCAGTGAAAAATCCAATTATGAAAAAAAAAAAAAAACGAAAAGATTTCATAGCTTTTTCCCCTTGATTTGTATTCAAGGAAACACGTGAGTACACGTAAATTGCATCTTTTGCGGGAGCATCTGGCTCTTAAATGAACAAACAAACAAACAAAAAAAAACCCAGAAAATAACAAGCCTATTTCAGCGAATTAGGAAAGGGTTATTTTTTTGGGGGGGGGGCGATACTTCGCTTGAACTACTACCCCCACACATAACAGTCACAACTGTGGCAGCTGTTTCAAACAGGGGAGAAGGGTTATTGTGATTTCACTGAACAGGTGATAGGTCAAGGTGCTCTCCCTCTAAAGTTTGAACATAATAGATTTGAAAGATCATCAAAATCTTGAACGTAATAGATTTGAGAGATCATCAATGTTTTCTGTCTCTGGCTTAAGACGCGATCTGACACTGACGCCACTATTATTCCTGAACGATAAATAGTATGCATCGGTTGAAATTCTTTTTTATTTGTTTCATCTACTGGCATTTATTCTTTTTCAAAGGAAGGGGGGATATATCCGCCCATAGGCATTCGAAAACACGTTTTCTCCCTTATCCTTGTTAATGTTTGTGGAGAAAATGATTGGCGTAAAGGCTTATCAATTTAGCTCCACCCTTAGAAATTTTCCCTTTTTTCTGTTCTCTTCTCTCTGTCTCTCTCTCTCTCTTTTTTGGTATTTATCTCCTTGCCAGGCTTTTCTTCTTCCTCCATATCCAAAAAAGAAAAACCGGATTATTTTTCTGTAACATTTAATCACCGTTTTAAAAGCGAATGCAGATGGTGAAAAGTCCGTTTTTATTTCTAGGAGCAAAAACGTTTTTTTCCCCCCTCGATCTAGTCCTCTTCCAAAAAGCAGAAAGGAGCTTATCTTAATGAAACAACTGGTACAAAAGCAAACAACCTATCTTCTTGCAGAGAAGGGGGAAGACTGGCTGATGCCCAGACCTTTAATTTGTTAATATTATCTAGTGCTCTACTGATGGCTGGATTCCCTTCGCATGATTTGTACTTACAACTCCATTCTGAGGAGTAAATGCATTTTTAATGGACGAATTGTTTTTTTTTTATTTCTGTCACTAGCCAACGCTGTTTTTTTCTTTCCCTAACATTCGTGTACATGTGTGGTGAACGTCCTAGAACTTTTGGGCAACCGTCCATCAAGGGAGGTAGCTATAACTCGTAGCTTCTGTTTAGTGAAAAGAAAAAAGAAAGAAAAAGTCAATAACTGTTTTTTGGTTGTTCGTGGCGACGAAGCTTTAAAATACAATTAAGCGAAGGAAATCGTAAATACATCCGATTGTCGCAAGCGGTCCATTGTTTTCATAGCGATGGAGTAGTTCTGCACGAACTTGACTGACCGCAACTTAGCAGAGATTTCTATTATGAATCATATTCCATGGGAATATCGTCGGGTATTGCATTTGGAGGTATTGAAATCCGATTCACTTAAGGCTTCGCATTTTGAAGAAAAATAAAGAGAAGTATTTATTGAATATGATAAAAAAAGTTAGATATAAAAAGAACCAGACATTTTTAATGGGTTTTTCATTTAGCGCCTCTGCGCTTTACATTCATTAATTTTCCACATTAAACGTCTTTTAGTTCTTCAAAGATCATTTTTGTTTAAAGATGTATAAAATAAAAATGCATGCATTGTTAAAATAATGTGCAGAAACTCTAATTTTCTACACAGAATTTTTTTTAAAAAAATTAATTAAATAATCTTACCAAACTGTTCTGACCAGGGATGTGTTTAGTAGCAGCCTCCCCCCCCAAAAAAAAATTCGACAAGCAATTATAATTTATTATAAAGCTCAATAAGGAATAAAAAAACATTATTTAAAAAAATTCTTTAATACTAATGCGATGATGATGTGTCTGCATTTCTTAAAGTCCCTCATAACTTCGAACCGGGATGTATTAATTATACTATTATTTTAAATTATTATACTATGGTTTTAAAATCTGCAGAGGAGCTGATAGAACCTCTAAGCATAGGGTTGCCATGCGCCCCGCATATACGGGACTGTCACCGTATTTCTCTACTCAGTCCCGTATTACTATTAGTCCCGTTTTTTGGCAACACTGAGAGTCTATTCAATCAGTTTGTATATCCAAAAAATTATTTAGAGAAAAATAATACCAACCAAAACTGCGAAGAAACTATGGAAATGAGTATGGAAGAGAAATGGTTGAAATGTTTTGCAGATACAAAGGATATTGATCAGAAGTCATGTCTAATAAATTTATACGAATACTTATTTGCCATTCCAGCCCACAATGCAAATGTGAAGAGAATATTTTCCCTAATGTCAACTCAATGGTCGGACGAAAGAACCATTTCTCAGTGAAGACAATTGAAGCAATTTTGATTTGCCATTATAATTTTGAAATGACTTGCACCTAATTTGATAATTATATGAAAGAAAGTGAAATAATTAAGAAAGTAAAATCAACTTTAAAATATAACTGGGCCAAAAAGGATTAGCCTTGCATCTTTTTTATTATTCTGCGTGTTCATTTTATTAAATTGCTTATACTTTATCAATTTTTATCAGATTAAAATAAGCCATTACCAACCCACTTCTTTCATGTTTTATTTATTTAGTACTTGAACGTCCCATATCAATGCTTGACAATTATGGCAACCCTATCTAAGCAGGCACATAACTGTTTTAGAATATCTGAAGCACGTTGAGCTGAAGCTAACTGGTTATATCTCTTTAAAATCATGTTAAACAAGTAATTGTCATAAAAAAAACATTTGCCAAATCAAAATCATAGGAGCAATTAAATTAAATTTGTCACCCCAACAGCTTTTTGGGTCATCAAATTGTGACAAAGATAAGTATGATCAATATAAACAGTAAAAAATTAATATAGAGCTTCATTTCTACTCATTGTCTTTAGAGAAATGTGGCGAATTTTTTTAGATAAATGTGGCCAGCGGTTTGTGATATAATAGTTCATAACTTCACCCCAATATTAATTTTGAAGATTAACAGTAAAAGAATATATGTATTTTCTCGCTTCATTTTTAAATTATTTATTAAAAGCTTCATTTTAAAGTTTTTTATATTGCCTAAATATGTATGGACACTATAGACATCAGTAAGATAATATTTGACGCATTTCACAGAAAAGAAAATGGGCTTGTGTAATGCTGCGGCCTTAGAGGAGAGTTATTTACCCCAGTGACTTTCATTTCAATTAACGGCACAATAAAAAACTGTCTAACGCTGCTTTGAAAACATTACAAAAAGGTAATATTTTTAAGTCTTTAAAATTATTTTGTGTTGTAATTTTAAAGAAACACATGAAAAAAGAAACAAAAATTTAGCAGTTATTAAAATAATGCATTAAGAGATGATTAATTTTATTGAATTGATTACTTTCCTCCCAGACTTTTAAGAGCACAAGAATTTTTTTTCAAAACTTCCCGAAATGAGACATTAAACTAAAAAAATACAGTTAGAAAGATCAATAACAGAAATAACTGCCAAAGGAATGTTTTTTCGAAAGAAATATAAATTAATAACGAAAAGTGAATTAATCCTAAAAATAATACGTCTAGACATTGGTATAAAATAACAATTAAACAATTATAAAGTAATAAAATATCCGAGAACTAAAGCATAGAAAATAAACCTGTTCATGACGAATTGTTTGATTTCAGCAAAATGACAGAAATGGAAAAAAAAAATTGGATTAAGAGCAGTCAAATATTTAAAACAAAAGCTTTCTTAAAATGTAGTTTTTAATTTAAAATGTAGTAAATAAGTGATTTCATAGTTTACGGTGCAACTTCGGTGTTTTTACTGATTAATGCTTTCATACACAACTAACCATAAAATATTTATATTTTCTATCATATTAATACAAAAATGCACACTTAATTTAGGTCTCCAGAGTGATCTGTGGTACCATACACGATGATAGCAGATTGCCAACAGGGTGCGTTAATCTCATTGCAATTGATAGTGGCTACGAGGATGGAGTGAAAAGTTGCTCTTTGAATAAGAACTTTATAAAATTCTACGGAAATTTATTATAAGATTTAGGCATCTATATGCTTAATAGGTAAGGTAGCATTAATAACACGTATTTCGCTAAGAATATGACCATAGTTTGCTGTCTTACCAGTGTAAGTCTGTAGAGGATTTCTTTTCATTTATAGAAAAAAATATATATATTAACCAAAACTAAAAAAGTCGTAGTAATACAATAGGAATAAACAGTCTTGTAACGTTGTTAATAATTTTAGAAATGAGTATGCAATTTTTGCACAAGAGGGTAAAATATGCAACGGAAAGTTAGCGAAAAATCACTTAGTAGCGAAAGAGAGACTACAGAGAAACAAGTGAGAGACTACAGAATATATAATAGCAAAATTATAAAATAAATAAGAGTACAAATATTAAAGAAATTTTACCCATAAAGGAGAAAGTAGGGTTCAAGGAATAGAGATTTCGCATTCAAATTTCGTGCTAAACAGGTACGTGTTCTTATAGGTTCAGCTAGCCTAACGCAACTAATAACATGAAACAACTAGCCTGACGCAACTAATAACATGAACATAAAATTCATGAAAAGGTATCTTTGAGTTACATGAATATTTTTCTTTTGAATAAAAAGTTTCAAAATTTTCTTTGAAAACATTTATGAAATTCTCAGTAGACTTAAAGGGCATTTTTACCTTCTATAGGAAAAGAGAGAAGCAGAATTTTAAAGGAGCAAAAAAATCTCTTTAAACCCTATTGCGCGATTTTATTATTTGAAAAGATAAAATAAAGACAAGCACCTCCCTAAAAAGCCTATTCTTCTCTTGATTGAAAACAATTTGTTTAATTGCAGAAAAACTGCAAATAAAATGTCTTCAGAATTGGGGAAGAATATAATAATGATCTTGGGTAATATTTATAAACTAAATATAAGCAGCATATGAACATTCTTTATTGATGATTTTCTAAAGAAAATTGAATTTTGACGGAAAATTTTAATTAAAACTAGAAACAAGTTTGACTTCATTTTGCCACCCTGAATAATCTCTAAATTTCCCATCTTAGCGTGAAACTTACAAACTATTTTTCCGACATTTTATCTAAAATTATTCTCAAATGGAACACGCTCACACTTCAATAAAGTGGGATAGAACATTAAATTAGTTGAAGTGTCTTTGTTAAATTATGAAAACAATTTTGCCTTAAGCTCAGACGGGTTACAACCTTATTGATGAAAATCGAGTACAAGAAACACACACACACACAAAAAAAAAAAAAAATTCCTCGCAGCATTTTCTCAGGAAGGCTTGGGGCCAACACCAAAGATTAAAATCGGGCATCATACACGAAGGCAACAGTTGGTTTCAAATATTATATATATAATATCCTACCGTCCTTCTTTCTCATTTGGTATTCAAATTGGTTACAGGGAAGGATATATTTTTTTAAAAAAAAGACTAAATCTAAAATGTACCTAATTTAAAGGTAATCTTCTTTGAAGATTTGATTGAAATTGAAGATTTAAAAGGAAATTGAAGCCACAAGCTCTGGAATTCTACCGGTTTTCTACACAGTTTCAAAAGAATGGATATTAAGTCTCATTTTCTCTTGGAAAATTACATATCACTTCAGTTTTTAGATATTAGAAATCATCTTTCATTTTTTTATGTAGGCGAGCAACTTTTATTGCATTTCGTTATGGGAGAAAAATGTTTGTTTTATAGTAAAGATAAGCTGTAATCGCAACATAATGGCGCTCGAGAATTAAATTCACTCAAATTCATCAAATATGATTTTGAAAGAAAATGAACTAATGACGTATTCTTTAAGAAAGACGAACAAAAAAAAATATTTTGACATTATTACTACAATTATACACGACGAATTTAATCCAAAAATCATTTCTTTTATACTCAATCCAAAATGAGAAATAAGCGTTTTCTTAAAACAATTAAAGACCTAATCTATCTTCCATTTAACTTGAAATTAATTTAATAAGCGATGGATTTAATTTTTAAACTTTAGGTTTTCTTAGGGTTTTAATTGAAAATTCGTTAACAAAGCAAAAAGTAATTAGTTAAATGAAAAAAAGCACTAAGTAAAATTTTTAAATAATAAATATGAGTAATTTTTTTATCTCTTAAATATTTTTCAAATCTTCCTCACAGACTTAAGATATATTCAGAATACGTATTTAAATTCTCCCGAATTAGGAATGGAGAATAATTTTTATTGCATTTAATTACTTTCAAGTCAAAAGAAGACTTTGCAGAAATTATCTTACATGAGAAAACGGATTAGTTATAGTACTTCAGTGAGTTTAGTAATAGTAAATTCAAATAGTAGAATATTTAATGATGCATCAATAATTGCACTTCAGCCATTAGAGAGCATTAACTTATTATTATTATTATTACTACTACTTGAATCTTTTAAATTACTTTTACGATTCAGAATGTGTAACAAAACCATTCACTTAATCCTTCAATGTAAAAAATTAAGACTTTTTGCAAAAATTCTTTCCTTTAAGTATTGAGCGGATTTGCTTTAAAAACTATAAAAATACACTCACCTGCAGAAAAATTATGAATGGGCAGATGACTCGACAGTCCTTCTGGAGCATCATTGAGTCCATACATTCCCAACAGTTCTTTCATGGTATTCTCCGCGTAATCCTTCATAGTAGTCCCATCGGAAGGAATTAAGGGAGGTTCTCGTGTCAGTCTTTTAGCTTGTGGATAATCTTGGTGGCACACGAGGCGTGGACTGCTCGGAGATTCAATGGTCCGCCCAGTGAGGGAGTGACTGGGACTGGAGCCCGATCCAGTCCCATCTCGATTACTAGGACGAGATAAGTCCATAACTGGTGTCCGGCCACGATCTTCGTCCATTGCAGAGCCTTCATCCTCACCATCGTATTCACAACTATCAAAGCGTGGGATTTGGGGTGGTGACCTACCACTGTTCATACGAGGGCTTCCTTCCCCATGAACTTTAGGATTCAGTTTCCAACGAGTAGGTCCAGTGTCACTACTCAGATCAAGAGGTTGTTCGCCACCTTGACCACGTTCTCCTTCAAAGCTGCGTGATGGCACAGGTGACGATGGCGAATTTCGACTGGGACTGGACCTAGCAAACTCTTGTTGGTCATCAAAGCATTCCTCGTCGGTGCCATATTCGTCATCAGCATTGTACTGGTAGACAATGTTCCTCGGTTTGAAGTTTTTTCGTTTATTTCGTGACTGTCTCGGCAAAGATTGTTGGCAGTCATCTCCAGTCTTAATGTCCCCCTTGGGATCTTCTTCTTCGTCGTCCTCTTCCATGGGACAAATAGGTGATCGTATCGTCATGATCGCTGTCATAGGTGCATGGGCAATAACCCTTGGCGAGATAGACAAATCAGCAGTGTTAATGGAAGAAGGGCTGCCACCGTTCATAAGTGCACCACACGGCTCTTCGTCGTCCACTGGACAGCCGCTAATGGAATTGCTGCTGACCATCGAGGGGGTACAGGGTTGAGAGGGGATGACAGCCGAAGTGACCGTAGTAAAAGGAGGAGGGGAAGGTCCGGTCGTCGAGGTCATACTCGCGCCGGATCGCTGAAATCGGTCTCGTCGCCTCTAATCATCTGGATAATACTTGGATTGCTAAATCACTGCAAAGAAAAAAAAGATATATAAATAAAACGACAAAACAAATCTTCTTTTTTAAAGTATGCATAATTATAGTTCCGCAAAGAGCCATTATACTGAGTTTTAATTTTCTATTTTTCGAGTATTTAAAAAAGATCCATATTTAAATTTAAATACAAACAGAAAAATTTAATTTAAAGCTTTACATAGCTTTAATAAATCAATAAAATATTTGAATATTTACGAAGAAAGGCATTTTGAAAATACGCAAAGGTTTCAGCACACTAAAACAAATGTATAAACAAAAAAAATAATAAGTAGTAGTAGTTTAAATGCAAATTGAATTAAAACATTTCTCGAAAACGGTCAATACATAATAAATTATTAGAGATCACGCGTGACATTTACCAGAAAGTCACCGTCTGTTATCGAATGATTTCAAACAATACTTTTGGAATGTATACCGACCCTTGATATCAAAAAATATTTATACATTCAAAGTCTGATTGAATCACCATCCGTCTCTGTATCTTCCGGATCCAAGAATCTCGCTGACAATTGTTTCGGAGCATCCGTGCACGATCTGTCATAGCATGCGTCTGGACCGGACAAGTCGGAATGAGAAAGACTCTGTAAGAAGTATGATGAGCACCCCTGGGGCGTCTCCATTTTTCTCAAGAAGAAAATACACAACAGGTGACCGACCCAGCAGCTTCAAAAACTTGTCGTTCGAGGTTGATTTGGCTTTAATCGATAGAGCAATAGGGACGCCGCAGAATTGTGGAATGAAGCCCATCTGCATATCAAACAGCTTCGCTTCTTCATAACAGGATTTAAAAACAATCGCCTTCTGTTTTCGCTCGTTCTTTCAGAAAAATCGCAGAACACTCCGTAGACAATGAGTATTCAATGGGAAATGTGTTTTTCATCCGGTTGGAAAAGCATTTTTGGTAAATTGTGAAAAGGCAGACGTAAAAAAATGCACTAAAAACAAATGGTAGTATTCCTATAGAAAACGGAAAATCTTTGTTTTTGTGAAATTCTTATTAACTGAATGGCTAAATGCAAACAAATAAATAATACAATAAATGTCAGATGGATGGAGCATAAATATAAATTTCAGTACCGCATTTGAACATAAAGGCTTTCAAAATACAGGGGAAATTTTAACTCTAACATGACACAAGGGAATAAAACGTCATTGACTCGTTATTTCAAATTCGTGATATGAAATTCGGTTACGCATTCAAGAATATATTTCAGAAATAATGAAAAAACCCTCTTGGATAATACTGTTTGTTGTTTACGCAGCTGTGCTCAATCTGATGCTATACGCTCTAATAATGTATCCACTAATATATTTTTAAAGACTATTACGCTAGAAATTTTAAGAAAATTACAAGCTTTGAAGTTCGGAGTTTGAAAATAAATATAGTGTCATCCTGTAAAAGAATTTACGAATCTTCAACCAATAACCCACGTCGGCCTACTGATCCATAGGATTAGAGCAGTAACGAATCTACAGCCCAGTACTTCGTAAATAACATGCACAGTTTCAATGTAATAAATAAATCCATCATTCTTTGAAATACACATGGTAGCCAGACACCTTCACTTTGCCGATGATTTAAAAAAATAGCTTTATGCAAAAAAATAGCAACTTTGCACAAAGATATCATTACATAGAGATCATTGTTATTCGTAAGTTTCAGAAGCAAATATTATAAATGTAGTTGAGACATTAGCACTTGAGATCCCGTGAGAAAGCACCAGAGAAAAATTTTTCCTTAGAAGATTTCCAAGGATAAATTCTAGCTTTGCCTTGAACAGAAGTTTAACAGTACAAAAATGATATACATGAGTGAATAGCGAGGGGGGGGGGGAACTACCTTCTTTCGGAGTTAACAGTATAGCAATTTGTGATGAGGACTATGCCGCATCTAAAAAGTAAAAGTTTTTCACGAGTTTCAAATTGAGACAAAATTCTCCGAATCTCGAACAAATTCTCGAGGCACTTCTCCAAGTGCCGTTGGTGGAATAATTGCACACGTTTTTGGTGGTTTTTTCGAGCGAAGTGGCACGGGGAGGGATATGTATGCTCATCGATGCGTAAATGTGAAGTCATGTAATTGAGATCGAGCTCTGGGACTGGCCCAAATTGATCTTGATTGGACATGATCTCAATAAACGCAGCTGGACCGCTCTCTGTGTAATTCCCACGGAATAGACACGCTCAGTGTGATTCATATTTTCAAACTCCCACCATTCCTAACGCAATCAGCGGGTCATAGGCCAAAAGGGCAGCCTCTTAAAAAAAGGAGAGTTCGAATAAAATAAAAAATCGCCTCTCCCGGAGCCTTGCACTTTAATAGCCAGAGGCATCTGAAGAAAAGAAACCATGACGCCACGTTCGCGCAATTTGAAGAAAAAGTGGAAACTTTTGTATCTTAATGCTTTTCTCCGAGGAGGATGAGGGGAGAGACACGAATAATAACACCGAACACAATTCGAAAAGGACAGAGAAAGGGGTAAATGCTTAATGATATATGTGGTAATTGTATCCTGGGCGTTGACAAAGCAGCCGGTAAAAGCATGTGAGTTTAAAAAAAGCCTTTAACTTATCTTTTCTAATGCTGTGTTCTGGAAATGTTGATGGGTACGTGTATGGGCTGTAAATTCGGGTGTTGCTAAGAGGAAAGTTAGTTATGCATTTGGGATAACTTTTACTTTTTCACAGATTTTTCATTCTGTGGTCTACAGAGTTCTTTTGATGCGCAAAGTTGGCAGCTCAAAATAAGTTAAGACCCATTCGTCAGTTTACTCGTGCTGTCATCCAAACCAATTCATCTAACATTATCTAAGGTATTCTTATCATTGACGCAATCTATTAAAAACAAATGAAATCATAGGAAGGGCATAAATAAAAAAAAATCAAAGCTTTATTCTCGGTTAGAGGAAAAGGTGATAGATTTCTAATTACAAAGTATTCAAGAACAGGAAGATGACCTTAAATAATCTTTAAAAAATTGCGATTCCTAAGAGTAGAATTTTAAATTGTTAATTTTGAAACAGATTTTTAAATGCAAGAAAGATGTAGCATTTATCAGTAGGGTATAGCACAGGTAAATGTACGATTACAACTGATTATTTTTAATAGCAATTTTTTTGGGGGGGAGGGGTTAGTAAAAATGCCTTCATTAATTAAAAAATGTCAACCAAATTCCGAAACTTTTTAAACCAGAGGCGAAAAAAAAATCACGATTATAATCATGTATTATTTTTTTTATTTCAATCGATTTCCGAATCATTTAGATCAAAAATAATCGACGAGTCTTTCCAAATATTTGAAAACGCATTCTGCAAACAAAATGCATAATTCAAGGGTGAAACGAAGTTATTGCAAATTAAAATTATCAATCTAAAATCCTGTCCAGTTATTTACAAACTACAATAAAACAGAGGATTGACAGGTTTGAAGAGCACGGTTGACATCCACAGCCTAGTCAAAATTTTCTACCCACAACAAATAAATGAGCGGGAGTAGTTCAAGAGGAATCACTCGAACATCCCATTCAAGAAGTGAAGTTCGATCGGTAGAAAATCTTGCAATGCCTGTCGATGAACTGCCACACAACAAAGGGCCATCCAACGAGGGTCATTTCCAGACAGACAAAATACTCTTTCAAACCATTAATCTCTGAGTAATGGGTGTTAACCCGAAAATTGGTGCGATTTCTAACCACGTCAACGGGAAAGTATCCAGTGATAAATGCGTGAAGTTGGAATCCCTTGATTGATTGCCACCCTTACGTTTCCACTCTCCTCCTACTCCAAATGGAATAGACTTCAAATGTCAATCATACGTCCACAAATCTCGTTCTGGAATGCTTTTCATTTTGGGCGAGTTCAGTCTTCGAAGTTCATAAAAACACATTGGCTGCATTGGTAGAGATTAGACGAGCGATGTGAAAAAACAGCGAAAAAAAAAATCGCTGACAGTTAGTTGCCTCAAGACTTAACATACCGAGAAGAATGAAGCTTGCTTATTTTTAGCAAGGTCCTCTTCTACGAACTTCCATGAGATTTCCAGAATCTTTCACACTTTATCTTATAATAATCGGAACTGGAAAACACAGAATCAGGTGTTTTATTTTGAAAAACAAAAAAGACAAATGTCACCAGTGCAAGGGTTCTTATAAATAAAACCGGTAGATTCGTCCGAACAAGCAGTCTGTGTACGCATCACTTGTTTTAAGTAGCTCATTTCATTGGTGTTAATACCACGGCGAAGTCATTTTTCAAACGGAATTTCAATGTTTGGCAGGTTGTTTTAATAAGTGTTTAGAGATTTCAGCTACGTAAGGGAGGTGAAATATATATATTTTAAACATTTCATATAAACTCATACTTGTTAATGGTTTTATAATTAAAGAAAATCGATTAGTTGTTGAACTTTCATATAAAAGACAGAAACGCAATACAGTACATTCTACTTATAATAAAATTAAAAAAGAAGGTAGTCAGTTATACTGAAGAAGGATAAAAATTTCAAGCTAAAAAATAAATTTCAAAATCTAAAAGTCGTAGTAACTAATTGATACTATGAATATGAAAATAATTATTTGAAAATAAAATTATACCTTTTATAGTCTTCTAATTCCATGCCTTCATATTACTTAAAATAAGCTGCTATACTAAAATTTAACTTAAAACAAATAAAAAAAATATTCTAAAAGCTTATAAAATTTATTAGCTAATGATGTTGACAAATTTTGAAGATGAATGAACCATTTACAACTGATAAAAGATTCAGTATTAAAACTGAGCGAACATTATTGTATTGAAAAACGTTAACAAGGGGTTTATTGAAGCATTTAAATCATATTATAATTTAATGTAATGCCTCTTCCTAAAATTATCACTATGAGATCTAACAAAACAAAAATATTTATTAGAACTTTAATTGTATATATATGCATATAGTTTATGTGAGGAAAATCAAAACCAATATAACTATAAAAATAAATTTATAATCATAACTTATTACAAATAAATTAACCATTTATTTCTCCCATTCAACAGATTGTAGCGGAAAATACCATGTTTTCTTAACAAAATTTACCTCAATATGTATAAAATGTTATTAAAAGTCAGGTTAATAAGCAATGTCATTTTATCAACAAAGCAGCTAAACAATTGGTTTACAGGAAAGCAAAGATAAAATAAAAATATTCCTCCCGACAAATTAAATTGAACACGAAAAGGAAAATCCACCAGGACCAGTAAGACACGAGAAACAACATCAACCTATTCAATAGTCACGGGTTAGGTATCAGTTGACTAATTACAGCAAAGCAAAAACGCGAAAGCGAAATTTAATTGCAAACGAATTAATGAGACAGAGCCATTCCCCAAGCCTTCGCACCTGAGAGCCAAACGGACTTTTCTTTCAATAAAAAGCTTTATTAGTGGCTTTGTCTGGAACTTAAGGGCGGCTTCAAGAGAAGGACACGTAAAAATGACCTGTTCACTTTACGATCCTTAGGAAGGTTTGCCATTACAGTAATGGTAAGGTCAAGGTCACAGACCACAGAGATTGTTTTTCCTATGCATTTTTTTCTTTTTTTAAATCTTCATTCGAATCGTCACTGGTTTGTATATTTCAAAAAAGAGTTTCTTATTTTTCTAATATTAACCACACACTGGATATCGCTAATAACTGAGATTAAACACATCAATATATCATTTACTGTTCACGAAATATAAATAAACTGCGCAACCTTAAAGAAAAGATGCAGTACATTTTTTTTAACCCCAGTCAAATCACAATGGTATAAGGTGTTTTTCTAAAATTGTCAGTGAGCATGTATTATTGGAACTATTAGTTTGTATTACAATGTTATTCTCTTTAACCTTGCAATACTTAAAGGTTTCGACAAGTATCTCATTAACAAACAAAAAATGAAATTTAGAGTCGTAAAGATAATCACTAACTCGAAGACAAAACTGATAAACATTTTGCCCTTTACAAAAACCATTATAAGGTTCTCTCCGATCTTAAAAGAAATTCAACTTCCAATAAATGAAAAGCGTGTTAAAGCAATATGAAGTAGAACAGCTTTCTCTAAGATTTCCTGAAGTGCGGTTAGTTCACAATACAAGAGCAAAAAAGAAAGAAGAAACAAAGAAAGCTACAGAGTCGAAATAACATGCTCAATACTCACAATAATGAATGTTGTTTATTACGTGTAATGATAGAAAATTCTAAATTACAAACTACCAATGACAGTGCTTTTCTAAACATTTATAAGTTTGCACACACATTTGCTTTTCAAAAAATGCAGATTGTCAATAAATAAAATAGTTTTAAGCGGTTCTGAGTTAGAAAAGCACAACACACATATACTCTTATTATGACTACTCATTTGTAAATTCCGAGGAAGACGAAAAAGAAAAAAAGAAAAAAAATTCGTGATTTAGCAAAACAAAAATTCGTGCCAGTGAAAACTTATCAAGGATTCGGGATGATTGATGATCTGCGCCCTCTTTTTATTATTATCAATTTTCACAGAAAAGAAAACAAAAGTCTGCAAAGTTAATACATTTTTGATACAATGGAACCGGCAGCCACCCTAGTAGAAAGAACAATGGTCTAAGAGATTTTTAAAAACTTTCAAAGAGGAAGCCGAGAAAGAAAGAAAAAGAAGAAGAAAAAAATTTGGAGGATGGGTTTAAACTGAAGTGTTACATTTTTATTCATTAGTGTATTCATCAATAACTAGAAAGGTGGCTGGGTGGTGTCTTTTGCAAAAGGAGTAGGAGGTCTGGCTTGCAGGATCCGTTGAGAATGAGCAGACACAATTATTGTCTACCAGTTATCGAAGGAACTTTTTGGGTTCCTTTGTCTCTTTTGTATGAAAATAGGGGGTAGGTACCGTTTCTTTGTGGTTAGATCACATAACGAGATCTCACTTTTACGCCCGAGTTAAGTTTCGGATTTGAACAACCTCTTCTTTTTCAGAAAACAATGCCCACAGAATGGTTATTAAAGATATCCAATTCAATTTCCAACTAAAGTTAGCGGATAAAAAGTTCAACACATCGGTATTCTTTTCTGATTCGTGATGATTGTAGTTTTTTTTATATGCATATATAAGTATGTATCTCAATCTTATAATTAAAATTCAGGATTTTCCAAACGGGAGAGAAAAATTCTTTGTTGTCCACAAATTAAGGTTTTTGTGTTTAAAATGCTGTTACTAAGGGCAAACGTCTCAATTAATAGTTACCTAAAGTGACCACTTTATTAAATTCAATTCGGGACACACTAGAACGTGGCCGTGCAAACAATTATTCTTAACTAAAAGCAACATACTAATTAAAACAATCCAGATATAATGAAATAATTATTTACAAAAATTTCAAAAAACAGCAGAAAGAGATATAGAAATGTAAAAAAAAATATTTTGCTATTTCTTTTATTATTTTCCGTTCAGGCTGAATCATTCATCTTGGTTATAGAAGGGTGGCCAGATTTTATATACATTGATAGTTGAGAAGAAGGATGCTTCAGAAGCTTACTTTAAAAAAAATTAACTGAAATTAGTCTTTCTTTGATATCAATCAACTATCTACTTTTAAATAAAGAATGGAACCATCCGGGACATATTTCAGGACATTTTTTCAATCCGGGTCAAAGAACCTGCACTTGCCCAGCTAATCCTGGACTCCTGGTTACTTTAGCATATCTCATTAGTATCTGGATATTACAAAACTGGTATTCGATATAGAGCCCAAAATATAAAAGGAAAACTGATTTACTTTAAGGAACTGTAGATAAATTGCATTAACTGAAAATATACGGAGGAAAGTCTTACTAAATAGCAAAAGAGGGGGGAGGGAGTTGAGTAAAAACACTAACTTTTATTTATTTATTTCCTTTATATAGCAGAATTTATGGCGATTTTAAAAGAGTATTCATGCATTTTACAAAAATGTACAAATAAGTTTAAAATACTAGCGCAAGATACTGTCTCTATTAACAACAAACGATACGAAGAGAAAAAAGTGGCATTGTTTTATGTACTCAGAAAGGTTATACAGAATGTGAAATGGCATTTTCCTATTATGGTTGTGAAAGACTTATTAATTTGCTTTGGCCAGTTGTCGGGTATCTCCGAAGAGTAATTTGTGTATGTGCTACATTCTTTATTATTGTCAAATCTGTCAAGACAAGCTATCTCTGAATAGATCTGCTGTATCCTCTTTTCTCCTTCAAATACAACTCTTTCATCACTGATTTTTATCAATGAATTTTGATAGATATTTTTTTTTCTTCGTAGGCATTAAAGTGCTCAAGACGACTGACGGAAAAAGTTGGCTTCGATTAGTAAATGCGTTTTCTTATACTTAGCATATTAACAGAAACAAATTTAGTTTTTTTTTCTTATCGCAGATTTTCTTCCCGAATAATCTTTGGTCAAGAAAACGGTCTATTTCCAATGATTATAGAGTTGCATGCATAATTCGTTTCCTCGAAATTGTAATGCCCTTTGTCCAAGAGTTAATATTCACATTTTAAAAATATTATTTTGATATTTTTATAAAAAACAAAAACAGTACGAAAAGTAATGTTAAAATAAAATTGCCGAATGTGAACAAAGAAATTAATATCACTTATTAATTGCAGACCTCCCCGATTATTATTAGTTAAAACAAATTTTACTTAAAATTAAGGAAACTATGCTAAAATTTATGAAATTTACGGATTGCTACACTTATTTCTGATCAGTCTGCAGCTAAAGATAAAATCCAAACTATTTCAAAAATTCTTAAAGTTAGAATTCTTTCTAAAAATAATTAAGAGTCAACATTTTGCTTTATAAAAGAGAGACCGTGGATTTGCGTCTATCAAAACGCAATCACACAAATCGGGTTAAAAGTTGTTTGCTAAATGGCTGGCATCGTAACTAAAAATTGAACTGTGTTTCTTTTAAATATATTAATGCATGGGTTACTTGATCTTTACAGCTATTTTATTATAACTTTTAACGGATAAATATTCTTACTTTTGGAAACAAAATAAGTGGCCAGAAAATACACAGTCAAATTTAATCGAGCGAAGTACTTACAAGCTTTTGTAATCAGCCTCGCCCAATTTAATCTGTTCAAATGGCTTGAGCTCAAATCTACCTCGAATAATAGCAGGTTTGTAATTATTACATTTTATTCTGAAATTCTTGACTTTCAAATAATTTTATATCAAAATACAAGTGTCAGATAGGATAAATGTACTGAAAGAAGAACTTTTCTCCGTTTTGAAGATAAAAAGGGCAAAAAGATAATTTTAAAATAAAACGAAGCTTTCACCTTGAATAATCCCAAGGTAAAAAAGGTAAAATTACTATCAACAGAATGTTCTAGCGAGATTCTGACAGTACGAAAATATCAAATTTCTTTTTCGTTCTGCTATCAAAAAATATTAATATTAATCGTTTGGTTCAGAACAAAAGCTATTCTGAGTAACCTATTGTGAAATAGAACGCTTTACATAACCTTTTCATTAATAAAATGAGAAAATAACAAAAATAAGAATTTCTAAAATTAATTACTATCTCCCTTCTTTGTGGGAAAAAGAAAGAAATCGCTATTATTGAGTGAAGGTTTTTAAAAAGCGTTTTAATCACACAGAAAAACATCTATTACCAAAAAGAATCCCCCCCCAGAGCAAATTTCAAGCCATTGTTGATATCATTTAATGACGGTAAAGTCTCCGATTTTAATTGTATAAATATCGTAAATAGGATTTATTCAATTTTATTCAAACATATTTTTACATTTTTGGATAAATGAGAATCCAAATGATCTATATTTTTGGTGAACTTTTTTCAACGTAGGAAATTTTATCTACTTAAAATAAGCTTAAAGGAACAATTTCGTTTTTAAATTGAATTATTGAATTTTCAAAACTTAATAAATGAAATTCCACAGAGAAGCGAACAAACAAAAATGCAGAAAAATACAAGAATGAAAAAAAAAAAAATATGACAGCATGATATTTATGATCATCAGAATTTATGCATTGGCATATAGATTACTCTTTGTAAGCAAATATCCTTCCTAAAGCATTCCTTCTTAAATAAATTATGGAAATGTTTACATACACACAAAATAAGAAATATAACCTTCCAAAGTAAAAGAAATTCTCTCAAATACTAAACTTAATTTTCTCTTTCGTTTTGGTGATTTTTAAGTTTCAGAGAATTTTGCTGTATATTAAATGATTGTTTTAAATGAAACAGAGGGTTTTAGAATAAATGACTGTCTTTGAAAACATCTGACAGTTTTTAGAGAAACTTTGACCAAAGTTTTTATAATTTTTTGAATTTCACAAAATTGTCTCAAAATATATGGTTTTTCTTTGAATAAACAATATTTCACAACTAATGCAGAGATTTTTAAAATCAAACTTTAGAAAAAGATGTAATTTATTTATACTCTTTTAAGTTAATTTAAACTTTTAATAGACAGTTTTGAGTGATCCTTTACAGAGCAGCCACTTAATAAAGATATATTTTCAATGATATAAAACATCAAAGTGAATTTAAACCTACATTTTTAAACTACGAAGTATTTGATTTAAAACTTCCAACAATCTATACAAAATTTCGACTTTCATACGAATAAGTAATTGTCTTCATGGTTTCTTGTTATTCCAGAACTTGTACTATTAATTTCTCAATAAAAAATACCACTAGACAAACGGCCATTACAATTCAATCAACACTTTACATTCCTCCGAAACAGATAATGGCTTAGCAGGAATCATAAAGCGATAAAGAAACAAAACATGCGGTTTACGGCACACACTGGAATAATAAAATTCTATAATTGTAAGTAGGCACATGATGTATCAGACTGTTATAAAAAAAAACTGATAATCAACAGTCTTCGTCCATTTTTTCCTTTTTTGATTGACACAAATTACCTTCTGCATAACTATGACTAGCAAACAATCTCGCACGAAAAGCCGTAAAATAGGGTGGGGTCCTGAGATAAAATTATTTTTGCGCGATGATTAAAAATTCCTTCATGAAATCTCATTTAATTCGTCCGATACAATCGGAGCCGATAACACTGTTGATGTTCCCACCTCGAGTTAAAATCCTGCAAGAGTTGCTGGAATTCCTGTTTTTTAGCAGGGGGGAAGACGGTTTATCCTGTTAGACGTCACTGCCGCAAATTAACAATGGTATTAGCTATTTTTAAGTAATTTACTTTTTTTTTCTAATGAACAGACGGATAGGGGTAAGAGGGTTAGGCCTAACTTAAATCGGCGAAGATAAATGTTTCTTTTCGAGATTTAAATCAACTTTTAATTTTATCCCATTAGTTCATTAGCGTCGATACAGGTGTGTCTCAAACCGAAACCTTAACCCCGTTGACCCTCAAAGGAATTCACTCAAGCTCTATCGTCTGAGTAAAAGGCAGGGTGGGTTCTCGAGGGTAGTACGGATAAAAGTAAATTATGCCACCAGCTTTCTCTCCTAAATGGATGTAGAGGGGGGACCAAACCACCCCCGTAAATGGAAAAAGAAAGTAAACCAGCCACCTGACATTAATAATGACAAGGACAGCATGTGTGTGTGTTTTGGATAGAAAAACTTCTGGAAAAAAGAACAAAAAAGACAAGTGATGGGGAACGAAACAATAAACTAGGAACACGTCTATCAGAATATTAAATACTGCAAGGGTTTTGGATAGGCAAAAATTTAAAAAGGTAGGATTTCACAGAGCTGTAGAGGCTTTAAAGTTGGTTAAAACCAAATATAGGATTGGGGAAAATACATTGGCATATTTAATGTTAGAATCATGAACGTCAATGTGCTTTTTAACCGAATTCAAAAACTTGAATATATTTGCTTCTTATTGTTTTATCAATTATATAAGATATGATTAATCTTCTTCCTCTTTTAATAATATTCTATTTAAAATGGCAAGTTATCTGAATAATGTAATACTACAATAAGAATTGAAATAACAATAATTTTGTGAGTTATGATAGTTTGGTTGCAATTAGTTTAAAACTCGCAAAATACTTGCTACCGACTGACGGTTGATGGATTCTCCTTTGATGGTTGTGTGTTCCATATAAAGGAAAAAATATTAAAATACGGTCTCAAAAATTGCATCATAATTCAATTTTTCAAAGAAAGATTTCATTCGATCCAACTCATATAAAACCGTTTAAGCAATAGAAATTCATAAAAAAATTATAAGTCTGGAGTTGAAAGAAAAATAATTTATTTTCGGAGATTTAGTAATTTAGCTCTTTTCATGTGCGTTAAACCTCTTCTTTCGATGGTAAAAAAATTGTAATTAATAACTAAACAGAAGCGATTAACCGCTTAAAAAAACCTAATATACTTTAAATAAGACCAGAAAATTTATAATAATTTTTGTTCACATTCTTAGGTTTAAAATGCAAAAATATATCAGTTAAAATAAACATATTCGGACAAATATTAAAAAAAAAATGGAAAGTATACAACAGCTCACTGGCCACGATACAATGGCGAAATTATTATTTATAGAGGAATAATCTTATTGCAAGGCAGCATCATTATAAAAATAAATAAACTAGTGTCTATACGATTAAGAAAACATAACATCTAAGAAAAATCTAGACCCTGCTTTTTTATAATAACTATTACGTTAAATTATTTTAATTAAAAGACCTTAAAAGAAGGTTTTGTCCTTGAATGTTAACGAGATATTAATTCGTAGCGTAAAATATATTTTACTTTTAGAAACTTCTACATCTTATTTTACTAAAAGAGTTAATAATTAATATCTGCTAAATGACATACATCTTCCAATTAATAAGAACAGAGTCAAAAGTATCAATTTTTAACTTATCTAAAACTGTTTATGCTATTCCCTATAAGCACACATGCAATTAATCTTTATGTTTCTATTACTTATTTTTCATACTTTATATGCTTCACTGACTTTATTTCCATTTTGGATATTGATCGATTGGACGCTTTAACTATTTTTATAAATTTTCGAACAACTTTTAAATTATATGCAAACATGTAACTGAAAAGATTTCTGTTTTTTCTAAAGTTGTGTCCTCCGAGTTTTCTATTTCTAAAAATCAATGAAAAATTTCAATTATTTATTTTTCATACTTTATATGCTTCACTGTCTTTATTTCCTTTTTGGACATTGATCGATTTGACGCTTAAACTATTTTTATAAATTTTTGTACAACTTTTAAATGTAACTGAAAATTTACATGCTCTTTTTAAATGGCTACAATGGAGATAATAATAACAATAATGAAATTATGAATTTACTTTACAGGAAGTGTTTTTTAAATAAAATTAAATTAACAAAAGGCAATTCTGTTTTATCCTGCCACGTTTCCATTTTTTTATATAACCAAAATACTTAAATCACGAGTTTACATTTATAATGAACAAAGGTCAATTTCATGGAAAAGACGGAAAAAGTTAAATGCTCATGCTTTAAACGAAAATGAATGTCAAAGATTTTGAGAGTGGCTCTACGTGTACAATGAAACGTGCGAATTCGGATCACCGTTCGTTTACAAATCGTGAATAATTGTGCAACGAAATTTATTACACAATAGACACTAAAGTCAGAGAGAGGCGGCCATTATTTTAAGTTTATATTCCAGAAAACAATGACGATTTACATGATAAAGGCACAAACCCAAAAAACAAGTTTCTTGATAAGTATTTCGTACAATCTAAGCAAAATTATTAATTCCCAAATGATATCACTAAACTTTATGCTAAGCTAATCTTTTTAAAGGCCAACAAAAATAGAAATTTTTTTTCACGGAACTGGCTTATCTTAATTTTGTGCCAGAAAAAAATTAAGTAGCTCCTAATCTTCCAGTTTTTCCCTCTTTTAAGTAAAATGAGATAAAAATGCAAAACGACCGATAAATAATTATGTAGGTGTTGAAGAAAAGTCAAATTACTGTTAAAAGGTGCTTTTACCTTTATCAATTGGAAGGGGTTTTTATTTTTTATTTTTTTCAGTCTGCTTTAGATTAAAGTACATATGCGTACAGCTGCGTATTATGATACCAAACCCCATTCATTCAAGTTCTAAAAAAAGTGATAATTGGAGCAGTTTGTTACTTTAAGAGTGTTTTGTATCTAATATAAGAGATTTAATAATTTTCTGAAGGATTTTTTTTCTCATAGCCTTCGATTAAGGAATTCGTATGCATATGGGTTATAAAATTCAGCCTCGTTTGTTAAACAAAATTAAGAATGAAAAATTAAAGAACCTGTTAGTCTATGTATTTGTCGTAATGGAAGAGGTAAATACAGAATTTTTGTAAATATTTCCACATATTTTAAATTTTTGTATCTTCTTTGAGGTCATTTTATACATTACTAGCAGTAGTTGCCCGTGGAATCAGGACTTCAACAAAATGGGAAAAAATGCCCACAATGACACGAAAAAGGTTTGAAAACAAAATCAAAACAAAAGATACGCATTACTGATTTTCGACAATGACGCGAATGTAATGACGTCACCGGAAGGAATCGGATTGTAGAAATGCATGCTGGGAATGAAAGCATATTACTTCACCTCCTGCGAGGAAGGTCACGCACCAGCCAATGAAATTGCAACAATGCATTCTGGGATCGTCCGGAGAAACTCTCGCTGCCAAATCTCTCTAGCAAAAAAAAAAAAACTCTTTGAACTGGTCAGGGGAAAATTAATTTAAAAAAAACGTAATAAGATATTTTAACCGTTCTTGTTTTAAATCCGACAGAAACGTTCCAGTTATAAGCTGGAAAAAATGAAAATTATAGAGTTGTTAGAACGTCAGATGCGAGAATTTGAAGAAATCCTTAACAAAAATTACCATAAAAGTGACTTTTATTTAAAATTTTCTCAAAATTCAGTAAATTACGTTAGAAATTCCAAACAAACTTCATTAGAACGAAAATTGTTTGCTCTCTCCGATGGTGCATTGATCTTTTCATTAGAAAAGATTCTACAGCCGTAAAACGTCCCGAAAATGACCCAAAACAACACAAAAGATTAAATTAAAAAATTTCTAGATTAAATCTTAAAATTCGGGCTTCGAGGTGCATTGCGTCACCATTACCACGACCTGCGTGCCAAATTTCATGGCTGTAAGTGCGATAGATTCGTCTGGACATTGTGCGCACACACGCAAACATTTCCTTTTGTACATTTCTTTTGTAAAAACTTATCTAGCACGAAACAATAATGATAGCAAATTCCATTAGTTTAAGCATAAAAAGATTGATAATTGGAGCAGTTTGTTACTTTTAGAGTGTTTTGTATCAATATAAGAGATCTAATGATTTACTGAATGATATTTTTTCTGCCACAGCCTTCTATTATGAAATGCGCAAACTATATAACGTAACCTCCATTTGAAATGTAAAAAAAATGACAAACTGAGGAGTCACCATTCTATGAATGTCGTAACAGTTGAACCTTATAACAAGCTGAAATTATTAAATCGAATTCACTAAAGTAATCAGACGTCCCCAGAACATTACCAACTTTCAACTTTTTGTCCCGTATTTTAAGAAAGTAGTTTAAATGTTCAATTTTTAAGACTGCCTTCCAAACTTTTACTAAACAAAGAAAACGGTTACCCTTATATGAACAACGTGGATGAATATGCTTGAGGGAAATATAGTAAAAACAACAGCATAACTTATGCATTCTTCAATTTAATTTTTTAATAATTAAGTATTGAATAGTCTCTGAATTTTTTATATTTTTTCTGTATTTATTTACTCTTTATATTTGTCCAATACCCCTTTCCCCAGTACCGAGGTTCAGAAAATGTGGCTCTTCATTTTTAACAAGTTATTTATTCTTTGTAAACATATCTGATGTGAAAGATCAAAGGTGTCTGAAGACAGTAATTCTAAACATAAACTATTTGATAAACTGTGGCAAAACACTTTCGTCATGTTTTCTATAAATTTAATGAAAAATAATTTTTACGGAATTGCATGCAAAGAGGGGAATCTATTTCCCCACTTAGTGGGGGGAACAGAAACAGTGGTGACAACAGAAAATCTAATTTTTCAATTTTTTAATGTTTAAAATAAGTATTTAGGATTTAAAATTATTATTAATTTAATATAAAGGCAGATATCATAATTGTATACTATTATTATTATTTTTTTAATTTTTCGAAATACTTTTCAATTTTAAAACTGAAATTGAAAACTGTTTCTACTTTCCCCATTTTATGGTACATAACCAATATTTTTTGATATAAAAACAGAAATTCGTGAACTACAAAAAAGTATTGCTTTTAAAATTGACAGAATGATTGTGCTTAGTAAGAATCAATAATAATATTCTTTCAGTTATTAATTATTAAATACATTTAAAAATTTTTGCACGCTACATTAGTGTCAACTTAATATTTATACAGTAAGCAAAAGGTACACTTATTTAACAAAAGTTATAAGTCCAATTTTCTACACAAAATACACAGTCATTTATAATTCTCTGAGGTGGATTATAAATGCCAGCGATATTCTTTAAATTACTTTTTGCATTAATTATTGAAAAAGACATTCATTTATGTGGACCTAATATTTCGAAAAATTCACTTAATTTTTAAAAAATAAACAGAATGCGCTCATAAGAATTTAATTTAATGCGAATTAATAGGAGATAAAGGAAGTTCCATGAAATTATTTTTAATGCGAATAAAGATGATAAATAAATATTTTTACGTGCTGGTAGCTTTACTAGATAAATTATACCAATTCAAAAATTTATACACTTAACTTTCGACTACAGATGGGATAAAAAAAAAAAGATTCCATGGGAAAAGATATAATTCTAAAAAATTCCAATACCAAAATAACACACTGCATTATGTGAAATAGAATAAAATTTATTTTTTTACCATCTCCAACAGTTCTAGGAAAAGAAAACTCACCACTTTACAAATTTCATTTCAATCTTATATCTATTCATCACATTTGAACATGTCGTTAATGGTGCACTTGAACGCGCTACACAGCGACACATTTTCCCCTATCGGATTATTTCGGAACTACTTTTCATGGAATCTTGTGAAGTCGAAGTTAGCGCTTCAGGAAGCTGAGAATCGGGAAACAGTAATCACAACTACCTTGCATAATTTGAGCATATCAACGATTTCCTGAAAGTTTAAATCAAATAATTGTTAAATCCTTTCGCTTCTATTTGCAGTTATATGATGGGGAAATTTGACTTTCAGTACTCGCATTTCTATGGCGGAAAGTTTGCAGTGAGAAATAGCTCATTATTGAGTGTGGTAATAAATTAAAAATTTCAAGGCTTTATTTTTATTTTATATTGTAGAAAGGTGTTTATTTCTTTGCATTATTGAAAAAAGTTCAGCAATCGTTATTGTAAAATTTATAAGAAGTTAACCCTTAAAAGTTTTTTCAGTTCTTGAATAAAACATGGGAAAAATACTTTAAAAAATCTTATTTTATTTTAAGTATGGTTTATGGCTACAAAACAGTTTGTCACCAACTGACAACACTGGGCTTTATTTCAGAAAAAAATTTCATTGATAAAATTCTGTAATATTAAAAACAGATGAATTTTAATAAATAACAATACGGATAAGGAATTTCCTTCAACATTTTTAAATCAATTGCTTGCGAATTGTAGCGTACAATTCGTGCAAGTAAAGCGTATAAACAAAGCAAAAAAAAAGATGCAGACTCAAATGAAAAACACAATTTTTTTTAAAAATTTTACCAGCACTCAGGCTTCCATTTATATGTTGTAAATTGATTTAATAAAATTTTCAACATGTATGCTATTGGCAACGACAGGCATTAAAGCTTCAGTCTTATTCTCCAGATTTTAGAAGAAAAAATTGGATATGTTACTTAAAGGCAACAATGGGAATTTAAGGGTTAGATATTGTTGTAGCAAGTATGGATTACAAGAACAACTGCAGATAACACATTAATTTTAGATAAAGATATAATGTTATTTTTAAAGTGACTAGATTTTCTGAACTTCGACCCGGGATGCTCTAGATAAGGGGAAGGCGGTGAAGCCGATACAAACAGTCAAACATCGGGACTGTCCGTTCAAATCCGAGATGTCTGGTCGTTTTACCATTAACTTTTAATGATAGCACGAACCTACAATTAACGAATATTAATAATAATTAAAGGAACTGAGATATTGCACTGTCTTTGTTCTTTCAAAAAAGGAGACTAATCTATGTGGAGAAAAGTCGAGAAGAATTATTCAGAAGCTCTTTTGTAAAATTAAATTTAGCTCATCATTTACTTTAATATGAACTACTTACTTTTAAGTAAAAAATGTGATAATCCGCGACGCTTTAAGAAGCCGGGACAGAGTCGAAAACTGCGACTGTCTTGACTAATCCGGGACTTCTAGCTATTTAACTTATTTTAAGAGGCAAAAGATGCCAATATAACACAGACAGATAAACGAACTTTCTTTAATTTGTAAACCTCTCCAAAGAGATGATTTTCATATTTATAACTATATTTTTTAAAACGTCTTAGAGATGAAACTGAAAAGTTATCAAATTCGGACATTTTTTATTTACTTTCGTAGTTCAGTTTCATTTAAAAATATTTTATGAAATCCGGTTTAAAATAACTAGTATAGCTATATAACTGCAGAAGGATTAATTATATAACTAAAAAAAGATTGTCAAAGAAAAAGTTCTAACCAGGACATTATGGTAAATAGTGCTCATGTTTGCCTATTAAATCAAGATTGAAAAAAAAATCGTTGAACTATTACACAATATAAATCTGCAAGGGTCAGCTGATAAATTTTCGATGCTTAGTACAATAACACAAATCCTTACAATGGGGAACATTATTTTTCTCACACCCTACGAAT
Source organism: Araneus ventricosus (assembly GCA_013235015.1). Lineage (NCBI taxonomy): Eukaryota > Metazoa > Arthropoda > Arachnida > Araneae > Araneidae > Araneus > Araneus ventricosus. The sequence goes on along the minus strand of BGPR01000004.1, from coordinate 4,311,052 downwards.
TACCTCAGAACTTGCAGTTATAAGTCTTCATTTACAAAGCCGTACATTACAATAATGTTTATTTTCTTTTCAAACTTAATGCGACATAAAATATTTGGTGCTCGGCCGTAACTGAATAGAATTTACCTCTTTTGGGTTCGGCAAGGTTTCAGCAAAAGTTCTTCGCAGATTCCTAAAGATTAATTTTAATCCGAATTCTTTTCCATATCAAAATTAACACTGGTTTTCTTTTTACTTGTGATAAGGCAAATCGGTTTTTGATACGTATTTTACCGGGTCCAATTTACAATGACTTAAAAATTCAGTCATCAGCACTTTCCTGTAACATGGGTTTCACTGTACTATCTAAAATAAATTATTTTCTCCCAACTTGCAATTTCTTAACCGCAAAAGAATTTCCTTTACTTCCATTTCTTATCCAGGGAAGGAAAAAAAAACACCATTAAGAGTTCAGAAGTCAAAAGTAATTTACTCAACGTCACAGCCATCAAGCAAGAAAATTTACTTTTGAAATAAATTTCATTAAAAGTAAAAACAAAGTGACTCAATAAAAAAGATACTTAAATCCGTAGACAGAAATTCCACTTAAAATAAAACAAAAGCAGCCGAAACCTTTCGAAAATGTGACCTTGGGAATGACACATTTTCTCATATTTTTTTCTCTTTTATTTTTAGTTCTTTGGGCCGTCCTTAGACAATCGGTAAAACATGTTTCCAGATAAAATTGTTGCGAAATTGACATAAAATAATGAGTCAGATAAGACATACAACTTAAAGCAAAAGGTATTATCGCACGCAAAATGTGATGGTCTCTACCTCAAGGAATTACATTCTTAAAAAGTATAAAAAACTTAAAGATTTCTTTTTCCTCGTCGGCACCGAGGTTATACGAATACATTTCAAAGAAGGAAATTAGCATTCTGTTATGCATAGAATTCCAACAAAAACAGGAGTATTTTCGTGAACAAATCAATACGAATTTTTGGTAAAAATATTTAACCCCAGGCTACGACTATAGTCATATTCGACTAGACGCATTGAATCGAATAGTCTCAAGTTCAAGTCTTCAGAAAAGTGTTTCAATGTTTACTTTGTAGATTGCACAAGAGAGATAACCTTGGAAAGTTACTGCTTTCTTTTCTGTCTGAAGTTCTTTCTTGTAATTGGGAAAAAATACAAACAGAAATTAAAAACGGAAAAAAACATTATTTAAAAACGTGTAGTAAAAGAAGCGTGAAGTATTTTGCAAAGAGTTGTTTTCGGTTATAAAATTATCCCAGGCTCAAAATGAGATATTCGAGTGAAGGCCTTCGAATCAATGAAAAATAGAAAGGAGGAGAAATAAAAGGGTAACTCCCAAAATTGCAGCAACACATACAGCGAATATGGTATGATAGAAACAACAGACACTTTAAATTAAATTTTCTGTTTCGTGCTCAAAACATTATATGCCAAATGAAATGATTAAAATGTCAAATTTCTCCGTGTTTTTTCCCTCTTCGACAAATGAAATTAGTTTTTAACTGTATATAAAATCGCCATCGAAAATTACAAGAAAACGCATTTCGCCATGCAATAAAATTTATCATTGTTAAGAAATTATTCCATTTTTAATTCTGTACTTTCGGTTTACAAAACAGACTCATCAGTCTTTATAAAAAGATAATATTTCTTAGTAGAAAACTAGTAATTTCGTAATTCTGTATCATCTATAAGAAATGTTTTGCTGTTATAATGATGAGATTTAACTTTCTAAGAAAAATCCAGGTGCAACTCACTGATATGATTGGATCGGGTTAACTAACTGGTTAAATAAATGATCCACCTAAGAATTCTAAATGAATTTTTAGGTCGACCCGTCTGCGATGAAATTTATATATAAATTTGAAAGAAGACAACTTAATTTTAAGGAATTTGTAATTCGTAGTAACGAGGACAATATGCGTTTAAGAATTAAAGCGAGATGTTAATTCTATAATCCATATTCATTCATACTATGAAACTGATGATGAAAAACCTCCAGTTTTCGCGAGGGCTATCCAGCGCGATAAAAAATATGCAGTTTTTCATTATTTTGATATCAACGCTTACCACCAAAATGAGGGAATGATCAAGTCTTCGAGAAAGCTAGTTTACACTAAGAATAAGAGGGGACAGTGCTATAATAATGCTGGAATATCTCAGACACCTAGAAAGGTAATTACTTTTATCATAAACGGCTTCAACCTATCTTTTACTCACACATTCACACAAAAAAGGAAATTTGGTTTACCACTTTGTGACCTCTACTTATGGTTCGAGGTTTGTGGGTGGTAGGACATGCTGAAACGGTTGGGACATATTTGGCCTCTTAAAGGTTTAAAAAAAATGCTAATTCTGTAGAATTCAAATAAAATAAGAATGCTGTGAAATTTAACTCGTATTCAGGGTTGTTTGTCGGAAAGTTTTAACAACAATGAACAGTTCAGATCTCAATTACAAAATATTCGGTACAAGAAGTTATATACTGACAAATACTCAAAACAAACTTTTCCATTAAAAGTACTGTGTGATACGTATTTCTATTCAATCCAGGAACGAATCTGCTGAGATGGAATATAAACTTTACTAAATGATACAATGCTAAAAAATAAGGAAAAGGCTTTGTGATGTTAAATCTGGACAAGGGGCTTTAAATATTTATAAATGTTATATTTTTTCTTCAAAAAAATTTTGATGAAGTGACAATAAAATGCAGTACTAGAATTCAGAACTTTGAAGTAAGAAGGAGGGAGAAGGTACGAAAAAAAAATATGCTAGGCCGAAACACCCCATTTAATCGATATCCAAAATAAAACCCATTTAATTCTTATCATCGAAATTTTTACTCATATAAAATTGGGAAGAAAAAGGAGGGGAAAAAAATGCAACCACCCTATCGTTCTATCTCCTCTTTTTGTGCTCTTGATTATCGACTGCTCAAAAATTCCTTTCAAGAGATAAAAAAAAAATGAAGGATAGAAAAAAAACAAGAAAAACCTGAAAAAATATTCCTTTTCTTCCAAAAAATCGATTCTATAACCGAGGAGAATTTTTAATCCAAGATAAAAACAAGTTACGAGAAAAAAGGATGTGTAAAACGAACATAAAAATCGATGATCCTCAACCGAAAAAAAAATATTTAAAAAGAAGCAGAAAAAAAAGTACCAACACAAAGATCCGATACATTCAGTGAAGTGGAATCGATACAAAAGCGAATTGTTGCGGCGTGTAAAGTATGGAAAAAAAGCAACAAAAAAACATGACAAAAAATTATTATATATATTCATGCAGATGGAAAAATGGCGCCAGCTGCTGTAGCAGTGAAAAGTAGAAACAATATCGGCCTCAAAATATGCCGAACGGCGCGTTTTAAAAACCAATGGCTAAGGCCTTTAAGGGGGGTTTTACTCCGCCTTTAAAACCTCCATGCAAATGCTGAGCATCAACTAATCACTTTTGCGCACCCACGGAAAAGAGAGCTATCCAAATGTACCGCTATCGTAGGAAGAGGTGGGGGCGAGTTAAAAAGTAGGGGGGACAGAAGTGGCGTCAGCCTTTATCGATTGATTACCAGATGAAACATCTACGAGTAATTTTTTTTATCATTTATATTTTTTGCTCTGCAGATTTGCTTAGAAGTTTTTCTTTTTGTTTTTTTAATTGTATTATCAAATTTAAGCGAACACTTCGATTGGAAAAACCGCAAATAAGACTTCGACGATTATGTGGCAAAACCGACTAAGTCCGTCCGAGCCTGGAAAATAAGATTATGGGTGGGGTTTGACTAACATCAAATGTTGTCTCTTTTAAGACCTGGTCGGTACCTACGCATGAGAAGGATATAGCGCTTAAAATGATTTATGAGTGAAATTATGAACAAAGAGTTCTCTCGAATTCTAAAAATATTTTCGGAGATATTGACGTTGGGAAAGCATTCAAATACTAGAGCGTGTATGCGTTATTTTCAGTTTACTCTTTTTTAATTATTCAATAAGGGTATTTTCTAAGTATGTTAAGCTAGTTACATTGAAGGATGGGGCAATTAGTTTTTAAATAGCATAGGAGTTTGTTCGTTTAAGTGCTGTAATTCGAATAAAATATTTGAACATAATATAGCAGGATAACGAAAGAAGTAAGGCGTCATACCCTTGACCCATATTCACACCCTTGTATTCAAGTCGAAATTCTTTTAAAATAATAGACGCTAAATTAAGGAATCAATAAAAATATCTAACTTTATGCGGAATTGTTTCGAATGGTGGGATTATAAGTATACATTTGGGCATCTTACAACTTATCGCGCTCATACACGAAAGAGTAATCCGTAAATTAATAATGGGGTTGCGACCTATACTTAAGAAGCCATTATATATATGAAATTTCTAGATTTATATTTTCATTTCAAAATAAACTATTGCAGAAATGTAGGGTGTGAAATCCAAAACTGAACTATTACAGAGGACATTAAAATATAACTTCAGTTTAATTCAATTGCTTTCAAATCCTTTCTGGATTTCTCTTGAAGTATGTGCATAAAATGAAACAAAACTGACGCTTGACAGTCCCTGGAATATCTTGATCAAGACTGAAAAAGAATTCGAACGAAAAGGAAGGAAAAAATCATTTGCAGAAGGACTGAAGAATTATAGGACATAACCGATTTGCTCAAACTTAAACTTGTTTTCTTCTTAGCCAAAGAATAGCAATTGATCACTATGTTTTTAACTCATATTAAGAGTTTGAACTTGAGTCAAATATGTAGCACAACTAATGGCTAAAAATCTTCCAGAACATCAGTTCGCAACTTGGATCATTAATCTGAGAAGCACTTGTCTGACATAATTCAAGATGATTAAACATCGAGTCATATCATATGTTGATAGGATATCAGAACATGTAAAATAACTCTCCTCTTGACAGTTAACTCAACGTGACAAGTTAAAATTTACATTTGCACTATTTCCTGCTAAGAAAACAACTCATTTTTGACGAAGAGCCTGTTAAGATCAAATATTAAACGATCTCGCACACTGCACGTTTCATATATATATCCCGGTTGCTTTATTTCAATCATCCGATACAGGACACACGTTTTTAACAGTCAACAATCGAGTTTTAACTCGATCACGTCGAATCAGATAATGACTTGATCTCGGTTCGTAAGTTCATTCCGCCATTTCAATCCATACATTTGATGGCATTGAGAGCAATGGCACTTAACCAGCATTCTCTCATCAGAGTTAAACACTAAAGATTCCGGCATTGTAACTAAAAACAATAAAATTCGTGATATTCTAATGCAAATTCCCGCCATTCAAAAAGAATAATTACATTGAATGCGAAACGTTGCCATCTTTACTGATGCAAATCATCTTTTTCTGACTGACCTCACATTAAGAGGTTAGGAGTTACGATTCAGTGGTCACTGGCGCTACGAATAGAATAAGGCGTTCAATACGAAAGATGCTCTTTGTGAATTTATTGTAATTTTTGTCTATATTTAAATACAAAAAGAAAAAAATTAGGATGCGATGCTTTATTGGTAACGCAATTTAATCAGAAAACCTCACGAAGAATGTCAATAGAGCTGCGCGTCTTTTTCGGCATAAATAGCCTTTGAAATCTTCAGCTTGTTAGTTTTTTTCTATCACATATTATAAATAGCTTTGAATGTAAAATTATAATAATTTCTTTGAATGCACAATGAAAAGAAATTTTTAAGAAAGCAGTCGGAGAATATAATTTTTTATCATTTCTGACTAAATACAGTATTGTAAATGCTGGTAAGAGCAACAGGAACACGGGCACAGGGCTAGAAAAAAAGATATTGGTCCTGATACGGCTCTGATAAGTTGTTAGAAAGTGTTAAAATGTTAAAGGTACTTTTCACAAGACTCAGGAAAGGTATGTTAAAACTATCAATAAATATACTGATTGGCTCAAGATAGTTCCTCGTGTAACCTAAAGATAAGAATGTAACAAATTGAACTGTGTCTCATTCTTAAAGTCTTTCAAAAATTATATAATTATTAGAATTTCTAAACTTAATTTGAGTTGTAAGAAGAATAAAGTATTCTTAACAACATAATATTTTTTCATGCATTTGTGATGCGATTCCATGTATTCAGATATAACATCGATTCATTAACGCATCAGAAAGCAGTAAATAAATAACAAAATGCGTGCAAAATTCGAAAATAATGCACAAAATCCATAAGAATTTTTATCTTAAATAGTTATTTGCTTTTTCAGAAGCTTGAGATAAATATTAACATGCTCATGATAAATAAATTTTTAAGAGAGAAAATCTTCTATTTTACATGTAAAATACAAATCAAGCTGCTTCATAACGTTAAAAAAATTATCTTTCAGTAGTTATTCATAAAGTACTTTTGTCAGTCTGACAGAGAAATTACGCTCATAAAGAATTAGAGAAGATAAGGTATTGCATAATAATAAACTATAACAGATAAAGTATTGCAAAATGCAGTAGATTGTATTCAGTGTTTTAGATAATGATTAAAGGCATTTCATGATGTTTAATAAATAATACATTCTCAAAATTATACAAAAAATAACTACCGTTAAATAAGGATTAAGGGGACATGCGACTCTTTAGCCTCGAAAAAAATGGGGAAAACTGTCGAATTCGATACATCTGAAACAATGCAATTCAGAAACTCACTTTTTTTTAGAAAAATATCTGTTCTTTCTCTTATAGTTCACACATTTTTAAACCTTTATATTGGTATGTATTTTTTTGCGAGAGTAATAAATCTGGGTTTAAATTTTGGAGAAAAATGAGATAGTCATATTGCGCGCATGATTACGGATAAAATAATTGTCTAAACACAATATTTTGGGTATCTAAGTAATTCAGTCTGTTTAAGAAATAGAAACTCAATTTATTAACATTGAAATTTAATTTCTATTTTATATACCAATTTAAAATAACAATTTTAAAAATTGTTAAAATTTCAACTTTTCTAACCCCCGAAAAACCTTCTTTGGAGGAAATATGTACAGTAACGTACTTCAATTTGTAGAACATAGCACAATACATTTTCAGTAAAAATTTTATGTAAAAATATTCAATATTTCTTGAGATATCTTGCGCGCAATATCAAAAAAACACATTTTGAGATATAGCGCTTTAAAGTTATGGTCATATTCAATGTTTAAGTTGAATAGCTGATACATTTTCCTTCATAACTTTCATAATTATGGGAATTTTTTAACGCGGACTGTTTTAAATTGTTCAGAAAAGACAAGGGAATAATACATTTGTTTTTCATAAAATCGAAAATTTTCGAGGTTTAACAGCCCCCTTAAAAGTTTCAAAGAAATATTTTAAAAATGAAAAAGAAAAAAATGTAACAAAAAATCTAAAATCCAAGTTGTTTTTAATATAAAAAACCCGTTCCGTATAGTTCCGTCAAAATAAATACATATTCGCACAAGATGTTTATTTTATTTTTACATGTTTATATAACTATCTTAATAGGTTACTGTTTGTTGTTTTCGCTATCTCAAATGTACTCGACCGTTTTATTAACCAGAAAATATATTTAATTTTTTTTAAGTACAACAAAAGATACCAGAATATAATTAACGTTATTTAAAATTTACTCATTTATTAGAACCCATTCTTTAAAATTTCATTCAAACCTTTTAACGATGCGGAATGCCAGAAATAAAACGAGGAAAGCGTTATGATGATGCGGAATCATATATTTAATTGTATTTCTATTCACGTTAATATATAAGTAAACTTCTTATTCTATGATAATTCAGTTAAGAGTAAATAGTTCCTCGGTTCAACAGACAAGCAAATAGCATCTTCAAAATTTAGAAGTCATGGAAGTTTATCAGCATGCAACTGAATGAATTACAGAATGTTTGGCACAAAATTCGAATACAATAGATTCCATGGGTGGGTACACCTGTTGAATATTAGTTCGTCCAGTAATGTCCATTGTGAATCACTTGACAAACTTCACCAGGAACAATAAGGTAAACAGTACGAAGAGAAGAGCATCTTGCCTTAAGCTATGACCAATTGTTAGCTGTCAAGCGTTTTAAGGGCAAAAAGCAATCAAATCTCGTCGAAAACAATACCAATGAACTTGCCGATCGGAATAAGTATACAATTTAACCCTTTCGGAAAACGATTGACAGGAAACCTATTAAATCTTAAGCAGTTTATACGGAAACAGCCCTCCAACCATTGTCTTCCCATAAGAGCAGACAAAAAGCCTCAATCGACTCATTACAGTAAAGCTCTGGTGACAAACTGGTGAAGTTAATTAGAAATCTATGCGATCAACGGCTTACCGAGTCATTGTTCTTTGAAGCACTTCGCAGTATCGGATACGTTTTAATACTCCATTAAAAAGATTACATCGCTCCCAAGGAGCGATTGACACAATACAATCTGCAGCAACCCATTCACGAGGATCACGCAATTGACTATTGATTCGATTAATTGAGATCCTTCGTACATGAGTGGCTTTTGGGAATCGTTTAAGATTCGATCAAGCATGCATGTCTCTAAACGGATTTATCATTAGTGACCATCCGAGTTTTTTCGTTACTATTTTCAAAGAGTATGAACATTGTTTGAGTAAGGGTATACGGTTCCGAACTTCTGGAGACGTTAATTAAGCGGTGATTCTGCCCTCTCCTACTTCACAGTAAGGCTGGAAATCAATAAGCACGACAGGTTTGTTCCCCAAGACGATTAAATTAACCGGCCGCTTACTTTTCCCACAAACTATCTTCAGAGTTAGTCACTAGCTTTGGGTCGGACATTGAACTTCTCTCCCCAACGCAAGCTGAAGAAAAAGATAAGAGTGGACAATAGCTTACAAATCGGGAGATTTTATAAATTCTGAGACGTGTGGTCTGTACTTCTTTGAATGATAATTTCTCCGAAATAAATATGACGATTTTGATACAGACTTCAATAGAACAATCCAGAATGCATCGAATTCGATGAATCAACGGAAGGAAAGTAAATGTTTAGAAATAAATGTTTCCGCCGTACATTTATTTTATTAGTACTAGTCCTGGCGCGATAACTTTTCACGTACTGCGATGTAAGTAAATTTAAATTTCTTATATTGCATTTGATTTGCTCATTTTAAGAAGAAGAATATGGAAATACCGATTCTTTTTTCTCATGTAATCAATTTAGAGAATGCAAAATAACATTTTACAAATGGAAAGCCAGAACCTTACTTATTATTTCCTGGTTGGCTTAAATGCCTTAAAAAATGTTTAAGGGATTCACAAATAAGGCATATATATAAGTTTCCTTTCATTTTTGTAGAATTACGAAGCCTGGAAAAATGAAATAAAAAAAATAAATTCAAAACGCTTCAAGAAATTCCATATATTGAAGTAAATTGTAGTAAAATGAAGGTTTCATTTTTCTCACAAGTTGTAATAAAATGTAATATTTTTACACCTTAGAATAAATATGGAAAGTGACTGGTTTTGAACAATGAAAATGCTTCACTCTTTTATTAAACCTTTTTACTAGATAAAAAATCTTTGTTTAGTGATTATTGGGAAACATCTACTTGATGGTATTTCTTTTTCGAAATTTAACTCTGTTGTACCTTTTTTAGTTCCACATTTTGAAAATAATTCTTTAGATAATTTTCATCAAAACAGGACTGAAGCTATATCTAAGAAGACTTAAATCTCTCAAACCCAATCATAGAAATAAACCTTCAGATATTAGAAAAAAATTTTTACTTACTGATGGTTTAAAACATAAAAATGCTTTTGGAAATGTGGCTTACTTACTAGAAAATGAAATCATCTTTATACTGGTTTATTAATTAAATGCACAAGAAAGTTCAAAGTAACTATTTTTTAAATTATGGTTTGAAAATTTATTTATATTAGAACTTCAATAATCCCTATTGCAAAATTTTTCATTTTGTCACTCTAAGAATAACAATGAAACTTTCAAAAGTTTAACAGTTACGCGACCTAATACATGATAAAAGACCACTTAATTCATTTAAATTCCTGGGGATGAATTTATATGCTAGATATTTATCTCTTCTCCCAATACGGGCTAACTATTCTTAAATATTCTTCCATATTAGCAGATTACTGCTTTGAAAAAAAAAAAAAGCTACATTTTTTGCCCGATTTATTTAAAAGAATAATGATAGCTGATATAAATTTAATTTTTTTTTACCTTCCACCTTGACAAAAAATTAGAACTATTCATTAATTTTCTTTCATGGAGAGTTTCGGAAACTGCAGTCATCGATTTTCAGAGCTGGAATAGAGGGGCTGAAGAAACGTTATATAACACCCACCCCTTGTGCACCCCCTGGGGAACGATCGTCTGCATCGATTAGAGCGAACCCCCCGTCACCCCCTTCCTTTAGTAGCCGGCAGCCATCATCATCATTCAAAATGTATTTCAAAGGGGGGGGGGGAGGGGGTTAACCCCTCCCCGGGCCCCCCACGCAAAACTCAGGGGGGGGGGACTATCCATTTGGAATTCTGCAGATAAACGCAAAGGTAACAAAAAAGCTGATGAAAAAAGGGTTGGATACAAAAAAGAGCGCTCACATACTTGGGGCTTTTTTAGACCACTTAAAAAAAGCTATGTTTATGTCAGCATTTTGAAACAATGCACTCAAATGAGATTCCATAAAAGAAAAAAATATATATATCACTCGTTGCGTATGCGTAAAAAGCTCTTTTTTTCATTGAATAAGAAAAAGGAAAATACCATTTTAATTACTGCAAAAAATGAAGAGTTATGTTAGAAAAAAGGAGGGGTCCCTCATAAATAAAATTATTAAACTGGGAACATCAAATGATGTGTGTTATTCGAAACCTTATTTTTAACTCTGCAGAGGGGTTGCATGTTATCGTATTTTCTATATTTTGTGGTTTTAACTTAACACTATAAACCAGTGATGAAACTTTTTAGAAATAGACTTAATTGAGGTTTTAAATCGTTTCGCTGTTATTTTTAGATCGTTTCATTTGGAGGAAGCGAAAGATCCTCGATTTTCGATTATAAAAATTATCGATTAAAGGTTTTCGATTATAATAATTAAAACACTTTGAAATTTGCTTTGGAGAGTAAATGCAATGTATATATACAAGTTTTGCTTAGTGATATTGTATTATTTCTAAGAACAATATTAATACGTTTAATTATATCAAAACATCTTGAATCCATACCAAGAAAGAAGATATATGCTGCGTTTTCGGTTAAAATGACTCATAAACACATGAGATGGTGTGAGCGCACAGTAAAAACAAGTGCTCTGGTTTCTGAAATTTCATTACTTCTGCGAAGAGAATATTCATTTGTTTTCTGAAAATCAGCATCTTGCCGACACATCAACAAGGAATCTTATTTTGTTGACGGTTAAAATAATTAACGGATAGAAGAGATGGTATTAGAGAAAATAAAAGACACGGATTTGCTTTCTGGTTTACGAAATGTTATTGGTTCTACGAAGAGACTATTCATTTGCTTTCTTTTTTAAAATCCAAGAAGCAATCTGCTATATTGATTTATGTTTAAACATCCCTCCCCTTCTGTCGTCAAAAGAGTTTTAAGCTTGTGTATCGCGACAGAAATGCGTAAATCCTCCAATGGTTTAATTCTTTATTTATACAATTCTCGATGCTTTAAACAGGAGATTATAAAGTTTTTATTGTCGTCAACCCCAACACACCTTCCCATCGGAGACCTTGTTTCTGTATGCATGTCCGGGCCTCGAAGCAATAAAGAAAATTTCATACCTTCTCTTTTTTTCGTTCTGCTGAATCGAGTTATTCTTAACATTTGTATGGAAAAGCTTAAAAAACCTCCCAAGGAAGCGAAAATCGGCAAAAACGGATTTAGGCCCTCGTTTAACAGTAGAAAGAGAGATACGGGACTGGAAAGGTCACGTGGATATTAAAAATGTTTCTAATAATCGCCTTTTCCTTATAAATCCTGTTCCTAGCAAATCCCAACTCCTGGTAATCTGGTTTTTATGTTTCTTAATGCCGGGTGTGTGTTATGCCCCAAGCGGTACACAATGCAATCGAACAGAATGAGGATTTGTTGTCCCTTCCTTGGGGGCGGGGGAGGGCAGCGATTTCAAAGCTGCTCCAGGCAAGGATGGAAAAGAATGTTTTGAGGGATTATATGTAGGTGGGATAGCTTGTTTGTATACCTTAAAAGTAAAACCGGTTTTGTGGGGAAGCTTCGAGAATTGACAGATGAGAGTGAGCGTTGGGAACTGTTTTGTTATTACTTTGTTATGACGATTGTCTATTCAATGTTGGGACCTACTGCATAAAACTTTCTGCTATGATCACTGTGACGGATGTATTACATCTACGACGCGAATGATGGACGGAATCATTTTTCATCGGGACCACCTCGTAGGTTAGCGTATCTGTTCACTGCCTGTCACCAGTTAAGGAAACTTTTCCCTTTGTCTATTTATTTTCAATTTTTTGAAGTCATCAATATCAGGCACCCCGCCACTTCGATCGTGTAGTTTATGATAGTGATTTATTTCCTAAAGGGGATGCGTATGGAGTATGTATCAAGAAGTTTAGCAAGAGATACTATCGAAGGGATGATGAAGCCGTTGAGTTCAAGTTCAGAGAAGTGTGGATTTTGGCTGGAACAATCACGTATGAGCGATTCTTGTTTCAAAGCGCACAAAATTTGTGTAACGGTTTACCATTTAATGAAAAAACTTTTTCAAGTTGACGCCCAAGATTTATAATTATTATTTTTAGTCTTTTGTATTGTCTGACACCCTAACAGGTAGGCCGGCTGCCGTGGGTTATAAAATTATTATTGGTGGGTTTGAATCAGTCAGCATTCAGCAACTTTGGGGAAGTAGGTTTTTTTAAAAAAAAATTATTACAAGTTTTGGAATATACTATTCACGGGAAATACAGAAAAAAATATAACATCATTAGTTTAAAAATAAATTATTATTCTCAATAATTAAGAAACATTTACAACTTTGATTTATGATCTAAAAAGTAAAATTAAAACATATTTTAGGGAACTCACGAATTACAAATGTTATCTGATAACACATATTTATCATGTTTTAAGACAATTTTAATTGAATAATTCCTCCGCATTTTATCAAAAGACTCTTTTCTGATAAAGAAATCGAAATATCGCTAAAAAAATTTTTAAGAACAATAGAAAATTTTAAGGAATGGAGCTGTTAACTGAAAACATCATGAATGTTTAAAATCAGATTACATTTTTTACCGAGGAGGAAGGAATTATGGATTTTTCGCCATTAAAAAGCACCAACCAACCTCAAAATCCCCATACAACTTGTAGGAGAGTGTACCATTTGTGATCAAATACCTCAAATACTTTTTAATACTTATTCTGCCGTTTTTCCATTTTTCGATTTATACACATATAAAAAATGATTTCCTTGATTTAAAGCATTAATAATATTTTGTAAATATTAAAATCAAACAGTTGAAATGTATTGTATTTACATCTTTCGCTTAAAAATTCGCATTAGAATTTATTCACAATTTATTTAGTAGTTCTTAGTCCACTAATATCAAATTAAGAAGTTACGATATAGCTACAACCTGTCTCGGAATTTCTGTAAATGAATACCACACGCGAATCAAGAATTTTTTTCATTATCGGCCGCTAAAATACTATTGATCTTCCTGTTTAGTTATTGAAGTTTGATTCCTTTGTGATATAGATGGCGCTACTCTTCTCCAAAATCGGAAGTTAACACACAGCAATTAAATGTTTCTTTGAACGTTTTGGAAAAAAAGTATTTGTTGCATCTCGGAAAAAGATATAATCATTCAAAAATTTTAGCGGTATTTAAAAACTACCCACGCATTAATTAAATTTTGTAAAAAATAATTCACGAAACCAAAGGCTTTTATTAGATAATATTTTTAATCCTTTGTAGCTTAAAATTAAACTTTACGAAAGAAAAAAAGCAATTGAAAAGCAGAGAAAATATAATAAAGTAAATATGGAACCGTAGTTAGAGGTGAAAATATTCCAGTCGACTGAAAGGATGCAATTTGGTAAAACTCTCAAATGTTGTATTACAAAACAATCAAGGAAAATCGAGATTTTCTTTTTGTTTTAGACAGCGTTTATTGTATGCATTCAGACACCACTGAAGTTTCGTTTAATATACGTTTGTGCAGTAGGGAAAATTTAAAATTGAGACTATTATATGAAAGCATTTTGAACTTTTCATTTTGTAATCCCTTTTCGGTCGGAAAATGAATATCGAAACCCAAAAGATACATATGTATAAGAATATTAAATAAGCAAATGACACATTAATAAAAAATACAAAAAATGCATTTAGTTCAATACAGTTCTTTGATAAGATAAGATAAAACTTTTTGATATGAAAACAGTTTTCTCAATCAATTTTGCTTAAAAATGTTATACATTCGGGATGACGCACGTGTTGTTTAAGTTACACTGCACAAATGAATGACTCTAATTGTAAAACATTAAGACATTTTTTTTATATTTTTCAAAATACTACATTTAAGTCAAATAACCAAAACGCGAATTTGATAGTCGGAACTCCCTGTATTCGTAACTTTCCCACGTCTAAGTAAATTGTTTCAGTATAATTCATCATATTATTCATTTTGAATACCATTCTAATGTTTTAAAGGAAAAAATACTAATTAAAGAAATAAATTAAAAATTTTGAGCTTTCAAAAACTTTTCGTTGTTATTAGTTTACTTCATTACATTTTTAAATAAACAATCCAAGTTTTTGTTTAGAAGAAAAATTGTAGCTAACTTTGCCTTAAAGTATGTTTTTCTGTTCTGTATGTTTCAACGTTTTAAATTTATTCACCTTCTGGAGCTTCCCTGCGGATTTCTGAACAGTGGAAAATTTCATTTTTTTCATTTTACATGCATGGTAATTTTTCAAAACCAAAATCAGTATTCGAAAATTCCTAAGTCAGGAAGGCAAAGTTTGTATTCGAACGAAGTTATCCATAATAAAATAATTACGTATTTTCACTAACCAAAAAAATAATTACAGACAAAATTTCACACATAGAAAGAGAGAGTGTAACAAAATTTAACTGATGTACAACTTCACACTTAATGAGTATTTTAAAAAATACATTTTTAAAAGTTATAAATAATTTTATGAAAAATAATATTTTCGTTGGATTTTTCTAATGAAAACCTAACCATACTAGACTTAAAATTTATTAAAATACAAAGGCTTGAAAATCTAAAAAAATTCACACAAAAAAAAAGAGTAACTAAGGATCATTAGATGCTTCCAGTTCATCAGTTTGAAATTTTGATTCCAATATCTAGATTCCGTATTGTGAACTTACGCGCTTATTAAAAAAAAAAAAAAAAAATCCTAGCATGATATCCTGTCCACATGACCTAATATCGAATTCGTACTCTTCTTTACACAGAAAAATAATGCTCTCTTCTCCAATGCAGGTGGTTGTCTCAGTAAATTTCATGCCATACAACTCTCAATATTTGTCATCAAATATACCTGAAGCAACTACTTACCGCAGATCTCATTCTCCTCACGGCAGGTTTATGAATGCTTTCCTCCCCATTTTTTCACGCATTCTCATTTTGATAATGTTCATCTGTGAAAGGATATCGAGCGTCTTTCCTTTCACCATCCAAGCCTCAACCCTTTCGGGGTCCAGCCCTTTGAACCTCTTTTCGAAAAAGAACACCGTCCTCCGTTTCCGCACACAAAGAGAAATGATGTGAGCTGAAGACGAGAACAAGACGTATGGATGTAACTGAGTAACAGTTTGGATGAAAAGCGAAATTTGAAACTGGCGCACAGGTTACTGAATGGCCTTAAACGCTACATTACATTAATGCACGGCTGGATGAATTTCGCGCACTGGGGGGAGCTGCGAGTGTGTGTGAATTTTCCTTCTCTCTCCCCATTTTTTATAAAGTGCCTGGAGGGGGAAAAGCAATAAACTGCTGTCTCTTCAAAGTAGGCAAGAGAAGATCGCGAACTGACTGACTGATTGATTAATTGATTACATGGTAGTGATGATGATTATGACATTTCACGCTACTACAGTTGCCCTCCACAAGTCGCTTTCATTATATCTTCGGGGACGAAATCTGGAGGAAGATTGGGTGGTTAAGTACCGTTATGCCAAAGAGGCGGAACGGATAAGCAGTCGTTAAAATCTAACCACAAATATCCAGTGAGGTATTTCTTTTTTTTAGTACAGAATGTTTCGGCAACATTTCCGATCAGTGATTTTCGATTTAAAAAAAAGAGCTATAATTTCACATCTAATTTGGAAATTATTTGAAAATACTGTCGATTTCGTTTCGAAAAAGATTTTTTTTTCTTCTGAAAATAACATGACAAAACTTTTATAATGTAAATATACAAAATAAGTAGAACTTCAAACCTTTGAGAATTAAATTCCGAAGTTTCCCCTCGACAGTTGATGTGTATTTAAAAGTTTCATCCTAACCTAGTCTATCATTAGTAAAATACCCCATCGTATCAAACCAAATCACCCTGAAATAATCCAGAAATTATACGCAGTTTCTTTATTTTATATTTACTTGCTTAATCCATAAATTATACGCAGTTTCTTTATTTTATATTTACTTGCCTCATTGGATCTGTTTTTTTTTACTTTGTTAAAATATAACAAAATGTTTCACTAGATTTGGCTTGGTTTTCTGTGGATGTTATTGCGCAAGATATAGAATGTTGACCATACTGCGCCAAATGCGATGTCCCACTAGAATATAAAACGATGCAACTTCTAAATAAAAATGTGAAACTTTGGAAGCTTGCTATTACGTTAATTTCGAAAATTTCTTCTATCATTTTCAAAATTTCGCAAATTAATTTTTCTGGGTTTTTAGATCGTTGTAGGGACGCATGTAATGAAGGATCTCTGGTTTCGATCTGCATTCCTTCTAAGATTTCAGCCGTCCTTATCGCTATATGCAGGTTAAATCTGGTCTTGAGTCAATTGTTTTTACGATAGTGAGAAGAAATTTGGAGTATGGGATGCAAAGCATGTTTCCTAAAACCCACAGTGCAACTTCAAAGCCAGACAATAATACAATCAACCAAAACTTCCTATATCTCCAGGTTTAATACACATATAAGAGAGACGCTTTCTTTTTTCATAAAATATAAGTTTTGTTTTTGTAATATTTGAAAATGTCTGTAATTTCAAGTTTTAAAACGAACTGACACATAAAATAAAAGCATCCTTATTAGTCGAGTTATGGAATGAATTTCAACAACGTACCACATATTCAATAAATCATTACAGTTCAAAGAGAGAACTCAAATCTGTGTTTACTGAACTCACATGTTTCCACTCAAGACTCTAAGGAAACATTACACCGTTATAAAAAATCGGTATCCTTTGTCAATGTTGAAGAAAGCGTTGGAATGATCGTGGTCAATGCTATCTTTGAGTTATTAACAGAAACTGAAGTTTTGTGAAAAGTGGCGCCGAGGCAACGTCTATCTTCCGGTTTCAAGAGAGGACAATCTCCATTCAGGAAACGTAAGGTTACGAGGAAACTCCCTGTTCAGTCATCCAGTTTTTATTTTAATATGTCTAGCGGTAGTAGATAAGAAACAGTTGCATAAAATAAAAATAAATAAAGAAAAAAACCTTATTTCGATCGGATGTCAGACTTATTATCACTAAACTCCACGGGGTTTTTATTTCTGAGGTAAAAGTACTCTTGTTGCGGATGTTTGTCGCGTTTCACACATCATCAGTTTCTATCGTTGCTTCCGGAAACAGGAAGAAGCCAATACAAATTTATTTGGTCCTTTTTTACATGCAATAAGGCTACGGATTTATTCAATTTATAACCGCTTCCATGTAACTCCAGTTGAGATTATGTAACTTCAGTAGCACGTTGAACACTCGAAACAAAGAGACATGCCCAAGATTTGGGCTTATGGCGAATACAAACCAACATTTCTTGAGATTTCCACTTCCGTCTAGATCAACAGGGACTGTACTTGAGAGAGTTCAACTCTAGAAATCATTGACCACCCAATTAAGGATCTTTAACGCATTTAATGAACATTATTAAAATCTTTTGGAAATGTTTCTCACAAATTTTCAATCAATTTTCACAAATCTTATAAGGCTTTTAATTTTTAAGAAATTTGTTTATAAGATAAAAATTATTTTAAATATTATTATATCATCAATTTTTTTAAAAAATAACAAAACGGGTTGTTTGTTAACTAATTATAGTAAAATAATGTAAATAATAATAAAGTAAATTTTACTAATTAAAGTAAATAATTTCAAAATATTGGTTGGTTATACGCACATACAAGGGCCCTTTGCAGACAGCATGAGTATATTAAAATAAAATAGTAGTAGCAGACGACAGATGTTGGACAAAAATACCAAAAAAGAAAAAAAAAGATAAGTTTTCTCGAACAGAGCAGACGAATTTCCTAGATTTTAGACTATATTTCAAAATATTCTAGGACTATTAGGCATAGACTACTATTCCTACAAGAATAATATATCTGACGTTATCACAAATAAGAGTATAAAAGTTAGACTGAAAGCCTATATAAAACCTTTTCAGATCTAGCTAAAGCTAGTTTTATCTTTTCTGCTGACAATTTATCAAATATTTTATTTATTTATTTTTTTGCAGCTCTACATCTACTTCCCTTTCGCGCGGTTTCAACTAATAGTAACTCAATATCCACCATCACAAAGCATTTTAAATAGTTCAAATAGAAGATCCTAATTTGCACCATAAACAGTTTCGCAAAGTAAATGAAATTTTTAAAATAATTGGAAATTTATTCTAAAAAAACTCTTTCATCGTCGATCGCGTTTCGTTTTATCAACTGCAGTCGGGGAAAAAAAGTCTTAGTCAACATAAAACTTGAAATGAATGTGTAACAAGAGACTGAAAAGTAATATTTAGAAATGTTTACATTCCACTGAAAAGATAACGGTTAGTTTAGAAAAGTTCATTGCAAAATCGATGGGAATACATTTTGCAGAAAAATACGATTGTTTTGTGTGATTTGTTTTGCATCGTGAAAAAAGCTTTTTTTTTTTTCATCAACTAGAGACACCTGCATTAAATTTGTTTTATAGGTGGCAAACTTCTATTCTTTGATAAAAGCGTTTAATAAAAAATAATTCAGATATTTTGAAAAGAGATACGTTGAATTTATCTATTAGGAGATAAAGCAAACTGCTCAAAAGAAGAAAAATTGTAAACGAAAGTTATTGGAACAGCATCGCTTATCAGCAGAATTTTTCTCTTGAAAAATTGATCTGATTGAGTATCATTTTGTTCCGAACCGGTAAACTATTAAAATACGCATGCATAACATTTTCATTTACTAAATTTCAAGCTAAAATATATAAACATCTATACCACTAAGAACAAATTTTTTTATAAATCTGTAAAATTCCTCAGGTGAATTTGAGCAGTACCAAATATAAATTATTATGCGCTAAAAAATAAAAAATTCTTAAAATAAATTAAATATTTTGCTTCTTTAAACTTTTCATGCAACTTCTTTTAATCTTATCTCTTTAAATTTTCATACATGCAACCATTATTTATTTTTTAAATGACAGTGACTTTTAAATGCTGCTTTTGAATTCGAAATGAAAAGTTAATTTTTAAAAGAATATAATTGAAGCAATTATTTTAAATCCAGCATTTTTTCCTGTCATTAATCCATGATTTAACGATTAGTTATATAAATGCTTTTGATTTAAAATTCACACTACTAAAAATAATTTTATCTCAATCACAAAGCTTGATGCTTGTTCATAGTATAATTTTTTTTAATAAAATCAGTCAATAGCAAGAAATGATATAGTTACTATTTCTCCTCTGAAATTTTTCTAATTTTCATACAAAATTTATTATTTCTAAAGGATAATATATTTCTTAATACCTACATTATTTCTTACGTATTTGGAGAAATTTTGATTTTTGACTATTTAATACAAAATGTACGATTTTTTAAAAGAAAAATTCAGTAAAAACTTTTTAAATAACTTCAGTAAAATTTTTAAAAAGTAATTTAGAACGAACTGAATGTTTCGAAATTCCTTTCAATGCAAAATGTCTCCTGGCATTATTATATGCAATCTAAGAATAACTTTAATAACTTTCTTTCTTCGACAAATGTTATTGAACGTTTGATAGAAACTAGTTAAAGATAATGCCATTACCTTCAAATAATGCGAATTTTTAGATTTAAAGAATGTTAAGTAGTGAGATTTAAGTTCAATCTAAATAGCCAAAAGATAGGAAAGCTAGTTCTAAAGCTAAAATTACAAGAAAAACAAACAGAAAAGTGAATGTAAGTAGGTGAATTTGTGCGGTCCTTAACAACGTATTAATATTACAAAACATGTACAATTTTTTTCAATTATGATGTAATGCAATTTTTTTCAATTATGATCTAGGGCACATTTCTTTTTGTTATAAAAAAAACCATAGTAGGCTAATCGTATTTTTAATTCAGTATTTATGAACAAAGCTATCTGTTGGGAAATAAGACAATAGATTCGCAAAATAATTTAATGAAATGCTTGTAGTTTTGTCTTTTTATTTTAGAAAATAAAAAAAAAATATTTTGATTAAAGTAAAAGCAATAACGAAGTTAAATCTGAGCATGAGAATTTAATAAATTTTCTTTAAAGAAGAGTTTCGAACAGCTCATATTGACTATAAATAAACAAGAATATGTCATATGTAGTAAAAAAATTATATAAAGATATACTAAAATTTCACAGCGACTTTCCTACAAATAACAACTCTTTTCACAATTAAATATTCTATTTTACAGTCAAACCGCCAACGATTTTTTTTACTTCTTGCTACATAAAATTGCGTTAATTTTTAATCGCTACTCCTATTCAACATTTGCGAATAAGTCGAAGCACTTCTGAAAAGAAACGGATTGCTACTGAAATGCAACGCTTTAACAGCGTCGACCACCAAACTATATGGAATAATAAAGACGCGCTTTCTGCGTTGCATTGCCCGAGAAAAGAGAGTTTATAGATGATATAAAAGCAAAATTATTTTAAAAGATATTTTGAAAAACAACCCACATAGCTAAAATACAGAAAAGATGCTAACTTTTTAAAATCAAATATATTTATAAATAGATTAATAGTTAATTATATGTATTAAGAAACTACACATAATCAGCGAAAGAAGTTCATTAATATTTATTTTAATAGTAGCTATTGAAAACACTTAACAAGTACACATTTAAATGAGAAGTGCGTGAAACGCCCAGTTTGAAAACATCTTCAAGATGCGATGTCATACCCTCTTTTAAGTCACAAGCTTCCTCAATGCTTTCTAACTCTACGCCTGGTTAATCACACAAGTGGCTGTCAACCTCAGTTGAAAGAATATGAATAGAATAGTAATAGAATGATACATATCTATAGAGTGCAATGATGGTATCTTTGAAAAGATACAAATGCTACCAAATATTTTAATCTTATTAACGATGAAGAATGCGTATTTTTTTCCTCATAAATTCATATTTGTATTAAAATAAAAATTGCAGGAGATAACAAAAAATCGTCGTTTAACAAGCACCACCACTTGCCTCAATTTTTTGAAATTTCAAAAGAGGATTTCTGAGTTTTTTTAACATCTGATATGAACATAAGACCGCATGATCATACCAGATGTGAAAAAAATTCAGAAATATTCGTTATTGGTTGCGAAAAAGTACAGATTTTTCTTCCTTTTTGAAGCTTCAAAAAATTGAGATAGGTGGTGGTGCTTGTTAAACGACGAAATGTTATAAAAAACTATACAAAAATGAAATTTTTAGAATAGGAGTCGCGATTCTAATGAGACTGCTAAGATAAGTTTTCTCAATTTTTTTTTCAATCGCTATCGTTATTTTCTGTCGAAAATAGTTTTGTGCTTAAAAAATATTTTAAAAATATTTAATAAACAGTAAATGAAAGAAACTTATTTATAATTATTCATTTCTGAAACTTCAAAAATGATTTTCAATCAGGAGTTTTCCTTTGACTATTGTTATTTGAAACATTGTTCAAAAATCTGTAAAACAGACATCTTTAGTATTTTTCGTTCCTGATATGTATTTTTGCGATTTCATGTAAGTAACATACCGTAAAGTGTAGTTTAAGATAGTTTTCCCGAGTTCCAAAAAGTTAGAAAACATGATCTTTTGCCACATTGAATTTTAATTATGAATAATAATAAGAAGAAGAAATCCAGAAAAAACATTTATATATACTACATTAAATTATAAAAATAATTTTTTAATATTAATTAATATTTTATTTGCTTATTTTAATTCCGTAGATAACGCATTAATTCCGCACAACAGGGGGACGCGAAATTAACTCTGCTTGACAACTTAAGAAAGTTTATGGCATTCTTCCCGAATAAACGCTCCGCCTAATCGCGAAATCCAATCAAATCACTGATAGGATTCACAAATGTGAAAACCGCCATGCGCGACATGCTGGGTCGTTTTCCTTAGATGATGGTAAGTACATCGAGTAGAATATTTTTATTAAGTAATTTACACTCCACCAGAAAAATGTTATCACTTGGTTCGGACTCGTGTATGCAAATCGATTCGATTTTGATTTTTGCACCCTCTTTATATCTCTAATGGAAGTGTAATTATATAGAAATTAAGGAAGTTTGTTGCAATTACAGCACTCCGCTTTATTGCGAAATCCAATCAAATTCTTGACTGAAAGCGAAAGTGTCAAAACCGGCACTCGCTTAGTCAAGAACTGACTTTTTCTTCTTGGTGACTTATAAAATCTTGCGCATAAATGATATCAGTTGCAACATGTTGTTTAATTCATTGGGAGTAATAGGCCTATAATCCAATAGCAGAAACATTCTTGATAATAGAATTAATCGCTGTTAAAATTTAAATAAGTTTTTAAATTTTAGTTTTGCTAACTAAACTAGGACTTTCATAAGCATGCACCAATTGATCCTACTGAAAATTGAGATGTATTTTTACCAAACAAATTTCACTGAGAATGTTCAGTTTCATAAGTAATATAAAATTTTTCGGTGAGAAAATAAAAACATATATTAACATTTGGTGTAAAATATATGAAATATAAAACTGAAAGACTCGAGCAGAGAACTTTCGCATCCACATTTGAATTTTTTAAAAAAGAAAAGAACCTACAGTTTTTAAAAATCAAATCAAGTTAATAGCATTCCAAGTCATGGAGAACTCATTGCAAAACAAATTTCCTACATAGCTTTAGTTAAATAAATAATTTAAATTTTTTGATGCGAAAAAAGCCCACTTTATTAACTTTGTATCAAGTAAGTGCAAAAACTAAATTTTGAAGAATTTTGCGAAGTTAGGTTTATTGGCACAAAAAAGCTCAATTGGACCTTGTTACTAATCTGGCAAAGAATTATAACTGTATTGCGTGAAAATGTCAAAATAAGTTGAGAATATGTAGAAAAAAGATAATATGTTATGCAAAAGCTCTTTAAAATATGGTTTCTATAATTGTCTCATATCCGTAAATATTGTGTTTTATTAATACACGACTATACTATCATTTGCGAATTCTCTCTATATTTAGTATAGAAATCATACTGAAAAAGTAAATAAAGCTTTAGAAAGCAGAAATTATCTATAATTACAGAAGATTTTAACAATTTTGTTACAATCTTCAGTTAATCATTGCAATGTCTTCATTTAATTTCGGAATTTCTCAGTAGTTCATATATGTGATAAATCAAAATATTTCAATTAGTTTTCAAATATAAAACCTAATGTTACGAAATTACGTAGCAGCATTCCACTTAACCCTTTGCGTAACTTTTTAGAACACTCAGATCACGTTGGCGCATTTTATACGCCCTCCCATTTTTCTCCAACTCTGCGCTTATTTAATTACATAAAACTTTATTTTTCATAGTGTAATAAGATTAGGGATTTGAACCTCACTACTACAACCTCACTCTCGAGATCGGTGAACACATTATACGCCGTACCTGTCAACAAAGAGTTAAAAGAAACAATTCAATCATAGTGAACAGAAAACCGTTGGGTATAATCTTGATAAAATCTCTTCATAAAGAAAGAGATTTTTATATGTTTTAGTATTAACTAATAATTGAAAACACACTCTGCTGAAACATGTTAGGCTTAGTCACAACTTTATACAAATTGATTTGGAATCCATGTAAATGAGGATAATCATTACTTGTTCAAAGAGACTTCGTAAGAAATGAAGCAGTTCACAAACATAAATGTTAAATGTAAATTTTCATCAGAATTCTCACCTACATGACATAAAATGAGAATCACAAGACAAAAATTTCGCAATAACTTTAAAAAATCATATCGCTCTTAATGTATTAAAAGTCATAGACCTAAAAACTGATAAGATCCTTTTGATAGAGCGAGCGATATTATTCTATTTGGACACCGATTAACAGCCTATGAATGACGTCTGAAATAGCGCATATTTATTACAATGCAAAATTTTACTCAGTGAGCTAATATTGTGTAAATAATGGTTCAGAAAACATTTTGAAAGTAGTAACAATTTGTTTTTAAGTAACTGAAGTGTCGGTATTTTAACAAAACTTTCTGTTGTTAACTAATCTAACAAGTGAAAATGTAAATTCAAGTTCACTTGTTATAACGAGGTGATGAAGCTCATCAAAACGCAACGAATTAACCAGAATTTTAACAAATTGTTTATTATAGTACGAATTACAAGAAATAAAGGGATTTTACGAATGAAAAAAAATAGTTTTTTTTAACAAATAAATTAAAATCCTGTTAAACCGAGAGAACAAATTTAAGGTAAAATTGCAGAAATATATGCCAAATTTAATTGGAATATGAATGTTTGAAAGAAAATTGAAATATTCGCGATATTCTTTATATTATATATATATAAAATGTATAGAGGTTCTGAGAATTATTTAATACAGTATATTTATTAATTCAAGTATTTAGTGAATGCAGTAGTTGACGTTAGTCACATAAGCACGTGTTGGCTATTTTGAATGCGGCTTTTATTTTACTTATTTGCTTCAAGTTTGTCTGACATTCGCTCTGAAAAATTCAGGACTTTAAAATTGAAATTGCTGACATTTTTCTTATGGATTATACGATTCTAGTAAGTTTTGCGATCCAATCAAATAACACATGATGACTACATATCAATATGAATTCTCTGAAAAGTAAACTTGTCAATGTCATAATTGAACCTATTTAAAAGTTTACGTAAATAAAGGATGTAAGCTACATATGTTTTCGTTTGTCACTGAAAAGGATAAAAGTGTCATATATTGCCAAAAAAATAATTCAGAAACGTTATAAACTTTGCAAAACTCGAAAGATTTAAATAAGTGATTGGAATTAATTCTCAGATGCGCAATTGTTGTAAGTGAAAATATAAAGGATTTTGAAAATTCATTCCATAATTCTTCTAATCGCTTTATGTTTTTTATAAATCAAATTCTTCTTCTTACATTGCCAGACATAGTTAGACAAAGTTTTACATGCGTACAGATAAAGAATATTACTCGAACATTTTTTAAAAAGCCGCGAGGGTTGAATTAAATAAACTTTAATTAATTTAAATCATTAAATTTAGAAACAATTTTCTTTGAAAATACTTCAATCATGAGAACAAAATATTTAAATATATGCAACTAAAAGTTTAAAATTCGACTCATAACAAAGTTTATATGTTAAAGCCTAAAGTGTTGGCAAATTGTTTGGTTTTCTTGCACCTGTTGCATGCTCCGCATCCGATCCGAAACAATGGTTACAGAAAGTGTCTGTGGTTACAGATTTGCGGTTAACATGCGACTTTTCTCATGAGTACCATTCTCATTTACTAAATTCGCTATAAATAATAATATTGTCGATAATTCCATTCTCATGAGCAAAACATCCGTGAAAATACTACCATCTCCGAAATGCATGTACTTAATGGTTATACACTGGCAAACAGAAATTTAACGAGTTAATTTAATGTCACTTAGCTTTTTACAGAAGTCAAGAGTCAGCTTTAGGTCACTAAATTATCAGGCTTGCACTAACAATTATAAACTGAAATTAAACCTCTCAACTTAAAGCCATTTGGATATTTCCACAAGCCAACCACAACGGCCAACTTTATGTCATCAAGTTATTTCCGTAAAACGATCTAAAAAGTTAACAAAACAACGTTATTATGTAACCATTGTTTTAATTGTCGTTCGAAGAAATTTGGAATCCACACACAATTAGATTTTATTCCAATGAACAACTTAGCGATAAATAATAGCACAGATAAATAAAGTTTCTAATATATATTTTCATTTTTAAATTTTATCTGTGGGAATGAAATTGTATCTTTCTACCACTCTGCACCGATTTTATCCGCATTAAACCGTATCGGTTCGTAAGCATCTTTTGGGAAATCTTATCATTTAATTGTGAATGCATAAATGAACAGATAAGACTAGTGGAAAAAGCTAGAATGTATATGTTATGTGTTACATTTTCATTTATCGGTGAAAAAATATTGTTTCGCAGAGATTTGTAAAAACATTACATCACAAAAGTGCAGCATTGTTATGTAATAAATATAATTATTAAACATTTTTTTTCAATGATAAATTTGTTTCGCTATTTTTATTTTTTAAAAAAGTCTTGATTATTTTGATTAATTTAATATCTCTACGAAACTGTATTTCTTCTAAATATAAATAAGATAAAACGAGGACTGTCGGAATTTATTTTTATAAACATTATGTAATAAGTAATAGAATTACATTTCTGTTATAGACTTTGAAATACTAAATCAAAAATACTCCAGAAACCAAAAAAGTTATTTTTTAAGCAAAATATCCATCGGGAGATTTTAGTCTACAAATAATCAAAAATTTTCATTATCGTCAAAGAAGAGAATACAAATATTTGTTAATGATATATTTACGTTTATGACTCTTCTTTCGATTAAAAATGATTTAAATAAATTCTAAGGCAGCAGAAGGCGAATTTCTTTCATAACTGAAATTAAGTACAAAACTGACAACAATAAAATTTAATTTTCATCTGCGACAATTTATTAAGTACACTTGAAATAAAAAATTTAAAATCAAAATATTGAAAATAACTGTGTATAATACGTTATTAATTAAACTTTTAATGACACAAAACTGAAATCAACTTGTAAATACTGTAAGAAAATCATTCATAAACTTAAGAGACGAATATAAACAAACTAACAGTAAAATGTTAATGTATATAAGAATTTTAATTTTATAGTCTTATTTAAAATCTAAGCAACGGCTAGCATGCACTGGGCTATATATTATGTCAATAAAGAATAGGTTTTTTTTTTTTTTTTTTGTAGAGGAGATGAACTTTTTCACGGAAGCAAGTGTCGGCAAAAAAAGTGTAACTCATTATACGGGATCATGTGTTTGACGATTTTTCATCCCACCCACAGAAATGTAACAGAAAAGTGATACAACTTGTTACTCATCTCTGTTTCTTGGAGACATCTTTCTTATTTAACCGAGACACCGCGTCAAAACACGCTATAAATAAGGGTCGAAAATAAATAACATGATGCGATGAGAGAAGTAAAAGAGGTCATCGTATTTTATACAAAAGAAAAAAAAAGTCGGGCTAACTAGCGTATTAAGTAAATCACCCACAGCACGTGAAAAGTTATTTATTTATGTGGCTGGGAGATCAGAGTCAGCCTGCCGGACCACGGACGGACCGCTGACCGCCGCGAAAAGAAGACAAAAACTGCAGCACAACTTACCCCTTCGTTTATATCCCACAAGTCTACGGAAAAGTCCAACAACAAATGGCACACTTAGAAGAAGTCCTCTCCCGCTAAAAAAAGTCCTCGGAGACCAAAAAGCAAACGCACCAAAAATCAAAACCAAAAACAGAAAAAAGCCCCTTTGGGAACTTTAAAACTCCAGAAAAGTAAGAGCGAATCCCTGGGATGAAGATCTCAACCTGATGAGCACATGATCGCGGACGGGATGTTGTTCGGCCGGCTCTCCAAGAGCAACTGGTAGTAGGCGTTGGACTACGCGAAGCCGGCGTTAAGCCCGTCCCACCTAGAGCCGTGATGTAATCAAATTCAGCCACACATAATTCAGCCTCGGGCTAACTTCGCTCGCTCGTTTGTTCTTAGCTCCTATTATTCCTGCTGGAACGGCGGAAACTTACGGATTTGTTACATTGGATCGGGATCCTGCCTTCTCTCGCTTTCCCCGGATTACTTTACCCACAAGGGGGAAAGGGGGCTTCTTTTTGAGAGAGAGAGAGGAGCGGTTTTTTCCCTCCGTTCAAGACCTTTTTACCCGCGTGCACGCGATTCATTTGCATGTTGATAAGAATATTCTTTTAAGAGGAGGACTGCCCGACTGGGACCGGGGGAATTGGAACTGGCGGGAACTTTTGCGACAGTGTGGACGCAAACGATATTTTTGGGAGCGAGAGATTATTTCGTTTTGCATTTGCAGAAGCACTTTGTTCATTTGACATTGCGAACATATAAATAATTTAATTGTTCATAAAAGAACTAAATTATTATGCATAATTTTAGTATATTATATATAATAGTTGAAATTGTTGTAATAAAAGGGAGTTTGTTTTTGTAGATAGGAGTGTTTTTACCATCGTGCGCGCTATTCATTTGAATGGTGACGAGAATTTTTTTAAAAAAAGAGACGAAATTTATGGATCGCCCAGATTTCTGTGAAATTATTTTTATTGATAATTGCTGTGAATTTAATTTGATTGTAAAATATGTCTAATATTACATAAAGCTTCTGAGTTTTCTTTTAAAATATTATTATTCAGTAAATTTATTTTAAACTTTAAATTTTTAAATGTTTTTTTTTTTAAATTGCGAAAGAAAGTGAAGCATTTTACGTATGTTCTAACGTTATCATTTTCTTCGCAAGCATCTACTGACAGCATTTTTTCATTTAACATAACAAATATCGCGGTTGCTTACATTAATAGTTGATATGATGAAAACTACCACACATAATTTTGTGACACACGAACTTCTACGGAAAAAAAGGAGTGTACTTTTTAGTATTTTTTTCATTTTGTTGTTTTCAGAAATATTTTCCCTCTTGCACGTGATTCATTTGCATGTTCATAAGAATATTTTTTTAAGAAGAGCTATACCAGATTAGAAAAAAAATGGAGATTTGAAAAGTCGGGAAAGTTTACGACTCAGTGTGGATGGAGACATTTATTTTATGAATATATATTTCTCTTTCGAGAAAAAAGTTCTTAAAACGGTATACTCAAAACTTCATTTAATGTACGAAATGAATTTGGAATTTTCTTTTTCAAATATAAACGTTAATATGGCGTTATTTATAAACAATAATATGGCGTTTCTATTTTCGATCCTTAGATCAAGAAAATAGAAACGCCAAGATGTGTAGCAGTTCTTACATAAGAATTCGCTGAAAAAGCACACGAGATCATAAAAGGTAAGAGCTTTTATAGAAATATTTTTTTTAAAAAATAGACTTTGGAGTTCGTGGAATACATACACTGAGTACAAATTTAAACAGATAAAAAGTGCATGTAATTATTTCCGGTTCATTTTATTGATTCCGACCCCATGGGGGGTCGCGTATCTGAATATTGGAATAGCGAAAACACTGATAACGAGTGTTCTTGGGAATGTCTTCATCATTCACAAGCGAAAATAATCAGGAAAATCAGCCTGATTTGAATAATTTCAGTCAATTGCCGCAAAATATCCATTTAATCCAATTTCTATTTGTTTATCATTGAATAAATTTATTTTCTCGTACATATTTTCCATTTGGGACTGCGCAATAATTTTATTTATGAAACATTAGCTGAAAAAGGGTCGTGGGTGGGAAAAGCTTAAGAATCCTTCAATGTATGTCTCTTGATTGATTTCTGTTTCATCAAGAAATTTAGCCTCTAAGCCATGACACGTAATATTCTTCTCAACTTATTTTGATTAATTCCACATCTATTCTGTTTCTCGAAAAGCGAAAGGGGGTCTTCTATTTAAGAGAAGACTTTTTTCCCCAGAATTTTTTGTACGCGAATCATTTGCATGGTGATAAGAATATTCTTTTAGAACTAGCCGACTGGGACCGGGGGGAATCGGAATCAGTGCGAACTTTCGGATGCAGACGAATTTTTTGGATCGAAAGGATATTTTCCCCGGTTTTTCCGGAAAAGAAGTGATTAAATGGGTCTGTCTATCCTTTGGTGTAAAAGTTTCTTTCATTAGAACGGTCTGTAGAGATTTATCGATTTTTTTTTTGAGTGAATGGGTGGTAGTTGCTAGGTCATTCACTTTTTTTAAACGCTTAGTTTGGGTGGAGACGGTAAACGGGAAAAGGGATCTTTTTCCGTCTTTGGATTTTTAAATCTTCACTGTTTGGGTGATTTTATTTTCTGATAATTTTGTTTATCAAATGTTACTTCTCTGGTTGAAAAATCGGTCTGGATCTGATTCGTCTCTCCATTTTTTTCTAGTTCATTTGGAACATTTTACTTTGTATAAATTATGAAGTTTACATCTAATTCATTTCGTTATGAATGCTATACTTTTTGGGATTTATATATAGATAAACCGAAATAAACATGCAAAAATTAATTTTCTTTAAAGGATCTAATTTCATTTTTATTCTTAGTGTAATAAAATTATATCGATATTTCCATAAATAAAAAATATTGATTTCTTATTTATACGAATTAACTTATTCTATAAACTATATTTCGATCCGTTTATGTTAGAAATAAAAGTTTTATGGTTCATGTATTATAAAATTACAATTACTTTATAATTTTCCAAAAATCAAATGATATAGATCAAGTCATTTACTTCCTATTTAATGCTTTATAGAATTTCGTTTAAAAGTGATTTCTCTTCCATATTGAAGAAGAAATTATACTTGAAAAGAGATTTTTTCTTTAATGTTGCTTGATGCTTATGGGTAGCATTCTAATGCTTTTAGGACATGTCTTTAAATAACAGTTGAAATTTAAAAGTCAAAGAATGCATTTAATAAGTAAGTTACAGTGATATATCAACGTATTTTGCGGAAAAAACATAAAACATTTTAGTGATTAGAAATTATTCTTATATGCGAAAAAAGGAATTATAATTGTTGATAACAAAGATTTTAAACAGCAAATGAATTTGTAAATTTCGAATTACACTTACCAATAAATCAGTCTAAAATACCTGCTAATAATTAGTCAAATTTTATATTCTCACGTTTTGCAAATTGGTTTTTCATAACAAAAACCATTTTGCAGTTGGTTAATTATTTGCAACTTTCACACGCTACTGAAGTGCAATAGTACAAAGAAGAAATTTAAAAGCGATTTATAATTTTAACCTGCAAATTTTAATTGCATCTTTAAACCCGGAAAAAGATTTCCTGGAGTTTTCTTTCAGTTTTTAAAAGTGAAAAATTTAATTAATATATCAAATAAAAAATTTTCTAATCAGCAGAAGTTTAGAATGGCACAAACTTACTAAATTTTCAATAAAATTTTCTGCCAAATGCTTATGCACTTCATGATTTGCAAGGAAAAGATATCTCTGGATATTTAAAAAAGTTTTCTTATACAAAGATCTTTTTCTTTGTCAGTGAAAATTTGAACATCTTTTTCGTGTGAGTATAAAATTAAATTTAAATATTTATTTATGCTTAAAATTACTTGAATGAACTGCTTTGATAGCATTTCATGGGATTTATACTCTTTCTTTAGTGAAAATAATAATATGAATAATTGGATATAAAAGATTGAAAATAAAATTTACGTTTGAGAATGCCATTAAGCATTATAAGATTCTAATTTATAGATGCAAAAAATTTATAGCGTTAAAACTTATATCAATTTCAGTATAATTAAAGAATAAGTCATTAGTTTAGAGTTATTTTAAAATAAATTTCCAATTTATTGGAATTTTTTGTGAAAACATCTTATAATTGTCTTAAATAGTATTAGCAATTATGATTCATATACAAACAAGAAACATTTCACAATCTTATTCAAAGTTTTCCTTAAAAATATTATTATTCAACGAATTTCTTTGAAATTTTGGCTTTTTTGTGGATTAAAGAAAAATCCATTTTTTTAGTTAATTGTTATATATACATATCACAATTATTTTGATCGCACTGAGAGTTTTTCGTTCATTAATCATCGCAAAAATAAAATCATATAGATACAAAAGATTAATTTCATTACATTTCAAATTATATAATTTCATTTTTTCACCGTTTTTCTATTATTAGCATATTTCTATTATAGAAATAATTTTTTTATTCCTTGCTTAAGTATATACATTCATCACGAAATCATGAAAGATCGCGAAAGAATTCCGTTTATAATTCACCACCTATTTCGACTTATTTTTATGATAACCGAAATTCAGTTTTTACGTTGATCATAGATTTATTAAGGGGTTTCCTCATTCCCCCAGCCAAATTTTATGAGGAAAAATTGATACGTATGTAAGAAAGTGATACAAACAAACAGTGGCGGCTATTGCACTGCAGCTGTGGAGGTGATGCAATTCGGCATAACCAAATGTTGCCTGTTGTAATTAATTTTGAATACTTTAATAATTAGTCAAAAAAATAATAATTCGACTTGATGTAGGTAAGTTTTAATAAAGAATTTTAATTTAATAAATAATTGTAAGTTTTAATAAATTCATTGTAAATTAGCAATTAATGTTTTAATTAATTTTAATTAAAAATTGATAATCTCGTTTATAAAAATTTACGCAACTGCAGCTGAACAATAAAGAAATATGAAAGTGTGAAGTTAAAATAAACATGCAGGGATGTTATTTTCGTATTTATTTATGAAAAATTTATAGTGCAATATTTTTAAAGAATTTTTATTTATCATTAATTGCATTCATTATTTATTTATTTACAAATTTTAGGCTCATGAAAAATTTTCTGCAGTGGTTTAAATTTCTAACATCTCTGGAACTCTATTTCCGACAGACGATCGAAAGCTCTAAAAAGAATTGCGCTACATTGTCGATAGATTTAAATAATAAGTGCAAAATTAAATAAATTAGTGATTACATTTATACATTAAAAAAAGTTGGCTATGTTGCAGTTCCACAGTGTCTATGCACAAGCCGTTCCTGAATGCAGATCACTGACAGAAAAGATAAAATAACATAAACATTAATTTATACTAAAAAAAAAAGAAGTTGGATTTTAAAACAATTATTTGACAAATTTTAAATAAAAAAACTTGGAATAAAGAAGGCCTTTTGAATTTTATTTATGTTTGCCAGCATTAAAGAATGTGACATACGAAATGTCGCAAACGTTTTCGCAACTCTAAAATATTCCTTCGAGATTCCAATCAACTCATACGAAGAAATCTCTAACGAAAAAGCATCGAATTCAGCTTTTCAAGAAGGATTTTTTTCCCGTGGAGAAATGGCTTATTTTTTTTATAACTTAATAAAAGACACTGAAGAATGATTTTAGATGAGATGCAAAAAAAGTATGTTCTAAAATTCAATGTTCCTTTTTATTACCAGCTAGGGTATGATATTCATGTTCATACCTAAAAATTCTATTTCTACATATTAAGTTACAATGTTTCTCATTTTAAGAAAATAAGAGAAATATCTTCACGATTAAAATGATAATTTATAAATACTAAATACTGGTAGAATAATGAAAAATAAACTATTTTAAATGGATAAAACTTCTCAAGTGAATACGTGACTTCAGTTATTTATTTTTATTCCCTAATAAAAACATATAGTTTACTGGAAAAAAGGTTTAAAAAAAAGAAAAGAGGTTATTCATTATTTAGTTTGATTAGTAATGAGCGTTTTACGGTTTTAATCTTATTTATAAATGTAATTTTCATAGATTAAAGATGAAAACTAAGTAATATTTGCATTTTTTTGTAGATTGATTAGTATTTTTAAAAGCGTATCCATAATTGTTACGACCGATTAAAACGGGTACGAGTAAGAACATTTAAGAAGATTAAAGATTGTATCGCATTAAGTTTGTGTTAATGTAATTTGGCATCGGATTTTTTCCATTTTGATTAAAATGCACTCTAACTCAAGGAATTACAATGCTTTAAAACCTGTGAACTTCTTTTTGAATCCTTTTTTAGAAATGAAATGTACTTTTTTTAAATTGTAAAAATTATGGAGCAATAAGTTGAGAAAGAAATATCTTCACATTAAAGTACGTACAAAGTTTTACAAATTTGAAACATCGAAATAAGAATATTTTTATCCTTATCAGCATTGTTGAAACATTTAACAAAGTTTGTAAGTACAATTAAAAATTGGTTATATTTTTGTACCCGCAAAATCAGTAATGAGCGTTATGCAGATAGTCCATTGCAATTAGACCGAAAAATGGCAAATAGGGGAAAAAATTTATATAGTTTTGAAACTGTGGTCAAATATTTCTTTGACCTCAAGGATATCAGAACCGAAAAGTTTCCATCTCTCAGGGGGGAAGCTTCCGCCCCTCGGGGAAAAAAACTGAAGTGAAGTGGAGAGTTAGGTCAGTTTTTCCTAGATTTCTTCAACCCTACACATTCAATGTTAGAAATGGTATAGATGAAAGTCGTAGAGCATAAACTTCTGCGTCGAATGAGTACCAACACTAGTTTCCATCCCTGAGGGGGGGAATTCCCCCCCATCGAACTTGCAAAACCATCGAAGCACAAAATGATCGTACCCAGCTTATAAAACAATAATTAACATTGTTTATTTTTTTAACTGCAATAAATTATTTTCATAAATATTCTAATTACATGTAGCCTCTTGCTGGCCATGTTTTATAATATCTTTGATACAGTTCCAGAGCGACCAGTTGGTAACACTGACAACCTTTACTTCGTTCTTGATGGTGGCTCTCTTATTCATCGTGTAGTATGGCCAAAGCAAGAGACTTTCAGTGATGTTTACACCATATATATGTCTTATATCAAGAGGCATTACGGCGATGAAGTAACAGTTGTTTTTGACGGATATACCGAAAGCAGTGTTAACACAAAGATTATTGAACGCCAAAGGCGAAGGATAAAGTGTACCTCAAGAGAAATAATTTTTAATGAAAGCACTGTTCTCCTTGACCCTCAGAGACAATTTCTAAGCAATCTTGCAAATAAGGAGTTTTTCATTTCGCAAACTCGCTAGCCACTTGGAGAACGTAGGCATATGCACGTTTGTAGCAACAGATGATGCTGATGTACATATTGTGAAGACCACTATAGAAACATATGAGAAGATTAAAAAACAAGTTGTTGTAATTAGTCAAGATGTTGATATTCTTGTTTTACTTATTGCTCTTACTCCAGTCTATATAGATATTCTCATGTTGAAATAGGGTAAGTGTAAAGTCAAAGATAGGTCCTATAGCTCTAAAGATCTGCAGAATTCTAATCTTGTGATCGAATGCAAAAAATTCCATTCTCTTCGTTCATGCAATTAGTGGTTGTGACACAACTTCAGGGTTCTATAGGGAGGGAAAACTACAAGCAGTGCAATTGCCCATATTATTCAGGATACTTTCTTCTTGTTGCTGTACAATGCGATGATGAACGTCTCTCCTGCTCTTTCAATCTCAGTGTAAGTTGATTCAGAGTTATCAAAGATCTCAGGGATATCTTGCAGGTATTTACTTAGGTTGAACAATTGCACTGCTTGTAGTTTTCTCTTTCCATAGAACCCTGAGGTTGTGTCACAACCACTAATCGCATGAACGAAGAGAATGGATTTTTTTGCATTCAATCACAAGATTAGAATTCTGCAGATCTTTAGAGCTATAGAACCTATCTTTGACTTTACACTTACCCTCTTTCAACATGAGAATATTTATATAGTCTGGAGTAAGAGCAGTAAGTAAAGCAAGAATATCAACATCTTGGCCAATTACATAAACTTGTTTCTTAATCTTCTCATATGTCTCTATACCGGTCTTTACAATATGTGCATCAGCATCATCTGTTGCTACAAACGTGCATATTCATACGTTCTCCAAGTGGCTAGCAAGTTTGCGAATTGAAACGCTCCTTATTTGCAAGATTGCTTAGAAATTGTCTCTGAGGGTCAAAGAGAACTGTGCTTTCATTAAAAATTATTTCTCTTGAGGTAAGCTTCATCCTTCGCCTTTGGCGTTCAATAACCTTTGTGTTAACACTGCTTTCGGTATATCCGTCAGAAACAATTGTTACTTCATCGCCGTAATGCCTCTTGATATAAGACATATATGTGGTGTAAACACCGAAAGTCTCTTGCTTTGGCCATACTACACGATGAATAAGAAAGCCTCCATCAAGAACGAAGTAAAGGTTGTCAGTGTTATCAACTGGTCGCTCTGGAACTGTATCAAAGATATTATAAAACATGGCCAGCAAGAGACTACATATAATTAGAATATTTATGAAAATAATTTATTGCAGTTAAAAAAAATAAGCAATGTTAATTATTGTTTTACAAGCTGGGTACGATCATTTTGTGCTTCGATGGTTTTGCAAGTTCGATGGGGGGGGGGAAGTCCCCCCCTCAGGGATGGAAACTTTACTGTTTCCGTTTCCTTGATGTCAGAAGAGTATTTTGACCAAAGTTTCAAAACTTTATAAAATTTTCTCCTATTTGTAGTTTTTCGGTCTCATTGCAATGGACTAGTTGTACTCTCTCTTCTAACTTCCACACCACACTAGCGCTCTGGTATTGGTGCTCTAACATATGCATGTGCTTACAAAAGTGAATACTTATACATACAAACTTTATTTAGATAGAATATTTGATTGCATGCGTCGTCTTTTGTAAGAATAATGATTTTGTGTTTGAAAATTGAAAAATCATTGCAACTTTGATAAGAGTTTGTTATCGCACTACTGCAACAAAATATATAGTGTTGGTACTCATTCGACGCAGAATTTTATGCTCTACGGCTTTCATATGTACCATTTCTAACATTGAATGTGTAGGGTTGAAGAAATCTAGGAAAAACTGACCTAACACTCCACTTCACTTCAGTTTTTCCCCCTAGGGGCGGAAGCTCCCCCCGGAGAGGTGGAAACTTTTCGGTTCTGATATCCTTGAGGTCAAAGAAGCATTTGACCAAAGTTTCAAAACTATATAAATTTTTTCCCCTATTTTACCTAATTGCAATGGGCTAAGATTTCTAGACGTTAAAATCCTTCTAGACATAATTCTTGGAATCACGCTCAAAAAATGCGAGACTCGGTCTTATTTCCGGTATGCATTAAGATTAGGGTGCGATTCTTTTTTTTTTTTATTAAGGTGAAGAAAATTCTTTCGATTATGAGTATCAGAGGTCGAATAGATTCAGACACTGTCAGTGTTCCATAACTAACGTTTTTGTATTTACTGGCGTTACTTGTTTGTCGTTATTTTGCTGACATTATTTTGCTGTCGTTATTTTGCTTTGCGTATGAACAGTTGCAAGCTACTGCTCTATACGCAAAATAGAAAGAAATTATATTAGACATTTAGCAAATTAGCAGTATCACAAGATATTTCCCTTATCTGAGAACAATATTCCATGTTATTCCATCCGTCTTTATTATACTTCTATTTTGTCTCGTAACTGATGTTTTCGTTTTCTAGTAGTAATTTGTTGCTTGCTTTTTCCATTTCAAGCTACATATTATTAATATATATATTTTTCCTATTGAAGCAGTTATGTGCGCCACGGATCGAAATTTTTCATTTTTCCCTTTTCTCAAATTTTTTAAAATTTGAGAAAAG
Source organism: Araneus ventricosus (assembly GCA_013235015.1). Lineage (NCBI taxonomy): Eukaryota > Metazoa > Arthropoda > Arachnida > Araneae > Araneidae > Araneus > Araneus ventricosus. The sequence goes on along the minus strand of BGPR01000004.1, from coordinate 4,273,147 downwards.
GGAAATTTAATTTTTTAATTTTTCAGATTTTTTTGTATTATTATTGAAATTGTTACTAATGAATTTCATTTTTCAATTATTTTTATAATTTTATTGTTTATCTTTTTTCGTTAATGGTTTAAACTTTTCTTTTTTAAATAACAACTAAACAGCAATATTTCGAAACGCGTAGTTTTAACCATTTTGACCGAAGTCTTGTTATCTGAAATAAAATTTGTCAAACTACGGAAAATTCAATACAAATTGTAAGTACGAACATTTTTAGTAATATTCAACTTCAATCATTGATATTAATAAAAAAATGTCACTTAATTTACTCTTCTCTTGAGTCCAAATACTATTCATTTTTGAAGAAAGACAGAAATTTCGATGTTTGCTTAGTCTCGCCGTTAGGTTAGACTTAGGTCCTAAATATATTCATTTCCATGGTATCAGCTCGTACCCAGCTCTTTCTGAATTTAATGTAAGTACTGAAAAATATATATTTCAAACTTAACAGTATTTGTAGTCTTCGATTTGCAGTGGGTGGAAAAAGTGAGGGGGCAAAAAAATTTTTAGACATCTAAAAGACCCGGGAGTATAAGACTTTAAAATTTAAAAAATTAGTTAAAAATTAGCTAGTTTTCCCAAACTGTTGCTTTTTAATAATTCCTAGTTTTAGGCACCTAAAATGAAATAAAAATTTAATTTTTCCCTAAAAAAAGTAGGGGGAGACTCACCACCACTGTCGATTTGCATTATAAAACTCATTAAAACACTTTTTCCTTAAGTTCTTCTTAAAGTCTACAATTATTCTACTTAAATAAAAAATAATTAATTTTATTTCTCCGCCTTATTTACGCCTGAAGTATTCAAATTTACCTGCCTAGGAACCCGTGAAGAGTTCTATTGAAAAATACATTAACCATTTTGTTTCATTCGAATCAGATTTCTTATACTGGCGCTACAGGAAGTGTAAAGCGTTAGATTTGCTTTTATTAATCAGCCTGAAAATCATGTTGAAGTTATTTAAAACCAGAGGTAATTTTTAACCATTAAGGAGCAAACATTGTCAAAAGTGATGATTTTGGATTTTACATCCTGGGCATCTGTTAGGCCATCTGCTCTTCTTCGAGTTGAAACGCATCAATAAATTCACTAAGAAAAATAAATAAAAGAAAACTTTTGAATTAGTTATAATTTCTGCTAACCAGTTAGTTAGTGCAGCTCTAGAAGAGATTTTCCAGGATATTTACTAGCTCATTTCTGAATAAAAGGCCGTGACTATTTTTTTACCTCCTGCTACTTAAATTCTAAAACTTTTCGAGGCACACCCGTCATAAAATTAAACTTATTCGTTTAAAGCTACGGAAATAGTGCTTTAAAGAGAAGTTTTAAGTGTAAGACACCTACGCATTCTTAGTTATTTCAAAGGAAGGATATATGTTATTTTTATTGCTAAGTCTGGGTGATTGAATATCAATGGGAGCGTTCCTGTTAAGATCGCTTTTATGAATTCAGATTTATATAAATTAATATATTTAATAATACTATAAATGTAGGCTTCAAGTTTATAAACACGTAGTTTAGTTTAGTTATATTAACGTCCCGTTCTATAAACGAGTAATTAGTAATTATGTACTTTTTTCAAATTTCCGCAATTCAGCTTTCCTGCATTTCAAGTCCATTAGCACTAAAACGGAATTACACTAACCGTTTGAAATGAATAATTATACTTCATTTTAAAAGGGCTTATATACGGTTGTGAAAAGCTATTCCTTATCTGGCTTTCTAGGTGAATTTTAACCATATATATTTTTATGCTATATTTTAAGTCATTAAGTTGAAAACTGATGTTTCATAAACATTATGAATTAAACGATAAACATTTTTTTCACTTTTTAAACCCGTTTAACAGCATCGAAGAATTTTGAATTTTTATTTCAATTTATTATCATTCCCTACAACTAATAAACAAGATTTTCAATGGTTTTTTCTCTTTGGAGCCTGATTGTGGCACGACTTGCTTAAATGAATACTCAGTTTCATTTCTATGCCTTTTACAATTTAAAACATATTGGAATAAATATTTGATTGAAACCTAATATGGATACCGGATACTGCATTTATTCCCGCGGTGAGATTGATTCCACTTGTACGACCTGAAAATTAAATGGCGGTAGATAAATCGCCAGGATCAGAATGGGTGCGACTTTCGCCTCCTAATCTTTCTAGAGTATTACAGTATGAAGGATTTGTTCACTTATTGGGAGAATGAAGAAAAATTTCGGAAAAGCTTTTTCACGAAATTAAAACGATTGCGAATGAAATGCTTTGAATTATTAAAATATTTTAAAACGAATTCTGTTGTTTGGCAAACTGCAAATTAAAGACGGGTCTCGCAATTAAAAGTGTAATGCAAAAGAATCTATTCATAAACTCAGGAATCAATAGTTCTTCCAACCCTTCTTGAAATGTGATGTCGATCGATTTGGATAGAATGAGAGCAAATACATGTGTAGTTTTACTACGAGAATATACAGGATATCTAAAAACTCCATGTAAAAACTTTAAGGTGGGTGGCACAGAGCATGAATATGAAAGCATGAAACTATCCGTATGAGATAGAAGAGATGAAAAGGCACAACAAAAAAGCAATACAGGAAGTGTGGCGCATTGTTTTATCAGGCGAAACTTAACTGTGCAACAACTGGTAGACATAGAGAAGGGTTTCAAAAAGAATGTTCAAAGTTCTGACCATTCACGGTGATGCAAGACTGAAGGAGTAGAACTTGAAGATATTAGGAAATCCATAGAGTACACAGCAATTCATAGCGCTTTTGCATGTATATATAGTTCATATTTATGTTCTCCATTAAAATCGTTAAAATTTTTACATGATGTGTTGAGACACCCTGTTCATACAGAGTACATATACGCTCGCTAAATGAAACTAATAATAAAATTCGCGAAAATAATACTGTTTGTAGGTTATTATTCCGAAAGTTCCCAATGCACATTGAACACTGTCTATCGACTTCACACTTTCAATTTTTCCTAGAAAGGATATTTTCAACATTCGACACCTTTCTAACTTTCTAATTAATTTGTCATCTTAATGTTACGTTTTAAACCTATATAAATGATATTAAGGTTGGCCCTAGTAATTATGGGTTGCGATCAGATAGAAATAATGACATATGAACAAGCACCGAACTCTGCATCACACTTACGCAAAGTCGTTTATCCAAAACCGTATTTAATTACATCAGACCCACGGATTCGGTGGACTGGAGATTCTGGATAGTGATCCTTCATCAAAATGTGGGATTCTACCACCTAGCCTACCATATAAATAATATAAAACAAACTTTAAAATTTGTCAAATTGAATAGAAAACTTTTTTGTAAGTAGCTGAAGAAAATATTTTGAGTCATGGCAAATTAGGGTGAACGATCCGGTAATTTTTGAACAAGAGATTAATTGTTATAAGAAACGTAATAATTAAACTCTAATTACATTAAAGTTTCCAGTGCAATTAGCGTTTTCGGTACTACATATTCCCTTTTTAACACTATCAGATCCTCAAAGTTCCCTCAGCTTACTAAACACCAAAGCAGCATTCAACTCATGCACAAGGGAGCATTGACATGAACGCGTTCTGTAATTAGCGAAAGAAGTTTATGACGGAGAAGAATTTTTTCATATAAAAGGGCAAGTATCGTAGTTTTCGGTTGCGAATCCCACCGGAGATCGTGGTGTTACTTTTAGATCAACAGATTGAGCTTTAATGGAGGACAAGAAAAAGGAAAAGATAAGAAAAACATAGTTGGTGCTTAAGCTAATCATCAATCTTCCGTAGCGCTAGAAGACAGAACATGCGGAAGAATTTGCACTTGACAAGCTTGTACATGATCCATTGAAAGCAAGCTTTAGTGTGACGGAAGAGGAGTTGCTATCCAGTGTATATTTCCTAGACGCGTAAACGACCATTCCCATAGTGGTTATAAAAAGCATTCATTCCGAAATTTAATTTCTGCGATGAAAACTGTGACGAATTATCAGCAATACGTTAGTTGTTTCCATGGAAATTCGAAACAAACGCACTGGGTGTATGCAAAAAAGGTTTGAGCGTTGAAGTCTGTTTCGATGTTTATTTAGCTAAAAGGCTATTATTATTTTTTTCTCTTTAACTTCTAAAAGCGATAAAATTTCAGCAAAAGCGATTATTAACGAGGCTATGAAGACGTTACTTAGAAAATTTAAATAAACAGTTATGTTTCGCCAAGATGTATAATATATAAAGAGTATGTATTTTTATCAGGATGATTGATTAAATATTTCCGGGTATAAAAAGATATTCCGAGTTAAGGTTCAAATTTGATGTCGTTTCGTAAGATCTGAAAAAGATGTTCAAATAAAAAAGAGCCAGAAAATTCCAGAATTGGTATTTGTATTTCTCAGAAAATACAATCTATTTAAGTAAATGAATTAAAATTTGGATAATTTGCGAGCAGTTTGTGAACTAAAAAATGTTAATAAAAGTACTTAGTTGATAGAATGTAAATTATGAGTAATATATAATAGAATTTCATTCCAACAACTATAAAAAAAGACTAGAAATCTTTATATTTGAGAGGGGGGTGAGAGTAGGTGTCCTCGAAGAGGATTGTTATCAGAAGATAACTTGTTTATTAGTTTGCTATAAGCAACTGATGATTCGGGATACTGATATGCTGGGAAAAAATTTTTAGTCAGAAATAGATTAAATCTAATAAATAAATAAATTTTATTCCGTATTAAACAATTAAAAAGTAAAATTGTTTTTCTCTTTTTTGCTTATTTACAGATGCTTAAAATTAAAAATAGTACTTAGTTTGACAAGTTAAAAATTTTATTTTTATATTTTACGAAAAGGAAAAGAAAAATAAATTTCAAATGAGATATTCAAACCTATGAGAACTGCTCTAAGCCTAAGCTTTTAAAATTATGCATCCATATTCCAAAGAAGTCGTATATATAAATTTTCGATTGTTATCGAAACTTTATCAAACGCAAAGATGCCAAAATCTATCAAATCCTTCACCACAAAAATTCTAGAATAGTTAAAAAAAACTGTCTTAATTTGGATGATAACATTAAAATTTGCTATCTTGCTGTCTTAAATGAAATTTTCTTTGTATACCAAGGTTTCTTTTCAGAAATTTTTCACTAATGGAAAATGTTTTGAGCAAAAAAGCGTTTTTAGAGGAAAAGCTTAAGACCTGTTCTATGCAAATAAGCAATGTGATTCCATGCAGAAATTACAATTTTACGAGGAAAAAGGTCACTTTCACACGAAAATTTTACTTTATGTCCTTGTAATTAAGTATTTGTATCTGAAATGAGTTTTTATCATGAATATCATCTCTCCTAATGATACAACATAAAAGTTCATTAAAATTCAACGTCCATTTGTTCTTCCGTTAACCGTTTGCGGAACAGAAATTTCGAAAATTACCTATTCAGCGCATATCGTTAGATTGTGGTTAAAATCAAAATACGTCTGACCGCAGAAAGAGAATTCTTCAATGATGATTTAACAACGTTCCAAATATGTCATCATAGAAAACATTTCAACCTTGAAAAGCGTTGAACGCATCATTGCAGACAGCACGGGACCGCTGTCAGTATCTTCGGTCTGTTTATTTCAAGTGTGGCAATCGAAATGTTTTGCTCATAATTTATAAAAAATTCTCATGTTGCACTTAAAAACTACTTAATTCAGAAATGTTAAAAATGTTCATCAATACCTTTATCCCAGCTCATCTTCTAAGTGAAAGTGAACGACTAAATGACAAAATAAATAAATAAAGTAAGCTTTGTCTAAAATAATTCTTTCCTCTGAATTCAACGCACTTCTTCCTGGAAACTTCGTCATCTGACCGCGGTTCAAAATTACGAGGTCAGTCCCAAAATAGCACTAGTGTTTCTTCAAAACGGGACGTTAATATAATTAAACTAAACTACCTGGATATTTATTTGAAACGTAAACCATTCTGTTAAGAATGATTTATTTTAGGATTTAAGAGCCAGTTTTTTTAAGAATCAGGCAGGCTTGGATAGTTGACATTTTTGATTTTGTTGAAATTTTCAGGATATGTTCTTCATGTAAAAATTAGACACGTGTTATTTTTATTTTTGCAAAAAAAAAATTCTCTATAGTTTTAAGGGGGCCAAAATTGAAGGACGTCCATTATTTTAAGAAAAGCATACCAATTTATATAAGGCAATACTTTTTGTACCAAGAGTGAACCATGGCATTGGCAATTATTTAGTGTTCTACTACTTCCACACTGACTGTTAGAACATAAAAACTTATGGTTGACTCTTGGCACAAAGGCCACAAGGTCATTTAAAATTCTACGAAAAAATGCCTTTTTCTGAAACTTTGACCATGAAAATCTTCTTGTGGCAACAGTGAACCACAAAGGTATACATTTCAGTGAATACATACTAATGAGAAATATCGAAAAAGGGTAAGATATGTGTGGTTGACTTTTGTCCTACAGAAATATTTGACCTTGAAATTGCGGAAAACAAAAAATTGCATGACTTTCAAGGTCATTCACTGCTTGCGCTAAGAGTGACCAGGTATGGAATTAGCTGGAAAAGAAGCCTTAAGTACAGCAGAACCAAATCAATTTACAGATCTATGGTAACTTATTTAAGGTTTATATAATGCAACTCCATACTTTGTGCTGAACATGTGTTTTGTGGCCCTTGTTAAAAAATGTCGATTGCTTTTTTTTCAATATTTATTACTATTGTATGTAAAAATCTTGCCCTTTTTCGGTATTTCTCATTAGTATGTATTCACTGAAATATATACCTTTGTTGTTCATTCTTGGAACAAAAAATATTGCCTCATGTAAAATGGTATGTTTTTCTTAAAATAATGGACGACCTTCAATTTTGTCACCCCAAAACTATAGGATTTTTTTTTTTTTTTGCAAAAATAAAAATAACACGTGTCTAATAGTTTTACATGAAGAACATATCCTGAAAATTTCAACAAAATCAAAAATGTCAACTATTCAAGCCTGCCTGATTCTTAAAAAAACTGGCTCTTAAATCCTATCAATTGGAAGAACTTCCCAATACCAATAATACCAATTCTTCTTAATACCAATTGGAAGAACTTAAAATAAAAAGAACAACACATGTTGATTTTTTTCGCTCAAAAGCAGCATTTTCTGAGTATATTTTAGATTAGAGAAACATTTCTTTGATCCTGTATCAGTTTCAATTGCAAGATTTTTAAGTAGAAATTGAACGGACGTTGGAGTGTAATCATTCTCTTCGTAAATTTGGCTCATAACTTTTAGCTCGAAACTTGTCTTGTTTCCTGTTGTTGAGTTCATTAAATTAACTTTTGTATGGAAAGAAAATCATGTAAATTAAGCATTTTCACCATAAAACAAATCTGAAAGTTAATAAGTTACATATCCCTAGTAGCACAAATATATTGTATAATATTGTACGATATTGAACAATATTCGGAATATTGTATAATATTGTACAATATCATATAATATCGAACAATATTGTACAATATCGAACAATATTGTACAATATCGGACAACATGTTGTGCTACCTGAGATTAATAAAAATATTATTGTCCTTTTATATAAATTATAAAAGCTTTTTTAAAGTGTTATGAACAGCAGACAAGTTTGGGGGGCTCGTACGTCTTCTTCCGCATTTCTTTGCTACTTTTCAATATTTGCTATAGTTCAGAATTTATTATAAATGTCAAAATAATGCACTTTTTTGCATGGTGAGTCAGGTTAACCATCGATTTGGTTTGGTTTGGTTAACGTCCTCTTTTGAAGTTACAGAAGAACTGTTTTGGGACTGATTTCGTAATTTTAAACCGAAGTCCGATGATAAGAAAAACACCTGAGTCGGTAATCCCCTCTCACAAATTCCATACCACTCCGTAGGGTAGACTCGGAAAGATTTAGCATGCTCCATGCCGATTTATATGGTAGATTCATGGAGGAAGCGAGTTTCGAACACGCGACCATCCAGTCCCGTAGTCTAGATTTTCCCAGGTCACCACAGCCCTTATCCTTAGGGTTGCCATAATTGCCCAGCATTGATACGAGACGTTGAAGTGCTAAATAAATAAAACATGAAAAAAGTTGGTAGATAATGGTTTATTTTATTCTGATAAAAAATCAATCAAGTTTAAGCTGTCTAATAAAATGAACACATAGAATAGTAAAAAAAGATGCGAGGTTTTTAGCCCAGTCATATTTCTAAGTTTTACTTTCTTAATTATATCATTTTTTTCTTTCACATAATTATGAAATTGGGCGCAAGTCATTTTAAAGTTATAATGACAAATCAAAATTGTTTCAATTGTCTCCACTGACAACCTGTTTCTTTCGTCCGACCATTGATTTGACATTGGGGGAAATATTTTCTCCACATTTGCATTGTGGGCTGGAATGACAAATACGTATTCGCATAGCTTTATTAGACATGGCTTCTGAAAGGGAAAAAACGGGACAAATAGTAATTCGGGACTGAATAGTGAAATACGGTGACAGTCCCGTACATACGGGACGTATGGCAACACTACTTATCCTTATTCTTCTGTAATACAAATGTGACACTGTCCGTTAAAAACAAATCATTATGTCAAAGATCCAAACGCAACTGGATCGGTCCAATGTTGACCGTAGGAATACAAAATGTTAAAAGAGAACAAGAAGTAAAAAAAAATCCTGAGTAATCCCCGCCTTCTAAATCACACTAACCAAATAGAGAAACATATGCTTATTGTCTGGTTAATTGTTAAAAAGCTCTGTCTGTTAACAAACTTAAAATGTTTCCCGTAGAAATCCAAGCGGAATTCCTCAACCTTCGCGACACGGTTTGCAATTAAAAGAGGAGCAAAAGATGGAAAGTTTTTCCTGTCTAATCCTCTCCTCCTAAATTAAGCAGACAAGAGAGAAAGACATTTCCCGCTTCAAGATAGCCACCATTTAGATAAGAACTCACACACCGCTCCCAACAAGACAAAGGGGAAGAAAGAATAATCACCAGTCAACAAATAACCCGTGCAGAAGCAACAAACTATCGTCTAATACCGGAGGGCGTAAAGATGGCTTCCACGGAATGATTTTAATGACGTTTCGTGTGAGAAAAGGACACCGAAATGAAAAACACAGCATGGAAGAATAATAGTAAAAAATAAGACGCGAATAATACTAATAAAAAAAGACTTCGCAAAAGACCGGTTTTTGTGGTAACTGTCCAGGAATGCTAATTTACACACAAACGGATCCTTCCACGCAACAGTCACAGTATATAGGTTTACATAGCAGATGTTATCTGCCTCCTTTTTGAAGAGTCACGTGAAATTTTCCCATCCCTTTTTTCACCAACTCTTCAGCAGCTGCTCTCCTTCATTTCTTGGGACCGATTCCCTTTTATTTACATTTGGAAGATGGAGTGCCCATTGCACTAACTATCTCCTTCCTCTCACCTTAAGACACTTCGGAGTGCTCCTTCATCATTTCCATTCGATTCACCCACTTCACTCACTCGACCTCCCCTCAACATGGATCACTCTAATTGCTCTAATGTGCCGATACCTCACAAAGCACGTTTGGAGGGATAATATCCTGCAGCATAAAAAACAACGCAAGCACATACATCATTGCTAACCCCAATTTCTGCTCGTTGACATTTCTTTTTTGAGCAACTTTTAAACATTATTTTTTAAAAATTTGGTGTAGACAGCTGGATTCCTCAAAATGATCCGTGCAAAGACTGTCGGAGCTTTTTGTAAGGTCAATGACATGAAATGCTTCTTCTTCTCTCCAATAAACTCAATCGAATTTCTTTATCAGAAAACTTTGTTTTATAATTTGATACAGAATATATTTTATAGATGAGTCAACAAGTTCAAAATGTAAATCAAGAAACAAGATTCAACAACTCGATCGTGTCTCATTTATATGCTAATGTCGTGGAAAACGGGTTACGGTTGGAAAAATGAACACCAAAACGATTTCATTCATTTTCTGACGCTATTAATGAGTCAATTCATGCTTGTATGATACAGGTGATATGTACCACACCAATTTAATTGTGGAATCCATCTCGGATCTTGCAGGAGAAAAAGCACGTGTCGTCACAGCACAGCATGAGGTAACTTACAGTTAAATTTTTGATGACATGCATAGTTACGTTTGTCATGTGACAGTGACGTCACGTGAATTCACATCATTATATCATAAGGCACTGCGATTTTTCGTTTTCACATTCATTTTTCATTTCATAGATAAACCACTATTAACATTTGCTTAGGACAAAATAACGCATTTTGCTCAGGCCTTTGAAAGTGTTTTTTAAAAGAAAAAATGAATTTTTTTCACGAAATACTTTTTCTTAAATTAAGGGAGAAAATTTTAATATAGGATTCTGAATATTATATTTTTACACATTTCTTTCTTTGTATCGCCTGAAAATGAAGAAAGACTTGAGAAAATCAGAATGGAATGGTATAATGTTGAGGACATGCATATATGCATTTGACATTCGGACATTATTTTTTAGTTGGTTAGAAAGTTCTGTAAGACAAGAACTTGTCTGCCATTTTAATGTCAGTATTAGATGAAAATGCAAGATTTTAATTTTTGTTCAACTATTCTGTCGTCAGAAAGTCATATTTGTTCTCAGCCTTATGCATTTTAATTTCTTGACAACCTAAGGGAACTTTATTGCTTTCTGGTAGGAAATTTTCTATGATAAGACTTTTAAACTCATCTTCGGTATTTATTGTTGCGTAGAGTTTTTCTTGGATTAGGAATTTCTCAAAATTAATTAAACTCTTGATATAAATTGTTATATTCTAGTTGTTTTAAAATTTTTTAACTATTAATATTATTTAAACGCTTTGTAAAATGAGAAATTAAAGGCGAAAATGAATATCAGATAAAGTCTTTTTTTACAACTTCAAGCTAGGAGAATCGTCTAGGTCGTTCACTTTTTTTTTTTTTTTTTTTTTTTGGGGGGGGGGTTTTTTCCCCCCCCCCCCCCCGACAGTCTGTCCCGTTCCTAAAAAAAATGGTGCCGTGACGAGGATAGTGGTCAGTATCCCCGCCTTTCACGCAGGAGACCGGGGTTCGATTCCCCGCCGGGGAGCCATTTTTTTAGGAACGGGACAGACTGTCGAGGGGTGGTGCAAAAAACCTCCCAAAATGAAAAAGTGAATGACCTAGACGATTCTCCCAGCTTGAAGTTGTAAAAAAAGACTTTATCTGATATTCATTTTCGCCTTTAATTTCGTATTTTACAAAACATTTAAATAATATTAATAGTTTAAAAATTTTTAAAACTACTAGAATATAACAATTTATATCAGAGTTTAATTAATTTTGAGAAATTCCTAATCCAAGAAAAACTTTACACAACATTATCAGTCATATATTAATAGTAAAGGAAAGCTTCATTACCTTTTACGATAAGCGATAACTTTTATACTTTTTTAAGATATGCCAATAATTGTAAAATTTCTAAAAAATTACATTTTAGTATGGAAATGTGTATATATTATTGTAGATATTTTTACAAGGCAGTTATAAATTGCATGACTTTTTGCTATTTAATTTCTTCAATAATCGCACCCATTGAATTATTCTGAAGTCGGCGTTTTATATATTTCGCATTATATGACATTTTTCTCAGAAAAAATGAAGAAAAATGATATACGTAATGTAAAGAATTTTAGCAAATATGTTCAAAATTTGTTGCAACACCTTTTCTTATACAACCACATCTTATCTTCCTAATATAAAACCTAAAATGAAAATAAAACTTCCTAACAATGTTGTCGCGTCCCCCACCCCCGAAGATGTCATCCGATCTTGTACTCATCTCCTTCTTCAGACATTAGCAAACGACAACATTATAGTCTTATTCAGAATGCCTCAAAATGTAACATTATGAATGAAACATTGTCACCACGTTTTGTAAAGAAGTATGTAACATAGCTTTGATTCAAAGGACATAAGAGGATCGATCCACAGCTTTTCCATAAGAAATTTCCCATAAGAATTTTAGAAAAGGTGACGACTGAAATTATCTGAATGTCATTAACTCAAATAAAAAGAAAGATTCCTTTAAATCTCTTTGACAAAGCTTTATTTCGAATATAATGAATAAAAGAAAGGCTAAAATAAATGTATAGTGTCATTGACTAAATTGAAACGTTTTAAAATAAATATCAAAATGTTTATATATTGTATTCTCTTCAGAAAAAACTCTGGATGAAAAGGGTATTTTCTAAAATGTAAAGAACAATTTTTTTCAAAGATTAGAATAATTTTTTGTACGTTAGATTAGTGAATTTTATTACATTTAGAGAAACCGAGTACGAATGAATTACGCCAAACAGTGCTTCATTTGGAACAATTAACAGCAAAAATTGTGTGAAATTTACAAGCTTTTGGAACAGGTTTTCAAATATTATCAGCTCCAAAGCTTACAGCTTTGTCTCTGAAAAATACGGAAAGGATTGAAAAAGAATAAAAAAAAAAGATATTTAAATGGAAAAGGATAACTAGGATTTCTTTAAATGAGGAAAATTACTAGTTTTTATACGATAGCCTTTATTCCTTTGTTGGTTAAAAATTTTTAACATCACGATTTCTGGAGACTTTTTATTGCCTTTTTGAATTGAATGAAATATTCACTGTTACTTTAATGATATGGAATGAAAATGGGGTTAATGGTAGATAGTTACAGTTAAATCAATAAATTATGCAAAAAAATTAATTCATAAAGATACTTGAGAAAGTTTTTCCAACTAGCGTCAGCAGGGAAAAATATTAACCTGCAGTTTACGGTTTCAACACCTTGACCGTATTGTTTTAATAGTTGATACTTTGTATCACTAAAAAATCTCCTATTGCGCATAATTATATTTTAAGATCTTTTTGAAGTCTTTTCCGTAGAATTGAAAAAGGATGAAAATAAGAAATCATAGAAAAATGCAGTAAATTTTAAATGCACAAGCATTGCTAACTATAATTTCATATTATGGACTGTACATGTTAAACATATGCATATTTGTAATGCAAATAGTCTTGATTAGCTCCTTGTTCTTTGATATATAGTTATATCTCTATTGTGTTTGAAGTTTCTGATTTAAACAAAAAAGCCATACTCTCTTAGAACTTCTGTTCTTGTTTTAAATAAAAATAAATAAATAAATAAATAAAAATAAAAAAAACTGAAGATAATTTTTATAGGTATTTTAGTGCAAAAAAATTTTTCTTTATCAAAAAAGAAACAAGAAATTTAAAATATAATGTCGTAGAAGAAATTACGGGTCAAGATAATGAATGACGCCACAAAGAATTTTGACGTTGTAAAAGCTATAATTATATTCTGAAATATAAATGTGGAAGAATAACTAAGAAAATCATTTTGGTTTAAAATGATTCATTAAAATTTGCAAGAGAACTTAATAGAATTAAATTTTTATTCTTTGTTGATTTTTCAATTATTATGTGTAACCGGAAACGCGAAAACACTTTTAGGATAAAAATAGCATCGCAATTTTACGACTCTTAAGAGTCGCAATTGAGAATAGTTTAAAATTCCTTAATAAACAGCAGTTCTTATATCTTTTTACTGGCAATCGTTTCTCGATGCAAAATATTTCCGCCACCTCATATATCCAGTAAAAAAATTTCGCGCCCCGAAGTGTTATTGTAAATAATATTATTACTTTCTTGTCAATTTTAATTCGTACTTGAAGTGTTTATCGTTGTAGAATCTTTAAATATCTTGTAAAATAAAATGAAATGTTGATTCATGATAAACAAAGATAATTTTAATAATTATATAAAAATAATTATAATGATTTATTTAGAAAATTTTCATAACATACGTCAAATATAAATTGATTTCTGTATTCTTTGTACTTAACAATATCGAAGAATCTGACAGATTATTTTGCAAATATTGAAGAATTTGCAGAAGCAAACGCTGCAAATGTTTTCGCGACCCTAAAATTTGTATAGGTGACCCCACCTGTTATCAGAACCAACAGTTTACAAAACCCTGTTGCAAAAAATGTTATTGATTTCATTAAGATTCTATTCCATTGGATATAATCATTTCTACCAAATTATTTTAAATAATTCCTTCCAAAAATACGTTGGCTGCGATGGTTAGTACTTTAACCTTTCTGAGATATAAAACAATAAAAGAAGTATTATTATCGACGATTAATACTCCCTGATAACTCTAAATACGTATTTAAAGTCCCAATTTTCGGAGATGAAGCGAAAGTCTTTAAGATGCGTCTTAAATGCGCCCAGTAAAAGAGCCTGAAGAAGATAATTAATACAGAAAAACTCGCAAGTAAAAAAAAGTATCGTAGATGACGGAGAATGTCGTACTAACGTAAATAAAATATGTTACGGTTGACAATTATGAGAATATGATTCTAATGATTTGAAACAACCCTCTCCGACAAATCGCTTGCGATAAATTACTGAACTTGAATTTCATTCTTGATTCGCCTTCCCGTATTGCTAATAAGTGCTAATGATGTAAAGAAAACAAGAATACCTTCTAGCGATGAAAAGAAATCATTATCATTTATTATTATGCGTCTGGACCTATCCCAAAGAATATGGAAAACCTCGTCCGAAAGTTATTGCACAGCAGTGACATCATTATATCCGATATATTTTAAAGTTATAGGGGAATTGTTTTGTCTTGTTGGCGGGAAAAAAGGGCATCACATAAAAAATGCCTCCAGCAAGTGGAACGCACAGGCTGATAGAGGTGTGGCCTTTACCCACATAACAGTTACATAATTCTGCGGAGATTTACTTAAGATTGTACATAAGGGCTCCTTAAACTATGGATGTCGTACCGTAATAGTCGAGCAAATGATTTTTCAGGTAACAAAACATTAATGGAGCATGTTTCTGTTGAAATTTTCAGTGCTCTTTAACGACATGCTGGTATAATAATTTTCTTCAAGATATTCCAGTAAAACTTATAAAATAATTGTATTTACTTTAATCTTTAAGGTAAGTTTTTTAAAATTTTAAGTCATTAAATTATATACCATTTTTCTTTTCTGAGCATGCGAACAGGTCTCTCACCCCACCCCAAAAATTGTATATTAATGAAAGTCTTCCCGACAAAGATGCAAGAATGTTTGGGTAACAATAAAAAAAGCTTTGTTGTGGGCCAAACAGTGTGGTATGGAAATATGGAAATGAAATACAATATTTCAAGATGTGATATTCGTCACCTGATTCCAGGCGGTCTTTTCGCACAGGCGCTAGAGGCGCATGCCTCGTGTTTCGAGACCCTGAACGGCTTCAAAATCTGTTCGATGTACATTGCAGTGCTCAGTCGACGGCGAATTCACGACATTGAATACGGGAAAGGGTTTCGAAATAATTTTGCACCCGCACCCGTGGCACTGTCAAAATCCGCCACCGATCCGACATATTGTATAATATGAAAAGGTGGCGTTAATCAAATATATAAAATCATTGACCGTATTTTGAATCTAATTTCTAAAAGAAATAATGATTTTGATCCATTTTATAAAGAAAGAGTATGATTTAATATTTTTCTGAAAGTAGATCACATGCTTTTTGCTGTTCAGAAATTAAATAAAAATTTTCTTTCGTTTCCCTGTCAGAGGAAGTTATCAGAGGAAAGCATATATTGAAACACTTAATTTTCAAAGTTCTCTATTTATAGATATGAAGAAGAAATTTTAACCCTTATTTTTCTTCAACTAATTTAAATTATTAAAGGGGCATTAGTTGAAGGGATCATGGGATTTTTTTGGGGGGGAGAGGGGCGAAGAAATAATTTGTTCGCGAATGATTGCAAGCTATATTTACAACAACTATAAGGAAAGTTTTTTATCCAAAAATCCATTATATTAATTTCATAGGAATTTATGTAAACTTTCCATCTATTATCCTCAGTTATACTTTCTAAATCTTAGAATAGTTCTCAAGGAAAGGACGATGCTGGGAACAACTTGTGATTACATATTCCTAAATTGATGGTTATTGGTAGAAAGTGACATTAAAGGGAGTGTCGTTCGCTTTCTACTACTACTTCCTCCGTCATTCTAAATTATTTCTCTAGTTATTAAATTTTCAAATCCAGTTTTCGAATCATAAGGAAGAGTGTTTCTCAAGGGCTTTGATAATAAAAACAAATGTTTAACAACTCAATTTGTATACTGACGTAGGCATTCAAGGAAATTTATGAAATATATTTCGTTTACTCAAATGGTTTTCGAATTGAGATCTTGGAAATAACTACGTATTTCAACTTTTTAAAAAATAGGAAAACAGACCAAAAGCATAAAGGTTATTTATTTAAATTGAATACATTTTATGATGAATCGAACAATGCATATCAGGGAAAATAACGAAAGATTCTGCTATTTAAGTTTTAATGTTTCTACTTTATCTCTCACTACAATCGGTTCTTATAGGACTGCTCGATTACAGCTTTGTTTTACTAAGAATAGAAAGAAAATTGTTCCAAACCTAAAATGAAATCTGAGAAAAACCTGAAACCTGAGATCAAAAATTATTACCTTCTAGACTCGTGGAAGTTGCTTTATAAGAAAAATTCCTCATGAAGTTCCATGGTTGCAATGAAGAATAGATCTATTTATTGTAAGACGACGAGGACTTCCCTGAGACGGTATCGATTTTGTCCATTTCTGTTCCATATTAACGGAGGTGGGGTGTTTGCTTGACTGATGGATTTTGTAGATTAACATTCAATTGTGAAACAACACGGGGGTTATGGAGGAATGACTTTGTAATATTGAACCATAATCAGATGATGATAACCGCATTGAACCGGCATCCCAATCTCTAAATTTCCACTCGACACAAGCATGAAGTCCTTGGTCGATATAACACGTTCCAGGGCCATATAAGTGGTGATTCTTCAATAGAATAGATCTCGAACCCGTCATCCCTTCCTCCCTAAATATCAATAGCTAAGTCCACCACGGCCCAGCTAGGTTGCTTTAGCTTTTTCCCATTTAGAAAGTTTACCTCATTTTTACTACTGTATACTATTAAACATCAACTAAGACTTTTGCTGAAGTAAAAAGAATTCTCGAATTCAAACTCTTATTCTCAAACTCTTTTTCATAATTTAAATATCAATGAGCATAACAAGATATTACGCTTGAAATATCAATTTTTCAGTTTTGTAGCCCAGAAAATAAGAATTGTTACTTCATACAGAAAGATTAACACCACAACAACTTATCTTTAGCTAATCATGTAATAAAATAATTGAAACATTTAAAAACTTGAGAGTAACGAGACGAGTCTTGTTTCAGCATTAAAAAACTGCAGATCAGTTTAAATCCCTCGATATAACGCCATTCACTTTATAATCCGTATTCGCCACAGCGGGCGTTTGCTAACTTTCCTATCAAATATTCTGTAATGAGTCATACTTAAGCTGTCACAAATAACCGTAACCAAATTATCATTCTTCTTTTTGTGACACACGCGTGCACTTCAATGTTCAGCAACATGCTTGATATTGTTAAGAGCACAGCCCTATCATCAGCGGTTGACTTTCGATACTCAGCTAAACTGTTCACTTCTTTCCACCTTTCTTTGTTCACTTAACACCAATTGCTGCGCGATAATGGATCTTATTCGTCAACGCCCTCTTCGGCAACCGCCTTCATTTACCCGGGTTAATGGAGTGTTCTGGACAACAAGATAAACACATCTGGACATTAAGGAAGAAAAGGGCGGATCTCCCTTTTCTGCAAATGAATAATTGATTCAGCCCAGAATGCCATGTTCAGCTTTAAGTAAGTTAATGGTATTTTTGGAAAAGTTAACTCGCGTCATTAAGACAAACTTGGAAGGTTTAAAGATACCCCAGCGAGAAATTACCCAAAGGGACGCATCGATCGGACTTGGTCACAAACTCGTCATTCAATCTGAATCTTTCACTTCTTTCGTGATTTTCAGAGATCATTGATAAAGATCCACATTTCCTGAAAGTCAAATGGTTTAACCCTTTTATCCCTGATTATAATAAATATAGGTCAGACAATAAGTAGGATTGAATTATTTCATTAAGACCAATTATTCACTTTTACTATTAAACTGTTAAATATTATCTCCTTAGTACATAAATATACCAGGAACTTACAAAGACAAACTGAGCATGCCCGAATTTCAATTCATATTCTTCCGTAACTTTCGTGCGCTTCAATCAGGCCTGGACAGCAAATTTTAGCTTTTTTCAATTCCTTGGATCTGGGTTAACTGAGAATTATAATGAAATACTTTGTTATAAATAAATTTTATGTACAAATATATTAGACCAAGTATATCTTCAGAGCATTGTTTTTTTTTCGATTTTATAAAAGTACAAATGAAACCTTGTAGAAATATTTTAAGTTTGCTGACTTTTTCATAACTTTTAACACTTTTACAAGATAATTAACATAAACGTTGGAACGGGCCATATTCCACCCTGCATTTTATATTTCCGCTATGAACTTAGAGAGATATATTCAAGATCAAAATATTTCGGATACTTGCTGAGACGAATAGAAAACGTAGGCTTAAGGTTGGGCTGAAGAAAAATGATATTCAGATGTTAATTGAGGAATAGGAAGTAATTTTTTATGAACCATTCAATCAGTTAAGTTGCTAAAGTTAGTAACTCGTTGTATGTTATTTCGTTCAGTATGATATTTCTTATTTATTATAACCTATTCATTAACGATTTCGAATTTTTAAGTAATTCTTAGAATATCTTTGAGTCATGGAAATACAATATTCTTCAATAATTGTTCTACGAATTATACCCACTGGATTTCCAACTCCGGTGCAAACAGATGCCAAACCTCTTGACTTCCTATGTATTGTGTTTCATTCCCATCCTATTCACGCATGAATAAGTTTCTTACAAATATTCTAGAGAAAGAAGTATCAGTTTTGAGAAACTTTTCCCGAATGTGTTTTCCAAGAAAAATGAGACCCCGAATAAACAAATTCATTTTGAAAATCTTAATTTTACCTTTAATTTCATAAATCAAACATGGATTGAATTTTTTGATTGTAGGAAGTTTAAATACTGGCAAGTCTCATAAATTTGATTTAAGCATGTGGGGGAAACAAAAGAATTTTAAATGTTGTGAGCTGTACCATCAAAAAGTTTGAATTTCTGCAAGTGAATAACTGAAAATGTTTCATTAAAATAATATTATTTCCTATTTACAAAGTATGGAAATAAATATAAATGATAGAAATCAGTGAAAATTGCGCATTTGATAACAATTGATAGCGATTCCACTGTTATTCAAACTTATAAAATAAATTTTAATCATTAATTTTAGAAAAGAAACATTTATAGTCCTCAGTTTCAAATGTAGCTTCGGATGCAAGCTAAAAATAATTGCAAATAACGGATATGAAAATCAATAGAGTCAAAAATAAATACATGAATTGAAGAGCCAGATAAAAACCAACTTCAGGTAGCTGAACTTAAGATTGTTTTAGTGCTTTGATCGATCAATTTGTGGATAACGAGAGAGAAAATCTTTTTTTTTTTCCTATTTTTTACGGAAACCGTTCAAAGAAAGGTCTGTTCAAAGAAAATAGTGCAGAAATTACTTTTGTGATAATAGCCACCTGAAGAAGTTTTAAGAATTTCAGTTTTTGAGAACAATTGGAACTCACAATAACAGCGTACGAGCAAAAAATTTCTCTTCAGATGCGTAACAAAGAACTTCCTCCACCTAAGGTTACTGAATCATTGACGAAGAATAAAGGACAAAGGGGAAAATGTCTCCCAAAACAAGAAAAACCGCAGATCGAAGCTCAAGATAAGTCGGTCCATGTACCTGGAAAAAAGTTGAACTTTAAGAAAAAAAAGCAACTTTCCTCAATCGGGAATGCAGTCTCTCTCCCTTTTTTCTCCAAGATCGAATGCCAATGTCTCTTCGAGGCGAAACCGGAGGATTGTTTGGAAGAAACGAACTGCATCGAAAAACAGTGGGGGACAAAGCCTAAAAGGAAACACTCGGAAAGAAGTCATCATACCGGTCAAGTGCAAGGTCAATGATGAAGATCGGAAGGCAATGCCTACTCGCATCATCTGTCTCCTTCAAACTTCATCATTACACTTCTTATTAACACTTGGACCGTAATTGAGAGAGGAGTCAAAAGTCAGACGATTAATGGATAATTGGATATTATATACTTCATTGTACGACCTCCTGGTAATGTTAGCCTTGCCAACAGTCTGGCGATAGCGATAAGTGCCAGACAGACACTTTTCCACAAGAAAAAAAAGCAATATACGTATCTTCAGAGTAGCAAATTGCATTGATACGTAACTAAAAGATAAAATAATAGCAGAGCTTCAATGAAGTAGGAGGGAACATCTAATTTGTTCGTCAGAAATCTTATGTAATTTGTGTTCGAAACCTTGCGTAGAACATGAAAGTCCTTGTTGACAATGCTTACATTACTACAGGAACTCGGCCCAAACTGTTTAAGGATTCAGAATAGAAAAATGTATAATATAAATGCTATTATCACGGAACTTCTATTTTTAGAAGCCCAGTTGCACAGTTGTTTCAAAATTTTTCAAGTTGTCTTGGCCCAATAAAGTTTTCTACTGGTCATGATATTACGGTAGAAACAAATTTAACACTTTTATGAAGTATTAGTACTCATTAATATTCTTTTTTTTTTAGTTTCAGGCTTTTATTTAATAAAATGAGATAGCAGGAAACCACTAAAAAAGTGAACGAATTTAAGAATTTTATTAAAGAAAACTAAAATAAAATGTAGTATGTCTCGGCTTTCATAAAAAAACATTGAATTTAAAATTTTATGATTCTTTTTAATTTTAATATTAGACAACTTGATGATGATAAAAAAATTTCTGACTTCAGAAAATATAGCATTTTAAAAAAGATACCAATTTATTACAGACTTATGAGCTTGACTTTGCAGTTTTCCAATTTTATTTATGCAGAGATCATTATATTCTACAATTGTAGCGATTCAAATACTAAAAAGAAACAAATGGTGTTCATTTTTAATTAGTGTATGCATACAAAAGTACGTGGGTATTTAATTATTTAATAGATATCTTTTGAAAATGTAATGTCGTTTTACAAAGAAGAATACTGCTCCCAAGAAAGTTTCCATCAGAAAGTCTAATCGCAGTGTTTATCATTGTGCTTGTGGCAACTTGACTACAGTAATCCCCAGAAAGGGAAAAGTAGAACTGTCATCCCCACCCCCGCAGGGATTCATCCTCTGATTCTTTCTGACCCTACCCCCGAGCGGGTGTAGAATTTGATCCGGCTATAAGCCATGTGATTTTTACTTGTATATATATGTGTCGTAGTGGTGTTGTGTGTGTAAATAAAACCATAAAAGACAAATTGGATCTATTTTGAATTTGGATATAAAACCACACATGAGAAATCCACTACAGTGCTGAAGCATACATTCAGTCTACCAATTTTTCAAGTAGCGGTAATTGAGAATACTGTCGAATTCGAATCAATGACTTTCTATAAGCCTACCAGTGTTCTTCTTACTGTACCTTAGAAAGCATACTATAGTAAATGTAAAGTATTATTCGAGAATTACTAGTTTAGGCCTTACCAATTAGAATTAATATACGATGCATTGCCATTGCCATGAACAATTTGCTAGTTTTAACTAGCGCATTGTTCATTGCCAGCCAAGCTCCTATTCTTTTCCTCATTTATATTTGTAAAAAAAAAGATTAGCGGATAATGGGCACAATCGGTAATCGAACAACACATCTTTCAGGTGCAAATAATTCGATTGACTTTTACGAGCATATATTTTTGCTTAGTGACGAATAATAATACATTAGTCCAACAAATTGAAAATCGTAACTGACTTCCAGTTTCATTTACGTATGGAATGCGTATCTCTTAATTGATCAATCGGTCATCTTTCCCTCTATTTAAAACGAAAATAAATTCGCAAGTTATATCCCAAGTGAAACTTCTCAATCGTGCACAATTTCCAACATATTCTTATTTAATTTTATACAGACATCAAACTTAAGAGCCCAACCGATAACTGGTTAAACTATATATTCTTCTTAACTAACTAAGTAACTGAATAAATAAGCGCAGTCTTAAGTGAAAGTTTTCAACCATGCGTACTTTCCTATATACACTTGTTAAGCATTATTAATGCATCCTACTTTTCCTGCATGTATATAAGCTACATATAAAATCCACGGCATTTTTAAACTCTTTAAAGAATCGCTAAGCGGAGAAAACCCATGCGGAAGCTGGCAGCGAAGGTTAAACCGCCAATTTTGTCCCTTTTCCAGCCCACTGCACTGAATGGCTCGATATGACACAGCGACCCAGTGCCTCCGGCGAGACGACAGACGAAAACTCGGAGGAGGTAGAAATCGTCCGATCCTCACCATCCGCTGCTGCCAACAAACACTTCGAAACAAATGCGAGGAAAAAAAAGAGTAACTCCCGGCTGAAAAATATAACGCTAACGAAAATCGTTTTCACGAAGGGTAACTGACAACTGAAGTGGAATGAGAGGAGGGGAGTTGCACAGTTAGAACAAAATGCTGTCCATCGAAACTGGGAAAGACTTTAAAGGTGGCTTTAATTATTGTAATTTTCCCATCAACAGGGCGGAGACCTTTGCGGGCAGGAAAAGAAAAGCCTCAGTCATCGGTGACAAGTGGATTGAGAGGGGAGTCCGCCCTTTAACTAACTCGCCCTCCCCGCTTTCGGATCCAGACAAATGAAGTGAAAATTTAGGGACAATGAAGAAACGCGACTATATTTTATGAGAATGAAAAGCAAACCAGCTTTTACCTTATTTCAACCTGGTAGGAGATATTTCGGAATTAAAGCAATCTTAACAGACTTTTAATGAATGATCTTTGATTTATTGAAAACCCACACCGGTACGGCCTACCCGAAATGGTCTTTAGCAGATAATGAATGATGTATGTTTTTAGAGTTAGCTGGTGGTCCGGAAATTAGTTCCGGAATGGCAATGCTGATTTTCAGTATTTTTTGAAATAAAAATACGAATTCTACTTTTTATGAATTCAATTTTTAAAAATTCAGTATGCATAAGGGAATACGGCTGTTAGGAAGGAAAGGAAGTGATACAGGGAACAATAAGTAGTAATGTGTTTTAAAAAACAAGCCTACTATTTTAGACTATTTCATCCCTTTCAAAGGAAAGCGCTATAAATATAAAAGAGAAACTTTTATTTACAGAAGAAATATTTCTTAAGAACATAATCTATATTATACTGAATCCAAGTACAGTTCGATTGATTTGGCAGCTATGCGCCTAGCTTTGAAGCTACATGAGAGCTTGAAGAATTGACTTCTTGACTTTGAACTGGGGTCAAACGATGAGCACAGCAACGTACTTTGAAACATTGTGGAAAATGAATTAAATCTATACAGAGTTAATGAATTTAGCATATACAGTTTTAGAATACTGCGCGTCAATGTAAGGTACTCTTTCTGTATATAAATCAAATATTATACCACTTTTATACTAATCTCATAACTTATATAAATGGAATAGCGCGCTGGACTCGATGCCTTCAATACTCCAGGTTCGACCTAAACATTCGGCGAATTTTCGATCCGAGTTCCTCTAAGTTTCATATCCCTTCCCTCCCCTGAACTACTTTAAAACTTGTAGACGAAACTATTGGAATACTTGTAGGAAAAAAACGCAAGTATCTTTTAGTAGAAATGCTCTTGTAATTTGCTGTTATGCAGACAGATATCCAGTGGCGGACTGGCCAGCTTGCCCGATGGCAAGTAGGCCCCCTTACACATAAGTCAATACGGGTCCCCCAGGATGTGTGTGTATAAGAGAGAAAAAAAAGCAAATTTCAAATTTTTTCTAGCAAATTTCCTGCTCCATTTCTAAGAAAAATAGCAAGTAGTTTTATGTACAAACACACAACCTTTTCTGTGCAAAACCGAGATGCTCCCGGCAAGAAGGAGGGGATAACCGCTCTGTGCAGGACAGATGCGGTCCTTGGGAGGTGGCTAAACAACGACCTTTTTCTTGTTGTTTGTGCATTTTGTAGTGTCGAAAAAATATATATTCCTTCTCTTCGCCATTTTTTTTTATCTCCGGACTGAAAGCTCTGTGTTTTTCTGCGAATTCTGCGGGAGGGTCTTTGACCCCTTTTGGCATTTTCCGTTGGAGACAGGAAGATTTTTCTCGAAGGGGTGAAGTCCCGGCTGTGGGATTTGACCAATGGTTTTTCAGTTGGGGACTTCGGAAAGAGATTTTTTGGGTTGCTAGGCAGATCGGACGAGACCTTACCACTAGGCCACCGCGGCCTTCGAACGCGGACAGAGAGGCTACTGGTGACAAGTCGGAACGAGAGAGTGGAAATGAAAATGTAGGTAAAAAATTAATAGAAGGTTCTTTTGATGACCGTGGGGGATGGCCCATTTGCCTCTCGGATTTCGGAAGTGAAGACTGCGTGGTAGGAAAAAGTTTATTTTTACTCGTACTAAAAGGGAAAAAACTTGAATCAAAATTTGGAAAATGAGGGAGTTGTGATTTTGTCAGGAAGGGGTCGAATGCCCTGACTTCCGATGCAAAGAGCCGATCGCATCGTTGGGATATTTTTAGTGGAATGCGCTCTGGTGTACTGGCCAAAAGAAACGGCCTGCGAATTCTTAATTTTGTCCGGAAATGCCTGCATTCCCGATGTGGTCATTTTTACCCTCTCGGATTGCTCTTACCTATGAAATCGATTTTTCAGGCCTTGCATCCTTATGTTTGCTGGAAAAAAAAAGGAATTGTGCTGGTGGTGATGGAAATAGTGGTGTGTGAATTAAAATAATTGATTCGTTTTGCATCATATAAATACATGTGCTGAGGCTTTGTACGTAAGTACGGATTATTGTTGCAGTGGAACTGTAAGTGGGTGAAATTAATGCAACTGTGTGAGATGTAATTCTTGCTAAAAATAATCAAGAGTTTTTTCTTTAGTATTGTCTGTTTGTGTTTATGTGTTTTCTTAATCTGTATGAAGGTGCAATGAAATGTTTCTGAAATGCATGAGTATGAAAATTGAGTTACTTGGTTTTGAAAGCAGAATGCATTATTGGAATTTCGTTGAAGTAACAATATGTTTATTAAATCAAGTGATTACAAATGTACCTGTATATAAGGTAAAAAATATGATATTGTGTTTATTTTTGATTTATAAATTTCTTTTATGTTTCTACATTTATAAATAAAATTAGCTTCTCAAACAGATCTTGGAATGAGTTTCTATATTTAGAGTCAATCATCTTAAATGATTGACATTTATACTATGATAATTTATTGAGAAAATCAATTTGTGAGCCTACAATTATATTGCACAAAGTACTCAATGAAATATGTAATTATTGATCCTACACCATGATGTTAAGTGCGGGAGGCTTGACTCCTTAAGAGTCTAAAATTTTTCTTCCCTTTTAAATTCATCTTGTGTTCTTAATTAAAATACTCAAAATTTTACAGTTAACATTTGTTTTCCTTTGTTAAAAGATCTCATGCTGACAGAGCTTCCTTAAGGCATGGCCTGGAAGAACTCTGGGTTATTAATAAACACGAAGCGTAAATATTATTATTATTATTATTATTATTATCATTTATTTGAATTCAGAAGTCTGGCATTCTTTGAGTATGATAAAATATAAAATATAAGATAAATAAATATCAAAATTATCATCACGACAATTTTACTGTCGTAAAACTGACGAAAAGCGAACTCTACTATCTTTTAAAGTAAAAGAAAAAAGTCTCTGAGGTGCCTACTCTCACTCTCCATGTTATGTTGCACCAAATTTAGTAGCTTTAGGCTCAGAACACAGTCCTGTAGAAGGTCAAAAGACAGACAAAAAACTACACGTACATTCGCTTTTATTATTTGTAGCCATTTACATACAAAATCATTGATTAGAAGCAAAGCATAGAAATAACACTATGGTACATTGTGTTAGATTTTATGAATAAAAAATTAAATACAGCAATTCTACACCAAACTCATAATCTCTTAGTTTTCTCCTGTCTTGTTTGTAATTGATTGAGTATAAACTTTTAGTTCTATATATGTAAAGGTGAATGTTTGCCTTTAGCACAAATCTACAATTTTTTTCTCGATCTTGATAATATTTGGCACATGTGCTCTTCAGAACAAAAGGAAAATCAATGTCAAATTTTCAAAGTCCCAAAATTAATTTAAATTTCAGTTAATTAAAAATTCAGAAAGATTTTGACGTCTTTTCGCGATATCTTCAAAAAAATATAATTTCACAAGAATGATTTTTACACCATTTTAAAAATTCAAAAAATTATATTTTTAATGATATGAACTTACAGACAAATTACTTGTGAAACTATTCCAATTTCAAAATTCCAAATCACCCAAAGAATTTTCATTCGTATACTAACGGACTACTAACCTACTAACCAGTAGCCTACCTACTACCTACTAACGGACGGCATTTCTCTTTCACACATTGTCCCTAAAACCGTATACGAAAATTTTAAGTTATAGAATTAAAAATCAAATAACTTTTAATCATATTTTCGTTATTTTAAATGTGAAAGTGATATTAACTCTGCGGAGAAATTTATTCATTTAGATTAAATTATGAGATATACAGCACCCATGAGTTCAGACTTGGTTACAACGTTCAATTCTTGGTGTGCATCTTTAAAAATAATATATTGTTACCAATTCATTGCTTTAGATTGAACTCATTTAATTCTGTTTTGTAGAGCGAGTTATTAACATTTAATTTTGGGGTAGGATGGACTTTGAAGAATGGAGTCAAAATAAAAATCTTCCCTGAGAGTTTGTTTTGAGAAATATACATTAAATATTACTAAAATCAAATACAAATTTGTAGGATGCAGATGTGAAAAGTAGAATTTCTGAATTGCAAGACTTGTCAGTCTCACCTTGATAAAAATACGTGCTCTAAAGCTAGGGAAGAGCAGGCCGCTTTGCTAAAATCGCCACAGATTGTGATCAAATATTAGAAATGCCATTCTGTTGATTTGTAAACAACGCATTTGCTTACAGTGGCGGCGACCGAGTGGTAAAAGTGAGGGGCAAAAAATTTGTAGACACCTCAAAATTGCCAAAAAAATTTTCAAATTTAGTTATAATTCCTAGTTTTAGGCAGCTAAAATGAAATAAAAATGTAATTTTTTCCACAAAAAGGGTGGGGGGGGGGGGGGAAAACAATTTAAAAACAGGGAAAACCACTTTTTACCCCTTCGCCGCCACTGTTTGCCTAAAATTTAGGGAATTTTGGAAATATTCTTCACCTGCCAAACGCTTCCTTTCTCTTCGTATTTATTTAGAGTTAATTTAGTCAACAGCTGTAATTATATTTGAGATGGTTTCTATGTAATGCCGACCATGATTCTTGTTTTTACTCTTTTCCTCATGAATTTCGCTTTCCTGTTACGGTTTGTATCCTAATAGAACTGCATGGATTGGAAATAATTTAAAAGAATGCCTTTAAGGAGTTCGAAATCCATTCTTCAGTGATGAATTATTAGTGAAATTTCGAAGCTAAAGATCATGACCATAATAAGAAACTCATTGTCTGAGCAGAACATGGAATCCTATATTTTACTCTCTATTCAAATAGAATTGTTAGACAATTTGGATGCAGAGTAATTAATATCTAACGAACTGAAATGTTTCCTGACTTGCCCTTACTGAAGTGAACCACATGTAATACACTTCTGTACTTTTGAGCTGTTAATCTTTGATAGTAAGAAATATTCTTTAAAAAAATCGAATTGGTAAAAAATTTACACTTTATTTTCAGTTTGATTTTTAAAAAACTCTGCAATTTACAGTATAGTTCTAATATTACAGTATTCTATATAAAAACCAAAATTATTTAATATTCAATCAAAACTGTATTTATCTTTGGCATTTCTTACTTCGTGATATATTGTAATTATAATACGTGTATACTGTAATTAGTAATAAATGTAACAGATTTATTATTAGGAGGAAATTATATTAACTTATTAGAAGTAATTATTATATTATTAAATAATAAAACAATAATTAATTAATTATATAATTATATTATTAGTTTAATTTATTATATTTGTAAGAAACAAAATTAAAAAAATATGATGTAAGATGGCATTGTAGACGTGATAGGGCCTCACTCATGGCAATCACTATTTTCAGACCCAGTCCGCCACTGCAGATATCAATAATACTGACAGAAGAGAATTTCATTTTAAAATATACGAAATTAACATTTTGATAAAAATAAAATATCACACAGTAATAAAGTAGAATATTAAATAATACTGTGTCGTACAACAATAGATTTTGAAAAATGAGTATGAATTCATGCATGAGAGGATTAAAATGAGTGTTTCGAAAATGTATGTACATTTTGAGTAGCTTTTACATGAATAATTCATCCCAGTTTTATAACTGAAATTAATTAATACAAATGTAGAATCTTGCTAAATATCCTGAGCGTCCGAGATGTTATTGTCGAAGGACTGCTGACAATACCGACCGATGCAGTAACAAACGTTTCTTAGTATATCATTTGGTCTCTCACAACATTCTCTCATCTCTCGACTCGTCGACTACATCTAGTTTGCAACTATAAACGGTATATTTCATATGGGGAGTAAGTGCCTGAGAGATCTCAGTGTTCCCTTTTCGCCGTAAGCATGTTATCACCAGAATCCATCAAAAGTTATCTTTATTTAATACGTAACTAAAATTCATTAATTCCAGTAGTAATTAATTCATTAATTATTGACTGAATTGTGAAGATGTATCGTATTTTTTTTCAGTTGTTACATAACAGTTATACAAAGTGTGTAGACAATTTTGTTGGACAACTAATACTTTCTTCCGAAATATGTCTTTAAAAATTACTCCTTTATAAGTAAATTTCAAAAAAAATTTGGAAGGCCCAGTTTTCTTTGGACTAAAATCAATCGCGATCGAAATCGATAAATTAATTTATTTCTCTCTCCAGAGCCGTCATCTCTTAGAATCGAAAGTGTATCAGCTAATGGATAGCCGAAATTCAGCAAACGTAAAAGAAGAGAGCGAAAGAAACTCCAACACTGATAGCAGCCTGATCAATATTCTTTCTTTACTATGAAGTCACCTTCTGGCGCCATGAGATTTATACTCTTGAAAGAAATAAGAACCGTCATCTTTTCTTTTTTTCTTTTCATCCACTCCCCCTGCCTTTTGAATGTGGGAAGGGATCGTTTCTAGCATCCTTTTTATTGTTTCGCTGAACGCAAGAGATTAGCGTATTTATTACAGTAGCATATTTTTTATACAGTGTTCCGTTCGGTTGGGCAGAAAGAGTCTCGTAAAGACAACCGTTCCACCTTCGATTTCGTTCGAATGTACCTCGGAATGATAAATGTTCGAATAACTCAAGACAAATGGTCCTCGCCTCGACCCAAAACTGGATGTATGGGATTACGTCTTCAGTGTATTTGGAAAAGCAACTTCAAAGTTTATAGCTCTTTACTTTAGCATATGTCTGATAGCACTTGCTGTGTTTCGCGAGGATTGGAATTGTAAAAATAGCGGGGCAAACATTTATTTGCCGACGGAATCGTTTACTTACCTGCGATTTTAATTAAATGTGAAAGAAAGCTTTTGATGTATTCATGAGAGTTCGCTAAAAGATGTAATTCTGTGTGGAATTACCCATTACTGGTTAGTTGGATTGGTTACATGTTACTGGTTACAGGTGCTACTTGCATTTAGCGGCTAAGTGTTTGTGAAACTGAATAGTGCTAACTGAAACTATCGTTATGCGAAAAGTAATAATAATAGATTGACCATATTGAAACATTTAAGTTGACATTAACATTATACTATTTAAAATTATTTACAGCCTATATCTTCAACTTATTTTAAAAAATAACTAATAACTAAATGCTTCTGCGTGATTTTTGTGATTGGTATTCACAGAAAAATTTGCAGCAATTAGAACTTTTTCATGTTCAAGATAGTCTTGAACGATCTATTCAAATTCATTGTATAGATTTTCAAGGAACATCTAGTCTTTCACATTCAGTGATTCAGATTTGTGTTCTCAGAAGAGGATTAATATGAGAAAAGTTAAATAATTTTAAATTTCTGAAACATGCAGAAACTTTCACTTTCGCAACGAAAACTAAAATAAATAAATAAAAATATTACTCAGAGAAAAGCGCTATCCACAAACTGGTATATGAAAGCACTAAAGTTAAGAGATAGTATTTCTGTGTATGATATTGCTTTAGAGAAAACATCGTTTGACCTAGATTTACCAAACTTTGAACAGTTACATTTCTAATGGTGACAAAGGACCATTAGAAAGAAGCAAAGTAAAGTGCAAAAATGCTTTCAAAAGATTAAAATTAGCTTATATTTTTGCGAAATCTGAAGGCTTTTCGTATTTTTCGTTATAATTCTGGAATCAATCATCTGCAAGAAACGATTTTTACATCAAACTGAAATTCGGAAACTACCTTTCCAGTGACAAAAGTTTCAGAGTTCCGTACTACATTTTTTTTCTAATTTTAACTATTCTGCGAATAGGTTTTAAATATAAGTTACGATAATACTTTCAGCTGTTATACAAGGTGCGACCAAGTTGTTGAATCACCCTTCAAATCGAAAATGGGAACAACCCGCTTATCAGCGACACCTTCATCGTGTTCTTTAATATTCAGTTAACAGTAGTGCATGGTTTCGTGTGCCTGTGAGTCTTTATAAATTGTTATCGACTGTTGTCTTCGCAGTGGTTTTGTGGCCTTGTCATGGAGCAGAAAATCAATATGAAAATCTTGTATAAATTGGGTAAATCAGCAAGCCAAAGTCATGCAATGCTGAAGCAGGAGTATGGAGATGGCAATAGTCAAAATAGTCCTCATCATATACTTTGCACCTCTGACAACGTGTGTACAAATCGTCGAAAGGTCTTGAAAACTCCTCCACTGGTACAGTTCCCGTGTCACAGCAGCTTCAATGAGCATAATGTCTGTAAATATTCGCCCTTTCAGAGCCACTTTAAGTTTAGGAAACAGGAAAAAGTTCGATAGTGACAGGTCTGGGGAATACGGGGAGGGGGGGTGCGACAGTTCAGTAACAACATGTTGAGGCAGAAACCGCTTTACAAACGTAGTGTTATGCCGCCGTGCTTTATCGGCCATGGTGGGCCGCCCACTACGATGCTCCTCTATGACGCTTTTACGCCCAACCATAAACTTTTTTAAACAACGTGTACAAAGTCTTCAAGGTCACGGTGTCATCGCCATACACCTGCTTCAGCATTGCATGACTTTGGCTAGCTGATTTACCCAATTTGTACAAGAATTTCAAATTGATTTTCTGCTCCATGACAAGACCACAAAACCACCGCACAGACAACAGTCTATAAAATATTTATCGAGACTCACAGGCGCACGAAACCAAGTACTACTTACTATTAAATGAATGTTACAGAACACGACGAAGGTGTCGTTGATAATCGGATTGTCCCCATTTTCGATTTGAGGGGTGATTCACCCTACTCATTTGTCACACCTTGTAATAAAATTTTAACTTAGTAGTCACTGTTTATTTAACATTGCAATTAAACAGTTGTTAGCTGCAATAATCAAATTTTAATTAAAATTTTTGAAGATAAATTCAATGTGTAATTATATTTTAATGATATTAATTTTAGTTAATGCCAGTAGGGATATATGGACAGTTCTGGACCACTTTGATCTCAGATGACCCCGACTCTCCTCCCGCCAGCAGCCCTCTCCCGCCACCTTTCTAAAATTTCAATGTCAATTGAGAAAAGAGCAAGGTCTCCGTAAAGTTTATGCCTTCTTTCATAGTTCATTGTCACACATTCGTGACTCAGCTGGTATGCTTGATTTTCACTGCACCCCTAGCAAACCAATACATCCTCGATACGATTCTTTAAACTCATAGATAGAATCTCTGTCAGAGATGTTGTTAGAATTATATTGAAATCGTCCAGTTCCATTTCTAAATTAGAGCGCTAAAATTTCTAGTTGAATTCTTTTTTTAAAGAGGTTACCGAACGTTAACGATTTGCAGCTTTCAGTGATCTTTTTCCGAATACATTGCAAACGGTCCATTCTCTTTCACTTATAAGGGAGTAAGATGGGAGAAAAATCCTTTTTTGTCACAAATCGTTGAAGTGATACATGAGGAACATTTTCGATCCATGCACTGGCTATAAACAATGAGTTGTGGATGATGATGAGGTGTTCCAAATCTATGGAAGTCTATGCATGTCATTCGACAAGGTCTCCCACACAAAAGGTGAAAAACTAACATAATTTTTTGTTGGGAAGAATCTGCCGTTTTCATCCGCTCTGAATTTTCGAATATGCACATTTATTATATATCCAAAATCACTGACCACAGCATAGTTGTTCTCACCAAGGTGGTAATTGTGTGGAGGAATAGAGTCTGCAGAAAAGCCATCAGTGTTGTTGAGTGTTGAGGGTTTCTTTGTAGGAGCCGCTGAAGTAGTAGGTTCAGATGATGTTCTTTTCATGATTAGGACAAGTTGAAAGGTAGTAGAATAGTAGTCGCACGCACACACGCACGCACACACGCACGCACGCACACACACACACACACACACACACACACACACACACACACACACACACACACACACACACACACACACACACAGAAATCAAAGCTGAGTGATCTGAGGTCAAAGTGGTACAGAACTGTCCATATATCCCTACTAATGTCTTCTTGATTTTGAGCTTCACAAAATGTCGGAAGCTTTGTATTCTGTTTCAAATTATCTTTAGTTGTAGATTTTGATAATTTCCCTAAATTATTTTAATTCTCTTTTGAGACAATGAGATATTTTAAGTTGCGTCTTCAGCAATTTAAAATTTAGATGGTTAGTTTGGATTGCGATTGACGGAATTAAAATTAATAGTTTTCTATATCGTCGCTTCACAAGCAACACCGCCTATCTCAATTTTTTGAAATTTCAACGAAGAAAAACTGAATTTTCCGAAACCAATAACGAACATTTCTGATTTTTTTTTCAGATCTGGTAGGAACATATAATCTCAGGGCCGGCCGGAAGGCGGTGCAAACGGTGCGGCCGCACTAGGCCCCGCGCAGCTGATTGATTTTACAAATTAAAAATGTATTCTAATTTTTAAAAAAAATCGAATATACATGAATTTGAATATAATCAAGCGATATGTGCACATTTCACGTCAACCGATCAAAGGCAAGGTTGGGGGCTTCGAATCTCACTACATAGAAAAATAGAGTAAGAAAAGTAAAAACAATGTGTTTCATTATGCTTGCATTGTAACGGATGATAATACATCATATGTTTGGTGGGAAAATAAATAAAATATTCGTATTTAAAGGGAAGACAAAATATATTACATAATATATTTTGTATAAATATATTACATAATATATTTTGTATAAATATATTACATAATATATTTTGTATAAATATATTACATAATATATTTTGTATATTTTGTACATAATATATTTGTTATGTATATAAATATATATAATATATTACTTAAAATTTCGAAATAATATATTTCATTCTTGTCCGTTGTAATCATACTACTAAAAAATTGATCTTAATTTTTTTATATTATTTTTGGACAATTTCGGAATATGACTAGAGACAGAGATACTGGAAGGAGACACATGTGTGGATCTGATACATTTAAGAAAAACATAGGAAAAAGAAGAAAATTGCTGAAAACAGGAGGGACTTCCCTTGCAGAATTTTTAAAACCCGAAAATGTCCAACGAACTGACGAAATATATAATTAACAGTTATTGAAAAATCAAAATCGCGAAACTCAAATTACACCGTATGACATTCCGCAATAAAATATTTTGTTTTACGAAATCAGTCTCAAGGCCCCACAAATCAACTTTGCACCGGGCCCCGCATTTGTTCTGGCCGGCCCTGTATAGTCTCATGTTTATATCAGATGTTAAAAAAATGCAGAAATATTCGTGGTTACAAAAAAATTCAGGTTTTTTTCCTGTTTGAAATTTCAAAAAATTGAGATAGGTGTTGTTGCTTGTGAAGCGACGATACATCATAAACGAGCCTATTTTTAGGAAATAACAAGGCATAATCTAAACGTACAGTGCGGTAAATACTGTTGGAGCTATAAATCAAGCCGTCGAATACCTAACACAATTTCTGAGATCAATTTCATTACATCCAAAAATTCATATACTCTTACTTAATTTTCGCTTATCTTTAACTATCAACTAGTGATGCGGAAACCCTTAGACAGTTTTCCAATCTTTTAAGGGGAAAAAAATAAACCCTCCGCTTTAACCCTCCAGCCGTGGTCTATTTTTAACGTTATTTATTCGCAACGTTTACAAATAAGTTGCAAAGAAACGATTTGCTATTTATATGCAACACTATAAAAGTATAATGTAATTGAACGCTATAATTATATAACATGTATCATTTAAATCAACCTATAGTAACATAGCCCGCGAAAATGTATGGAATAATTTGAGACGAGATTTCTACGCCTCACAACAATAAAGGTTAAAAATACCAATATTTTGAACCGAGAAATGCACTATGAAGGGGGAAACAAACTCCCAAAGATCCCTACCAATATTTTAATCAATCGCTACCTCGTCTTGTATTTAACTTGAACTATCTCAAAAAGTTTGCTTACTAAAACGACTTATTCTGAAAATTCCTCAATCCTATCGGACGAATCACTTCCTCCAGCGTTGTGCAAGCGAGGGCGGTGTCATTGAATAAACGGTCCCTTGTGAAATGGTAACCGGTTGAATGGTGTTGAATGCGTGCTACGGGAGGGAGGCAGACACCTTTCAGATCAAATCGTCGAATGACATTTGCAGACCAGACGATTTGGATGCGATTATCCATTGAGTGATGGCGGTCCACTGCCTCCTCCACTTAGCGTCTTCGCCAATTGTCATGCGTGTCGTCGTTTGTGTATCTTCCCACTCTCGGAAGTGGATTTTGGAAAGAAAGAGAAACTTTGGAAGATCGTTTACTTCTTGTAAGGTTTGAGTATTTGCTCGTGATTCAAGGGCAACTTTCCCTCTGTTTTCGTTATCTAAAAATATGTTATTACTGAAGTGGCACGGTTGCCTGCTTTGACTCTTTGTCCCGGATTGAAAAAAGTGTACGTATTTGTTCCGATTTTTTTTTTGTAAAATATACCTTAAAGTAAATAGTTCATATTAATTAAAAAATGAACTCGATAGAAATTTTTTTTAATTACCTTCTGAGGAACTCTCCTTTTTCCATTTTTGATAGTGACAGTGGTGTAGAGAGTGTGGCTTAGTCTGTGTAAAAAGGCATGGTATTTTTTTTCGCCCTTCATCGTATTTCACTTTAAAAAGTGAGATAAACGCATTAACGTTTTCGCACCATGGACAGTGACGTATTGAAAGTAAGTGACGACCAGGAAATAATAGGATTTTTTTTTTATTCCTGTCGTCATCAGTGGCTTAACAAGCGTAAATAGCGCCGAAGGGTTACCACCGCATCATATTTTGCTTTAAAAATGGCATATATAAACGCAGTAATGTTTTGACTCTATCGCACCCCCTATAACTAGCGCCCGTGGCATCTATATCCCCCATTCCCCCCGGTTGTCTACGCCAATGGGGATAGAGAAATAGAATATAATAATCCAATTATAGCGAATATTGCCATTTGTACATCATAATTCCTTCGAATATTACAAAATTTATTTGACATGCAACTCATGATTTTTTTATTTTTTTTATTTACTGTCCTTGCTTGAAACCCCTCCCCGAAATATCTAATATACCCACTATTGAATACTGAAAATCTAGTCGGATATTACTTATGTGTCAAATGTGCATGTCAGGTATCTATTGCCCGTACCGAAAAATAACAAAGATTAAGCGTATCCATGAAACATATGCCTTCTGATTTTGGGTATCTTATGTGCGAATTTATTTCATAAATTTTACAGGGTTTTACTTTGCCTTGTGTGGCTGTATCACAAACAACAAAACCCTTATCAAAAATTTAGAGAAAGAAGGATTACTTTTCGAAATGGCTGTGAAAGATCTTTTGTTACTAAAAGCTTGTTGTTCTGATTTATAAATTTATCTAGTACACTGAACAAGATATGGAATATCATCTAGTTTCTAATAAATAAGCTTCATTAAAAGATAACTTTTATATTTTAAGCTGAAAAAAGATTCAACTTTTTAAAACTTCAAAATGCTTTGAACAAAACTGTGTTTTCTTTTAACAAATATTTACATCACAAAACTCAGAAGTTGTCGCAGAAATTGAAATACTTTTAAAGAAATGATACCTTTGCGAAATATGAACTATTCAAAAATTCATAGTATCCGAAAACTAAAGGAGCTCCAAAGAGGAACATTGCGAAAACTTAAAAACAATCTCGTAAACTTAGTTCTAATTTAGTATAATCTCGAAGTTTTGAATTATGCATTCGAAAAACTATGAAAATGGATATTAATGAAGAGGACCGGTCAAAATTATTTGGAATCGATAAGATAATTTTTATTTATTCAACATTTCAATTATAGACTTTCGATATCCTTCTTTATCACAGCCATATTCTTTCTAATCAGAGAAAGATGAAAGTAGGGGGAGGCAGATTGATTTTTTGCTTTCCTGTATACGAAGAGAAAGTATTAGTCGACCAGGAGGAATTTCCACATTTTAAACCTCTCTATGTCCGAAATAAAAATTATTTTTTGTAAATACGTTTGTCTGTCTGTTCATGTGTATCTGGGTCTATTACTCAAATAGAGAGACTTTTGAAATCAGGAATGTATTCATTGCGCCAAATTTGTAGATTTGAGTTCATTTTGTGACCAAATTGGTAAAGAGAAGAGATGCTGTTTCAAAATGCGTACTCGATTGACTTGAATAATCGAAGAAGTTAATAAAAAGCTCCATATATTGTTGAAGTATATGAGAAAGTCGAGAGCAGACCTCATTTATTTTCACTGAGAATGTCACAAATAAAGAGAGCGAAAAATTTTGTAAAGGTCTTTTTCCAAGTAAGTACACACAAAATTCCTGTTGGCAAAACAAAAAAAATCTGAAGAATAATCCTACAATCAATCATGCTTGTTCAAAAAATAGTAAATAGTAAGATTTTTTCATGGATTGTGAAAAGCTTTCTTTGATTAGAGCTCAAACTTTTGACGCTAGCATTAACAATCACTAACAAACATTATGATTTTGAAAGGCGCGCAGTGGTTCCGCTCAAAAATCTGATTAGTCTAAAAGCACCTTTTTTAAAACTCGAAACAGATTTTTCTTTCTGTTGAAATATAATCCAAAATGTACGAGTAACTGTGAATTGCCGTTATTTTTAAAAATAAATAAAACCACCTGCTGCTGTGCAGGTGAAATCTTTTAGCTGAGCGTTCATATCTTTTCCCTCCTTTAACTGACTGGCTTACAGCTGTTTTGGGAATCTCGTGGGCTTTATTCTGATAGAGTTTGAAATTGTACAGAAATAAACTACGACACACGCATATCTCACCTCCTTAAATTTAATTTAAATTTCCTCGTCAATGAATTGTGACTAATATAATGTAGTACATTTTGATGAGCAAGTTATTGACCAATTTCTCCGAAAAACTATAATTTTTTATCTATTTTTTATTCGATATTGTGTATCTTTTTTATTTTTTTGAAGTGAACACGCAACATTTTTTTTGAATTTGGATGATACCGCAAATGGATTACTATCCTATGGTATTAAATCAATTATTATTTTCCTCCGGAAAACAAAGTTTGAATGATCAAATCAAAATTCAAGAAGCTTTAATAGTTTTTCGTTTTCTGCTAATGCCGAGTACAAATAAAATATATAAGTAGTATTAAGTAATCATAAAAATTTGCCAATACTAGTTCTGCCACTATAGTATTTTATTTAAATTTGGAACGATTTTATCCATTTTGTGCAATTGTGAATAAAATAACAAATTGCAGCATATGAAGAAATGCTTTTGCAACGAAATTCTAGATGTTATACTTGCATATCATTTTCTGTAAATAACGAGTACGCTATTCCTGTAATTATAAGAATATATTTAAAATTAGAAACAATATCTTCGATAAAATATATTATTAGTTGAAGGTATTAATAACGACATTTCACACAAATTCTTTTCGTAGTAACAATCTCAGAGTTATTTTTGTGCCTGTTTTTGTAAATGGCCAAAATTTTGAAAACATATTGCTAGTATAAATTCTGATATAATTCATTTTTTCCAACTAGATTACCAATTCATAAAGCGCTCAAGCGAAGATGAACACTCTTTAAACTTCCACGTCGTACCTATTTCATCTAGTTTAGTAAGCACCAAGCCCATTTCCATGACTGATTTTGATGGGACTGAAGTTCTGCAGCAGGTCTCGTGTCCGTAGGAATTATAAAAACAACCCGACGAAACTAATTGAAAACACTCTCCAGCGACGCAAGTCTTTTCAATAAATCGACTTCGTCTTAAGATTTTCTTTTTGCCCTCTTTTTAAGTAGAACGATGCTATCCCTCAAAAAATTATTTATATCGCGAGGTAATATATAATTTGGGACACAAATTGTGCAGTATTGCAACAAGATATCTTACTATGAGTAATCCCTTAATAGCTTAAATATACATGCTTCAGACTGGAGTTATACCGTTAAAGAATTAAGCGATTTATATGTCAATTAGATTCGAGGCCACGTCTGGTTGTACTAGGTTAGAAAAGGGATAAGAACATGATTGATCGGTGAAATTTCAAATTAAAAGGACCGCCACATGACAGATGTCCAAGAAAATCTGCAAGGGAGGGGAAAAAGTTGAATCAGCAAAATATTTTGTGCATTTTTGGGTCCACGATGTCTTTTAAATTGCATGGGCATGCGCCATGAATACCGATTCAGAAGAATCGACCCGAGGCAACTTATGTGTGTATATATGTTGTATGTATTACAAATTGGACATAGATAAGAGTTGGTTTTTCGGCTTTTTTAGATCGGACCGTAGCACTGGTGATATTCATTTTCAGATAGAAATTTGGACCAGATAAATATATTATTAAAAAGTTAAATTACCATTTTTGAAAAAGTAGATCGCAATGTATAACTATTTTCATTTATTTCCAATAACGGAGCATAAATTAAATAATAAAATATAAATGACCTTAAAAAACACCAACTTCTATTTTTGCTGTTATTAAATGCTCACAAGGTACGAATATGCAAATAAAACGCCACCGTAGCACTGTTGTTTGTTTCTGGCAAAAAACGCGATCCGAATATTTGCTTCTTCTTAAAAATGTCCATTGTAATGATAAATTTAGTTATTATAAAACTTGATTCCGCACAAATCTGTCACTCCAGAACAAATGTGGATAAATATGACGTTATTTTGTTTTATTAAAGATCAGTTTTCATTCTAAATCTGAAACTAGATGTGAAAAATGTTAAGATTTTCACTGTTTCTGTTAGAGGTGCAAGAACTGAGACACAAATTATTGCTTCAGGCATTTCCTTTTGTTGGTTTATGGTTTCAAGTTATTATTTATTTTGATTGAATTAACGCTTCGTTTTAAATAAAGAAGAGCGTTGTTGGGAATGGAACTTTTAGTTTTGGATTTTAGTTTGAATGCTTAGGAGATATCTATATGTCACCCCAGTCATCCAATTTCCGCATTACATCAAAATGACCAAGTTCATTACCATACTCTTGGCACAGAATGAAAAAAAAAAAATGGCTCTTTTGCCATAAAACATAATACAACCAACTAACTGTCCGTGTTTAACACGGTCCACAAGCAGGGCGGAGTTTCGGCAGTTGATTACAAATTACTGATTAGATTAGATAAGAGAATCATTTGGAAGCTACACTAGGGTTATTTAGGGACGGCCCTTGTAATTTTGAACCGTGGTCAGATGATGAGAACGTCACTTGAGCAGGTATCCCACTTTCTAAACTTTTAAACCACACCGAATCGAAAATATCTGATACAGATCTATTTCACGTGCACCAGGTTGGCGTGGACCTTCATTGGAATCGGAATTCAATTTTGTGATTCTCAGACCTTGAAACCAAGGCCACTGTGTCCTCTACTTCGAATTCAAGAAATCTGCTTAATCCGAAAGAGTAAACAACAATAGAAAGAAAATTATTATTCTTTGAAAGTTTTTATGTCTTACCTAACAATGTCAACTCCAATACATTTAACACTATTATTTAGGAATGTGTTGTTAACCTACGCTCAGTTTTTGGGAACAATAAGCCTCTACTCAATATTTTCTGCATTATTAATGTAGAGTAGAAGATAAAAAAAAGAACTGTAAGGAAATGAAGTCATAGAAAATCACCCTGAAAGAAAAAGGGAGAAATAAAAATCGAGTATTAGCCATTTAAGCATGTGGTGTAGTGTCTTCCCACATTAATATCATTCACGGGAAATGAAGATGTGTTCTATGATTCACAGGCACAAAGGCGAACACATGACAACTCCGATAAGAGAAAAAAGTTCTTCCTGCTATTTTTCATCCCTTGTAACTCCTTTTTACACCTGAGTAACCATCGCATCTCTATTTTTCGTCAGTGCATGTAGAGTATAGCTTCTATTCAATTCAGACGTCAAGTCAATCAAAAGCAGTCAAAAAACAGTGAACTTTATATTATTTTCCCCCCCGCTTTTCAACAAGAATCGAAAACTTCAGACTTTCTGTAATTAATGGAATTGAAGGATGACCTTTGTGATAAATATGGGAAAAAAATCGGAACACGCTCTTTTATTTTTTGAATATGAGCAAAAAAGTAAAAAGAATAATAATAGAAAAGCTGTCAATATAAAATTGCAAATAACTCAACAAAACTGGTAGAAAGCGAAACAATGCGAGGGAAAATTGAATCGTGTTAGGGACTGTCTAGAAACTGAAGAGAAATAGGAAATTGAGGGAAATTTACAAATTAAATGCACTCTAGGGCAAGAATAATTATAAATGGCTCCCATTCTTTATTATTCATTCCAGCTGAACACAGCTGTGGTTCACAACATTTTTTTCTTGTGTGGCCCTTTTAAATTTATTTTTGTAAGATATATCTTTTAATGTACACATTCTAGTTCGACATTTAGTGGTACTTATATTGATGTTAAAAGACGTAGTAATATGGGAAAAGAATATTAAATACCGAAGGAAAAAAACTGTCGATAATTTTGCAACATTCTTCGAGCGGAAATTTGTTTAGTTTCATATTAAATACTGATAGGCAATGATAGCGAAGTATCTTAAAAACTGTCTAATTAATATTTATTTTTAATAATAACTCGCAGTATCTAAAAAGTTGGTATTAATTGCTTTATTTATCACAAGCTGACTGAAACATTGCTTGTGGCATTGTAAAATTTGCTTGATACACTTAATTTCTTGAAATTAAGCTACAAAGCTATGAATCTCTACCGCACAAGGGGGCATAGCACAATTTTGGGGTTGAAAAAAATTTCATTGCATGTTCTTTTGGATTCTCCAATATCAATATTCAGAAAGTATTAAAAAGGACCTAGATTAATATATTTCATGAAAAAATTCCAACAACTGTATTTACTAATTTTTCTACTCATCGTTAAATACTATTTTATATGCATATCTTCTTTTTCTTGTAAATACATTATTGGGTATCGCGAAAGAATTTCAAGTTTAAAATGGGATAGTGGAATTTTTTAGCCCGGAAAACAAGTCATAAATAGAGAAAATTTAAGACGTTCTGTTTTAAATCCAGATTTTCCAATTGAAATAATTTTTATTATTCAACAGTGATATTCAAGTTTAACATTCGTTAATACAAAGCTTATATTTTGCATTTTCCCCCTTTGTTTTCTCATCACTGGTAATTCATTTCTGTGTTCCTACTTGCGGCTAGTGGTTTAAGGTATGTCATGTCTGAGGAACATGAATCGGAGGAATAAGATTATCGGTTTTATCCCATGACATTGCTCTTAATCAGCATTATTCAAAAATTGGTAGACCGATTTCTGCTTTAGTAACGAATTTTGTTAGTAACGAATTTTGGCTGCTATCGGGATGGCTGCGAAAGGTTCCCCCCAAGTAAACACAAATGTGAGTCAGTTTCCTTTGAAAGTCCTCCTGGATGAAAACCTATTCCCATGTATTACACTGTAAAAAATATCCGTTTTTTTCCCGGACTTTTTCCGTATATTTGACGGTTTAAAGCTGTTTTGTTGACAAAACGGTTTTTCACCGTTTTCCGCTCTAGCCGTAAACGGTTTAAAACCGTCAGTTCAAATTCTGTTTTTCGTCATACGGTATTGCTTTCCGTATGATAACTTTCCCTTTTCTTAAATGTAATTTTATTGCATTCATTTCATGTTTTTAATAGGGTTCCATCTCCGCTATTGTTTACACATGTTGCAGTAACCTGTTGTCACTCATGAAAGCTAACCTTAAAACACATGTTCTGGCAATAATTGATTTTTAGACCACTAGGTGGCGCCACTAGAGCTATAGTGACTTTAAAACTCAAATAGATTATTTTTACTT
The DNA here is from genome assembly GCA_013235015.1 of Araneus ventricosus. Taxonomy (NCBI): domain Eukaryota; kingdom Metazoa; phylum Arthropoda; class Arachnida; order Araneae; family Araneidae; genus Araneus; species Araneus ventricosus. The sequence continues at coordinate 4,230,385 of BGPR01000004.1, read as the reverse complement.
CCTTTTATGAAGTCTCCGGTGGTCTAGTGGTTAGAGCGGCTGCCTTTTATTTCTATGAACACGGTTTCGTTCCCCGGCTCGGAGGAGTTACAAGTTTTGTCACCATCTTGCATCGAGAGCGTCCAAGTAAGTTCAATTAAGAATTATATTAATTAAACTAATTGAAATTAATAATTAAGCCTTTATTAATGAATATTCCTAATTGATAATACACATCAGCACATTTCAACTCGAACAGAAGGAGAAGAACAAATCAACTCAGTAGATGACGTCACTTACTTCGATGACTTAATTTTTACGGAGAAAACTTAATTTCATACGGTAAAAATCCGTTGTGACTACGGATTTACTTCGTAACTTTTACGGGAAAAACTTGTTCCTGTATGGTAAAAAACCGTTGTGCCTACGGATTTACTTCGTAACTTTTACGGTTCTGCACAACCAACCCAGCTGCCAGTTTAAAACCGTAAATTTTACGGGATTTTTTTTACAGTGTAGAACTAAGCCAGACTTCTACCTAAAGGGATCCAGATCACTTTGGCCAACAGGGAGGCCCCACTTCACATTTACATAATGAGTGACGAACTTGTCTAGAAACATTAAATCAAATGGGATTCGAACCATCACCAATTTTTGCGCGTTTCTAAACAACTCACCGTACACTCTTGAGAATAAGTATACTCCTGATTCGAAAAAACTAATTTCAAGTGACAGAAAACATAGTCTAAAGTCTCGGATAATTTTTTATACAGAATGTGCCTGATAGATGCGTTAGTTGTTACATAAAAATCGAAGTATGACTACCGCTTTTTACTTAAAGCGATAGTCACGCTTCGGTTTTTTTATGTTAGTATTGCGGTAATATAGTTGAAACATATAAAACAATTCCAATGAGGAAAACAATTTTTGCAACAGTACAAATAAGTCATTATAATCAGTACTAGTAGACTACTGTTACGAAAAAAATATTCTAAACCTTGTAGCTGAACTTGTTTTGTTATAATTCCCCCCCCCTTCCCTTTTATGTCCCTTATTATTCCCTCTTATCTATCAAAAAATTCTAAACAATCTTTTGAAAAGCAGCTTTTTGAGATATAAAGTTTGAAATTTTAATGAAAAAATTAGTAATACTACGCAAATTGTTCTTCAATAAACTCAATAATTTTCGTTTGAGATTTTTTACAAGCATAATACTTTTGGATTAAGTATTTCTCCTGTCTAAGTTTCATATTTCATTAATACTATTAGATGAGCTCAAAAATTTCACAAATATGGTTCATATTTTATTTATATAGACTAATGAATTCAAAACCTGTCTTGTGAAATTGAAGAAGAAACTCATTAATATAAAATAATTCAAAGTATATATCATACATATAGTGCTAAGTGCAGTTAAATAACAGATGCAAGCTATTGTGAGTATTATAAAAAGCGAGAAGAATAAAAAACGTATTACTTAAAAATAATAAATTATTGGTAATCATATAAAATATTATTGATCACCTATTAATTATTTTTAATTTATTACTCAATTTAACATTAATTTAATGTTAACTATAATGAAATTCAAGATTAGACTAGAATAACAATATTTTTATTAGCAATTCTCTATTAATAACAATTTTCCACTTTTGACATAATTCTTTCAAAAAATTAGACAAATTAAAGTTAGTTTAAAATGTAACAAAAAATATGTACAAATATGCTTTAAATTAAATTTTAAAAAGTTGCAAAATCATGCACTAAATTTATTGATTTTGTAGAAAAAATTAGAAGTATTTTCTCTCTTAAAAACAGAAAACTAAACAAATGGCATTCTTATACATAGAAAGTTTTAGAGCTTGTTGTCTGTATTAAAACTAGCCATTGTATTTGTTAGATAACAAGTTCTAACCATTAACCTCTGAAAAAAGTTATGAAAAAAGATTAAACTATTACGTATTTTGAATAAAAACGTTAGCGAGATGTGAAATACTTTGTTCGGCTAACAAAACGTCGAAAATAAGTAAAAGCTATTCATAAAAAGTAAAGTATGTAAGACCTACAAGAAAAACTAGTTGAGAAAAAATTAATACATCGCTCAGAATAAACCATGGAGACAAAAAAAAAATGTGTAAAAAAGACCTAAATCCCGATCTATATTAAAAACATCTATTGTTACTTAAAGTATTTAGAAAATGGAGAAAAAAAAGCCCTAAATGTTGAGACAGCTCTTGTTTTTCGAAAGACAGTATCAAGTATTAGTCCATCATTTTTTTTATTATTATAGCTAAAAATACTACACATTCCATTAAATTTGACATTTTGAAAAAACTGAAATCTATTGAATTAGGCCTCTACCTATTCCCCTAAAATTTAGAAAGCTATTGTACAATAATTGTTTTTTGCTTTGTCGTATTTCTTAAGAGCATTAATTTAAATTTTTAATGTGCAAAAATTTCCATAAAATCGGAAAATTAAAATGTTAATCAACATGATAGTGATTAATTTTGAAAAGCGTATGTTTTTAAAATGAAAAATGAAGACTTTTTGAAAAAAGAGTACGTTTTTTAAAATGATTGATTTTCCAAGATAGGCAAACGATTTGAAGCACTCTGTTATTAAAAACAATTGCCCGTGAAGTGTTTAAGTAGTCAATAATTCAATCACAAGATGATTGTTAGAGAAGGACTTGTAAGTCATTTTCTCATAGAATTTCTGGAAGGAAGGAGAAAAAAAAGTAGGAAATAAATGTCGCATTTCGGGGGGTGAATGTTCGTTAAATAATTTCGTTTTCTTTGTTCGCTTCAAGTCACTGAATTTCCGAAACAAAATCAAAAAGGAACAAGTGACAGATACATAAAAAATTTTGAAATATGCCCTTTGCAAAAACGCTACTTTTATATTTTTTGTTATAAATCAAGATATACGGAAAAAATCTAATCAAAACTGTAATAATTAAAATTAAGAAATAATAAAATACTTATTTAAAAAAACCAAATGAATTTCACATTTTTAAATGATTCTTCAGGAGGCTTTAATGATGAGAAACATTCTATAATTAATAAAAATACCTGTGAAGTGGTTTGCTAGTCATATATCTCAACCACGAGAAGGTAATTAGAATAATACAAATACAAGATTATAGGAAAAAATTATTTTGCTGACGGTTCTTCGCAGAAACAAAGAAAAAAGACCCTCATAGAACGAATGCCAGTCAAAAAGTCAAAAGTTGGACAATTTTGGTCACCACTTCTCTGTTTACTCAGAGTAACATAATTTTCGTATTTAAATGGAGAAAAGAGAAGAAGAAATGCTGGAATAACTTCAATACAGAAGTTTTCCGAATAAGCAACAAGTACTTTATCAAAAGTCTGTAAAATTTTCCGATTTACACGTTGCGCATTAACAAAAACTGCCACAGAGCAGATGAAAGAAAAATTGAATTAAAAATATCATTTGTAATATTGAAACGAATTTCCGAAAAAAATATTAACTATGAACTTTTTAAAATTCTTGGTCGGAAACATTTGGAAATCAATAAAATTATCCTTGAAGTGTTAGTTAGTCATATGACTTAGCCGCAAGAGGATAATTACAATAAAACAAACACAAAAAATTATTAAAAAAAGCTATTTTGCGGATGGTCCTTAGTGAAAAACATATGGAACTCATGCCAGTCAAAGAAGTTGATGCACGTTGAATAATTTCCCGAATTTTCGAAGAAAGAATGCACTTTTTAAATTTGTGGTCGAAAACATTTGATAAGTAATAAAATAATCTGTGAAGTGGTTAGCTAATCATATGACTCAGCCAAAAGAAGATGATTAGAATAATACAAACACAAAAAGATAATTTTAAAAAGTTATTTTGCGGGCGGTCCTTTGTGAAAAAAACGCATGCAAGTTCAAGAAGTCGATGCACGTTGAATAATTTCACGAATTTTCGAAAACATATTAACAAAGCACTTCTTAAAATTTGTGGTCGGAAACATTTGATAATTAATAAAATTATCTGTGAAGTGGTTAGTTAGTCAGATGACTCAGGCAGAAGAAGGTAATTAGAATAATACAAACAGAAAAAGATAATTAAAAAAAGTTATTTTGTGGACGGTCCTACGTGAAAAAACACATGGAACGAATGGCAGTCAAAGAAGTCGATGCACGTTGAATAATTTCGCTCACTACTTCACTGTTCACTTCAAGTCACAGAATTTTCTTAGCAAAATCAAAAAAAGAAGAAAAGCCTGAAATAACAGCGATAGAGAAATGTTCAAAACTAAAATAATAAGAGACAATCTGTTACTATCTGTAGTTAATGAGGAGCTGTCTCCCCGTGCAATTTTCATTTCGAGCTCACTTGATAGATTGAACTCGGGCTTTTACAGATGAAGTTTAAGGCTAATGAAAACCTTTCGGGGCTGTCACTCACGGAATTACGCCTACCAGAATATCTACGGCGGGAGTGAAATAAGAAATGATTTCCGAGTCAAAAAAAATCTTGCTTTCTTCTTTTTATGAGATTGTAGAAAACTATGTGTGAATGGAAAATAAAAGGGTTGTCTAAACCATACTTTTAATCATGGGTCTCAGAAGGAAACTGGAACGTGAAATTAATGGGGTTAAGCTTTCAGAATTTAAGAAAAAAAATTGCAGGGAGAGATATACTTGTGGTAACCTGTACAGGATAGAACGGATGCGTCTGGGGTGAGAAATGTATTTTCCGCCTTGGAATGATTTTTTTCTACATGTGAAATTAAAAGGAACTCACTGGCACAGAAGGTATAAAAGATCATTTGTTATTTTCGCTTTGCCCTTTGGTCAATTCGAAGAATTGTAACTGAATGTAATAAATAATTCTACTGAGAAAATGTTCCGGTGTGACTGTATGAGATGATTCAAAACTGTTGTTCACATCCTGAGGCTCAGTTTTAGAGGGTACACCTTCCCAAATAGTCAAATCTGATTACCATCGCACAGTTTTGCTTGATTTATTTCATTTGAATCGTACTTATATGTACTGATGTGATCTCTTATTTTTTCTTACTTTCTTTTGAAACCATTTATCTCTAGATGATTTGTCGAGGAATATAATGTCATCGTTTCCTGTTCATTTTTTATCTTTATATTTCTGTTTCATTTTGTGACCTTGAATACTAACCAATACTTCATTACCTTCCCGATATGGAATTTTATGATTTTTTTTTCGTGCTTTCTCTTCTATGTTCTTATAAGCATTTTCAGACGAAATCATGAGAAGCAAGTGATTCTTATTGGATATCTTGTATTGTGTCAAAACTGATGTCTTAATAAGGCCTTCTATGGTACATTTGTAAATAAAAAATTAAATATCAATGTTTTAAGCATAAAAAATGGATCATCATTATCGGCAAGTTACACATAAAAAATCATAAATTCTCCCTTGGCCATACCTGAATATTACCCAAGTGAAGATATATATATCTTCACTAAGGTAAATCATTTTTTGACTGAAATGATTTTGATGATGATTCAGAACATGGAGTACACAACTTATTATAAATAATGAAATATGTTTGACACTTTTCATGTCGTTTATATTTTTATTACAACAGCAGGAATTTTATTCACCAATGAATAAGCACATTTCAATTACATTTGTAGATTAGCCAAGCTACTAAAATTGAGGAACACTAATCTATAAATTTTTTACATCGTTAAATTTAATAATGATCAAATTTTATTATCTTTCAAGGGCTAAACATTCTATTTTAGTGCAGCGAGACTGAATGATTTTTATACAACCTTGCTCATTCCGAAGTTACACGAGAACGATTAGGACGAATTTCGCAATATTAAACTTCGGCTGAACTTCTAGATGGACGAATGTTTTACCATCATTGGATTTACCTGAACCAGCTATAATTTGGAGTTCGCGATCCTCAGCGCATGGAGTTCAGGATCTGATATCAACCCACTTTTTACTTTCTCGTATACGAAGTATACAAAGAGAAAGTATTGTAATCGTCAAAAAATTCGAACTCGAGATTTTGACGAATCTCCACGTTTTAGACCTCCCTGAGTCCGAAAAACACAATTTTGGAATTATGTCTGTGTCTGTCTGTGTGTGTGTGTCTGTCTGTGAACACGATAACTCGAAAACTATTAGAGCTACGGGGATGAAATTTGGTATGTGAACTTGACACATAATTTGTAGGTTTCTATCAAATTTTGGACAAAATCCATCCACGGGAAGTCTATCTGTCTGTCTGTCCGCGGTCATGTGAATACTATAATTCAAAAACTTGAATAGCTAGATGAATAAAATTTGGTACACAGTTTTAGGTAGGAATACAGTTGAATGTAGGTCCGTATCAAATTTTGGGCCAAATCCGTCAAAGGGTTAACTGTCTGTCGGTCTGTATAGTCGCATACTTGTAAAAATTATATCTCCTAAACCCTTTGGCTTAGATAAATAAAAATTGTTATGGCGTTTGCTAATATTAATTATAGATCTGTGCTCAAATTTCGTTTCAATCCGTTGGAAAAAAGGTGTTCAAATTGCACATTGCGACTCTGTTGGCGAGCGTTTCGTTTATTTTACTCAAGTTAGTATAGTTGGCTTTTGACCTTGGCGGTCTACGAAATTGTAGCTTCAAAAGCGCTTCGTTTCTTCCCATTTGGTTCTTTTTTCTGCCTTTTGGCGAATTCTGATCCTGCTCGGATTATTTTATTTCCTTTGCTTCGTTTCAACGTGTGCTGTACAAAACTTGTTGCGTTCGGGAATAAGCAGATTCGAAATTTTTATCCGAGCGAGTTCGCGGGGAACTGACTTAATTTCGCTTATTTTTTATCTCCACTGCGCTAGGGGTTTTAGCTTATTTTTTGTCCCTACATGTGTTAGGAGTATACGAGAAAGTTTAGGGGAGACCACTCCCGCTGGTTTAACAAATGGACTACTCAGCTGTCCACAGATAATTCTCGGACTGAAAAGGAAATCACTGAGTTATACGAAAAGCCGTTTCATTAAAAATATTCATATGAAAAAATCGATCTATATTATGATTATAATAAAATGTGCATTGGCCAGCTGTTTCTACTTTCTGCGATTCAAATTTCTCTAAAAATCCTTTGCAATGACGGCTCGTCGTATCTTGGGGGTGCTGTCCTTCCTGCGCATCTTGAATCCTTCACTGCATATTTGAACCACTTACATTTTTTGGCTTTTTTCATTAACTTTAAGTAGTTTTATATTTAATCAATAACTAATAACATCATTTCTTCAAATAGGCAAGTATTTTAACAAATTAATTTTAATAAAAAAAATTTAAGCTCGAAATTTATTTTTCAGTTCCGTTTTCGGTATTCCTTACTACATTTAAAAAATTAGCATTAAAATGACAGTATAGTACAGAAATACAGTTTTTTTATTAATTAACGAGAAAAAAATGTTATAGTATAACTAAAATAAACAGAAGCGTAAGCGAATACTATTTATTAGTATCATTAAAAATTACTTAAAAATGAAATCCATTCTTGTTTTGTTTTCAGCGAAAGAACAAAAACATTAATCTTGATGCTTGAAAGACGATTAAAAATTTTGTATCCATTGAGATCAAAACAGCTACATATAATCGTATTCCGATTCATATTGTGTGCGTCAGAAAAAATTTTATTCTTTTTTTAATGTTAGAAAGCTGAGTTCAAGCTCAGATGTATTATGTAGCAACGGGAAGAGCCAAGAGGAGAAAAAAAATGATTAATTTATTCTATTACATCTATCTAAAGGTGGACTGCGATAATTTAAATTGGGAATATACTTAACTAAATCTTAATTTGGGATAATAGATCATGATCCCAAATAGAAAGGTACAGAATATTAGGGCTCACGAAAATTTTGAAAACATATTTGTATCACGAAAAATTTCTATTATGTATTTCATCAGTATTTATAACTAAAAATCATCAAAAAATTCTTTTGGATTGCAAGAAATTCCATTACAATAAAAAAAAACTTTTTTCAATTAAATTTTTATTTATCATTAATTATCTTTCGTTTCTTTATTTCTTTTCAAAGTTTTAGAAAGCGAAAAAAAGTTCCGCTCGAGAAAACGTTTAAAACTCCGTTTCTAATGTCATGGGAACTGTCGAATTCCACAGTACCTTTTTAGCTTAAAAACATGGTAGGGAAAACCTGCGCAGTGTCCCTGCGCATGTCGAATTCGGAGCTGGATGTATCCACAGTTCCCGTTTGAATTGTTACTTTCTCCTTTGCGCTTCTTCTTCGGGTAGTGAAAAATTAAGATCGGGAACACCGTTTTCTGCGTAGGTTTTTCTTCGCGGTTCATTTGAATATCGTAATCCTTTAATACAAAATTGAGTTAGATTGTTTAGAAATTTAAATATTAAACGCGTAACAAAATAAATTGATTAAATTTACACAACGGAAAAAGTTGGGGGTGCTGCAGTACCGCAGTCCCTACACACGAGCCGCCCCTGATCCTTTGATGCGATGCGGGACCTTTAGATGGAACATTACTTCCATTCTACCGCCATAATACATTTATGATATATAGTATACTGTTATATACTACTGTTCAGAAGAATTCAGTTAGATATAAAGCCGTAACTATATGTCAGTTGTGACATCGGGATTGACGGGGATCGCATTTTCAAACCCTGCGTTTCTTTACTACCGGGTCTCGTTTGTTGTAGTTTCACTTTTTGATTCTTTCATGACTTTAGACGGACCGTTTCAGGCATTTTTTTCCCCCTCCTGCTGCTCAATATGTTGATAAATATCGGATTGGTTTTGGGTGTTGTGTATTACATTTGCTGAAAGTTTCGTTTTGGCGTGTTGTGATGCAAATATTTACAGTATTTTTAGCTCATATTAAATTTTATTAAATTAATTATTAATTAAATTTTTTATTATTTTAGTTTTTTATTAAATATAATAATATTAATTTTATGATCGATTTAGTGTAGTTTATATATTCGATTTTTACTATTAATTCGCTATATATTCGGGGATAACAGTAATTATCAATGTTTAATAGATTTTGCTACGATGGACTTCATACATGCCTTGATTTAAGATGTGTCAACCTGGATTGATATATTCCAAAAGTTGAAGATGTGCTTTATAACACTTTAAAACTATTTTCTTGTTGTATTTTTTAGGGATATACATTACAATGATAAAACAGCAAAAAATATTAGAGCAAATTCTAACTAACGCTGCAGTAAATCCTTACAAAAATTTTAAATGCAGCATAAAGAATCATACTATTTTTTTTGCTCAAAGTGCAAAAAAAGTAGCATTTAGGGAGAGTTAGAGAAGAAAAGTCTGTATTTAAATTTTTGACAAATTAGTGATTTCTATCATATGCAGTAGAACGTGACAAATTCAAACGTTTTTAATTCGAATTCGTCATTAACTCAAATTTTTTCTCTGGTTCCTTAAATTCCCTATTAATATAATGTTAAAATATCGACTATAACTCGAATTTATTTTATTTAATTCTAAGTCGAAATTAAAAATTATATTTTCTATCATTACTGAATTGTTTTCTCCAGTTTAATAAATCTTTACTTTGTGTGTTGAGTTATCGTAAGTAAATAATTTTTAAGTCCCTTAAATTCACTTGACTTCACGGCTAATTTTTGTATTCAACAAAAAGTCTAATAAAAGATTTATCACTCTTTTTAAAAAAACTAAACACATTAGTGGTGAATTATACTGTTAAGTTTTGTTGCACAATTTCTATGCTCAACGTGCAGTATACTATTTGTTAATTACAATTACTTATTTATTGAAATTATTATTTTTAAATTATTAAATTTTTCAAATTATGATTATTTTAATTATTAAACTTTCTTAGTGCTTATTTATTGATTTTGAATAAATTATTAAATTCGAATTTTTTTTATTTTTATTGCAGCCCCTTCAGCTTCGAATTAGTCAAGTTTCACTGTATTAAGACTAAAAATGCAGTTTCTATAGTAAAGAAAAGTATACACTTTTCCAGTCGGGGTTTGAAATTTATTGAGCTGAGAAGTGGTTAAACAAAATTATGAAGCATTGTAATGGTTTTGTTTTATTTGTAGGAATTCCGATTCAGCAATGCTTTTTCGGTTTGCGAAGGATCGAAGTGAAAGGTTCCGATCGAGAAGTCATTGCATTGATCGCGGGATGTCTATGAAAAAGAGAATGGGATAGACCGATGCAGAAAGCCTCTCGCTAGCGTTCCTTCGAATGGAGTTTCGGATCATTAGTCGAATGAATTCTATTCGCTATCTTTTGGAAATGAAGTCGAGCAAAACAGAGTTAAAAACCAACTCAGCAAAAGTGGCTCTCGTTAAAATTATACCATCCGTGGGCGCCTTTTATGCATACAGCCATAAAACTGAGATAATAACGGCCATCTGCATATCCAAAGGACGGATTCTGGTAAAAACATTTCGATCCAAAGCGAGCAATCGTTGATACGCAGCCAAGTATCGAAGTCTTTTTTCCCCTCCAGTATTTGTGTTTTATTTCCGTTTTTTAGTTTTTCAGCACCCAGTTGCGATGCCTATAAAAGAGTACACGCAATGACATATCAGGAACTGTATAAAACACGGACACCAAAACTAGGCTATAAAATTGAGGGTTTTATGTTGCACTATTTCGTTAAGTTATGCATATTAAAAGGAAAACTGGAGCAGTAAAAAGGTCGTTTCTGCACTTTTAATATTGCAGCTTGTAAGTCGCTGGGGTAAGGATAATGAATTCTGGTTTTTAATGCACCTTTTCCTTGCAAGCCTTTCGGATTCGGGAGTAACTAGGGTACCCGAGGCTGGCGGCCAAGATATATAGGTTCCCGAAAACGTCGCGCTTTATTGCCTTATAACGAGTAATGCTTATGCCTTTTGTCATAAAACTCCGGGTGATTTAATATTTCGCTGAATTCTTCCAAGTTAAGGCTGTGCCTTGATAAAAGAAGGAGCGATGGGGGTTTTATCTTCTTTTCGTCGCAAAAGTTATTTTCCCAAATATGTTTAATATTGTTATAAAATTTTACCCATTCCACATACACAATATTACACCAGAGATAGCCGATGTTTGCTTTCCCTCACAAAGGAAAAAGGGGGTAGGCTGCTGCTTTTTAATATAAAAGACGGTACCTTGCTATCGCTTGCGTCCTCCCACCACTCTTTCTTCAGTGCATATTTTGCCTGCTTTCGAATGAAGGACGGAGAAATTGATTCTTTCAGCTCAGCCTGCCATTAGAAATAAACTATTTTTATGACGGTGAATGAAAAGTCCAATTTTCAAACTTCCGCATTCGAATCGAATCTCTGTAGATTGCTTTTTGAAGATACGGATTATCCTATTCATAATGGAGCTCAAAAAATACCGCATGCCCTACGGGGCCAATGAGAGCAAAAATTTCAAATCAGGTTTGCTTCTTTCCGGGAATCTGTCGGAGGAACGAAGTTCCCATTCAACGTATTGTGTCGCTCGAATCTGTAAAAAGTGATTAGGGTACATGCCGCCGATTTTCATTTTTTTATTGTTTCTCTTTATTTTTTAAATGAATGTTCCCAATTTAAGCACTTTCATTTCAGATGACCGTTTTTAATTTTACAATAGAATAGCACAACTCATTCATATTGTTCGGGTGTGAGATAGATTTTTAATCTTAGCTAGATAGTCAAATCTTTTCAATTTGCACCAGAAAACGCTTACTTTTTGATTACGAGTATTAACGACATGGAAGAGTTTCCTTGATGAAATACATCAGTATATTAGCTTAATGACGCTGTTTTCTAGAAACTGTTGTTCAAATTTTATTACTTTTCAACTAAAAGTCACGATTTGTAATCTGAAAGGAATTTCGCCATCTAATGCCATATTTATGGAAATCGAGAAAAAATAATGTTTTTTTGAATGTTTGAATTGAAGTATAAGAGTTGATAAATTGTTTTGCATAATTATAAATTTATTATATTCTGCAAAATTAATTGTTTTAAATTAAAATACACTAGACAACATATATAAGTCAGTTGGAGAGGAAGACATAACTTCCAAGGATATTCAAATGTTAGTTGAAGACATAGATTTTGAGTAAATAAGTTTCGATATTTTCCTGCGAGGATCTGCAGTGTCCCAACTCCTGTTCATGTTGCTTCTAAACTGGGCGATAATATAACTAAAGTAACCAACCCCTCTTTTCAAAAAATGCATCACACTCATGCTAGTACTTTAGTATTTGGGATTGATATGAATCAATTATAATAATTATTACACGGACTTTCTCAGCAGATGTACTAGGGTTAAGTACAATATAATAAAACTTTCAAGTTTCATTTTTTTTTTTTTGAAAATTGAACTGATTTAAATGTAAAAACTTGGAAAGGTTAATGTGGAGTAACACTCCTGAGCGTAACATACCAGGAGAGCTTCTTCTTTTTGATAATGAAATAATTCTTGATTTAATTATTTGATTATATAATGGGGAACTTCAGCATTTTTTTAATTTTTCTAATCGATTTAAAATGCTTCAATATAAACAATAACATTACAAAAATTCTAAGTAGTTTTTTTACATATATATTTGCAATCACAGTTGCCTCTCAGATGACGCGGGAAAAACGATCCATTTTGGAGCGAAGCGGGTCTGACGTCACACGTGTCCAAACAGGGGAGAGCTCCCGTTTGCTCGCTATAGAGATTTTGCTTTTTTTTTCTTTCTATATTTTCCGACTACCGCAAGAGATAAAATAATGTCGGAAAGATACAAGTATTGTATTTTTCCTAAATGTGTTAATACAACTATAACGGCACCCGATGAGTAATTTATCCATATTATATCTATTAAAATTGTATATCACAAATCATAGTAAAAAACAGCCTTGAATCCGATATCCGTTTTGTTTTGAATATAACTATAAGGTGAGATTTTAATCATCAATTTTAAAGCAAATAGTTAAACTTAATTAGTCTTTTTTCCTTCTATTTGATTACATGGAATTTATATTTTAACCTTTTGAGGGGCGGTGGCACAGAGGCTGTCCCAACTTCTTTAAGATTTTTTTTAAAAAAAACTTACTCTTGTTATTTTACTGTTTATATTATTTCCATGGATATTAGAATGTTTCTTATATCTTTTTAAAAAAATTGCAGTACCATTCAAAATTAATTACAATATCTTAAATATAAGTTCATGACGTTTTTCATTTTGAAAATCGTTTTCATTTGTGGCGCAAGAAAATAATTCACAGGATATTTGGTGCAAAATAAATCATTTAGATTCAATGAGTATATTGAAATCAAAATCAATCTTCAAAAAGTCAATTTACTTATCAATTATTACAATTGAAAAAAGGTAGATAAATTTATCTCACCGCACATCTAGGGTTTGTAGATCCTAGATTAGTCGAATTCGGTCGTGATTGAATATTATTATAAACTTCTATAGGTTTCTTTATATAAGTTATTTTTACCGTAGTTTTTTATATTAATTACTATTAACTAATATCTTAAAATTAATACTTGTGCGAAGCAAATAATTTATATTCTTCATAGCAGAGTAAAATAAAACTATATAAAATAAAATTAATTTATAAAAGGAACACGTGTATCTAAAAAAAAAAAGAAATGCCGTACCTGAATTCATTTTGAGCGGAACTTCTGACATCAGTATATTCCTAGGTCTTTTTGTTTATTTTGTTTTGATTTGGTGGGGTTTTTTTTGTAGGCATACGAAATTTCACATATCATGCAAAATCAGGATCTTAGCTTTTCATTCTTTCTTATGCGACAGAAATCGCAGCGTCTCCTCGGAATGTGCGAGGGCCCCTCTTCAATTTATAGCTGCCTAACGGATAGCTTTTAAAACCTACCCGTTTTTTCTAAGGCGAAGTCTATGGTGTATGTTTAGTCAATATACACGAATATAGCTTCGTTCCAGTTACTGAATGTATTTAAGGGAAAGTCCGAGCAGCGTTTTGTGTCCAGTTTCTTTGTCGGAACTGAATAATTACAAACACATGTACTGACAACAAATTTGTGTTGTTTCCCTTGTAATAAACTAAGGAGGAGGGAAGGTTTTTACTGAAAGAAAGTGAGTAGCTTGCTTTGTTCCGAAGCGTTCAAAGAGATCTATAAAAATACTACAGAAGAGCTTGTTAGTGTCTTGAGTGATGATTGCGGGAAAATCTTTCTAATACATTCACAGAAATACACATTCTTTCAAGGCATTTGAAAAAAATGGGCTAAGAAATCAATTTTATGGTCCGGATATAACCGAGAAGTTGCAAACGACGATACAAATCGCGGAAGAGATGTGATTTCAAAATCTAGTCAGCCAATGAGAGTGCGTTTCGGATTGCATCATTGTTTCTGCGATTTTAGTGCATTTTTCGCTCTCAATATTTAAATAAATACATTTTTGAGCAAAATTTCACTTGCATGTTTGAAATTAGAATGATTTTTTTTTATAAATACGGAATTACTTTCATGCTTTTTTAAAAAATGCTGAAGTTCCCCATTGGTTAAATACGAAACATTATATTTTAAGAAATTATACATTGCCAAAGAAAACAATTATTTTAAAATTTCTGTTAATTAAAATTGTAAAAATACCATAGATGAGGAAAATTCAGACCAGTCGAATTCGTTTTTTTTTATGAAGTGGTGAGCCTGTATATTTCTTTTCCATAACTAAAATAGATTTTCCAACCTTTTATAGATCAATGTAATATTGTTTTTTTTATTTTCGAGTTACATTTATTCATTAAAATGTACTTGTACAGTCACGGTTTATCAACAAATATATGTAATAGTTATTTCATCTATAGTTTCTTCGGCGTATTATTATATACTATACGTCTTATATAGTTATATATGTTATTTGTATACCTAATATAATATTATTATACAACATGTATAATACGATAGCATGTTAATGTTGTATTATTAGTACTACAGTAATAATACATAACACACAGTTATAGATTATCTCAACTGTTTATATTAAAAGGATATACTTCTTAGAAAAAAATTCCAATTAATAAATTTTGAAAATACTATCATTTTTTTACGGCTAAATTATTATTTGGACAATATATGTTTTTTTTTGCTTTCTTTGTTATTTATATTTATTATTTGGACGATGTATAAGTTTTTATTTTGCTTTCTATATTATCAGCCATCCTACAAATTAATTGTTTTTTTCAATTTCCAAAGTTTGAGTGAAGAATAACACTATCGAACTATTCAGAGATAACAGAGTTTCAAAGGTGAGTGAGTATAGGTCGCGGAACTTTTTTATGCAAAAAAATACATTTCGTTACTCTCAATCCTTATCTGAAGAAGCCGTATCAAAATTTATTTAAAATAGGAACAACTGTAACAATGAGGCAAACTCCTATCTTGCTTCAAATAGGATAAATATAAGAGCAAAAGTCAAATAACGCATCTTTGTAACTTTTTATTATCAGTTCGTTTTCACGTTACTGGAATAACAAGACCTTGGAAAAAGATACATTATCATAAAATTTGAAGGGTTTATGAATACTCACTCTTCTCTCTCCCCACCAAGAAGATACTATAATCAATGAAAGATCTTCAAAACTAGTAAAAAAACAAACATTTCTGCCGATATTTTGCTGATTTTAACTGGCTTATCGCTCGGGCCATGTTTTAAGTTTGGACATAAAATGTGCACGGAGTTGACATATTGTTGAAGGAAGGATAATTTGACGTAAGGGTTCATACTAACCTTGAACAAATAGCTTACTGTTTCATTGGATTTTGTATATATTATTTGAAAATATTGTGCAACAATTAAATGCATGCAACAAAAGGATATTATGAACATTAGATTTAATGGAGTCCATTCATGTGACGCCACAGTCACATGACAAACGTAACTGCGCCTTGAAGGAAGGATTAGTTGCTTCTGTTTTGCCTCACGGATTCATGTTAATCTTGAATACCAAACACTTTGCTTTTTCATCGGTACTTCAGTTTTGGTATACATTCTTTGTTAATATTGTGTAATAATCAAATATGTGCAACAAAAAGCTATTAGAAACATTAAAAGTTTTAATGCACTCAATTCACGTGATGTCACTCACATGACAAACATAACTGCGCATTGAAAGAAGGATTTGCTGCTTTTGCTTTCACGCAAGGGTTCATAGAAGCCTTGAAATAACATTACTTTTTTGGGGGATTTGTATGTATTCTTTAAAATTATTGTGCAACAATCAAATACATGCATCAAAAGGATATTATGAAACTTATATGTTTTAATGAAGTCATTTTACTTGATTTCATATTGGCATGACAAATATTAACTTCACATGTGATCTAGAATTCAATTACAGATTGTCTTGAGCTTTTCTTTCTGCAAAATGCGCAGTAGATTCGAAAATTAAATTGGCAAAGAGAATCTTACGCTCTTTGATTTGTTAAATTAAATGTAATTTGAAATTTGAATACATTTCGAGATATTCGAGAAAAACTGAAAAAAGGGGGATGAAATACAAGATGGCGGCGCGAGCTCACCCCCCCGGACCGGGGACTTTTAGTATGTTCATCAGAAGCCCCTCACGAGCATGTGTACCATTTTTCAAAACTATACGATTTAATATTTTTTCAAACCCTTCATTGACTGGACTATCAACTAAGATTTTTTACAAATTCATCCACTTTGAGACCAATTGTCTCAAAAACTATTAAGGCTTGAAGAAAAATCAAAGCATCTATTTATAGGGAATGGTACGCTCTTTAATTTGTTAAATCATATGTAATTTGAATATTGAATAGATTTCGAGATATTCAAGAAAAATTTAAAAAAAAGGGGATGAAATCCATTATTGTGGCTACATTTGAGACTCATTATCTGGGAAACTATTAAAGCTGGAAGAAAACGAAAAGTATGTGTTTGTAGAGAATTTTACGCTCTTTAATTTGTTAAATGAATTGTAATTCGAAAATTGAATAGTTTTCGGGATATTTACGAAAAACTAAAATAGGGGTGGATGAAATCCGCGCCGCGAACTCACGACCCGGGACCGGGGACTTTTAGTATGTTTATCATAAGCTTCTCACGAACACGTGTACCAATTTTCAAAACTATTTGATTTAATGATTTTTCACCCCCATTTTGGACCTTCGTTGACAGGACTATTGCGAATGTAAATAGGGCACACTACGCATTAAGCTGTACTAAATTTTGCAAGATAAAATTTTGTAATTAATTTAATTTGATTAATTCATTCAATCACAAATTTAAAACTTATAAATTAAAAAAATTCTTAAACTAACTTATTAAATCCAGTTCTGTTTTGAACAATGAAGTTTCCAAATTCTTTTCGTGTGTGAATAATTGGGAAAAAACAAGTAATAAAAGTATTTTAAAATCAGAACTTTATTCTCCATAAATGTGGATTTATTCGCATTTCTTGAAGAAATGAAAGATCTAGAATAGCAGAGAAAGGGTTGACGCTGCAAGATGATAAAGAATGAGATATCTCCAGATTGATAAATACAGTTTAATGCTCTCTGCTAGGCTATTTTTACATTTATGTGTCTGGAGACAATTTCAGCCCTGTTTCGTTGACTACAGCTGTTTTAGAGAAAAATCTCACTTTTTGTGTAATCGCCGTAGAAAAACATTACTAAATCACGCAGAAAAAAATTTGAAGTCATAGTTAAAAAAATTTGAAGTTATTTTTTTCTGCACGTTTAATAAATCCTAATAATAAAAGCTCCTAAAGCAATATTTTGTACACGTGTTTTAGGCCTTTTATGCAATTTATCATGTAAAAATAGCGTCTTAAATTAATTTCTCTAGATCAGTATTTCTGTGTATTAGGGTAGGCCTGGTCAGTGTGGGTCTTTATCTATCTGTATTAGAATAAATACAAATCTTCTTTAATGAATGGAGCAGTATTCATACATTATAAATACACTTAGGTTCAATTTTTTTTCTTTCATATAATTCAACTCTCTTTACTAGGGCTTCTTTATGGTCTTACGGCTAGGGATAAGGTGGTGACTATTTCGTAACTGACCATAGACTGTTATTTTCGCGGAGACCAGATCATTCAGCTGCATCGTGCGAGGTAGAGGAGATTTCGCTATGAATTATGAATTAATTATGAGCCCCAATATTAAATGAGATTACGCGCATGAATTTCGGAAGTTTTGAAAACATTGTGCTTGTGTTTCTCAGATTTTTTATATCAGACACAGATATACAGTAGACTTCCTTACGACGTTATTAAAAAGTCCCGCGTTGTATGAATATGCATAATTGGAAATATCTCAGTATGGGAAATTGATCTGCACAGTAATATCCATATAATGAGCGATTTTTTAACCGTGTTATACAGGAGTCTACTCTAAATTGAGTTGAAACATTTCATCAAAATTTTCGAAATAACCGTATGCACTTACATTTCATTTTGTTTATTATAAATTAAAATTTAATTAATTGTTGAAAAGGCCGAGATGGCAGACTCTTGCCTTCGGAACCGGAGAGTCGCGGGTTCAAGGTTCGATTCCACTCAATTATCCGCCGTGTATGTGGTCGCGGAGCACATTAAATCTACCCTTGTTATATGCTCAAGATACGTAGAAACACACATTATGCCTTTCAAAGATAATGCGGTTGCTCGTAGCTTTCTACGTCTTGTCAGTCGGACTGACGATAGCTTCACGCGACATTACTGTTAGAATTGGCTGATCGATGAATGATAGTGGAACAATATCCAATGAAATGGTAATTAAGTTACCTGTCAGAGGATATGTATTATAAAACAAGCGTTTTTTAAAGAGTAATTAAAGTTCAGATCATGCATAATAGCCCTGATGAACGCAGTTTGAAACCCTTAAATTTTCTTCCACTTAACAATGTGATTGACGTAGTTTCTTTCATTTCAGTTAATGCCATACATGCTTACCCACATCGTTTTCAGCTTCAGAACTTTCGCGACTTAATTAAAAATTATCATTGGTAGCAAAACTCCTTGTGGGAGATTCACTTCATTCAATCTAGCTAAGATGAATCTAAAAGTGATTCTAGCAAAATAATTCATAATAAATGATACTTTGAATTTATGCGCATCACATATATCATGGGGGTACTACATTCAAGATACCGGATACAAGTCCCTCCCTCTTCCTATAAAGCAATCACAGATACGGTGGGAAATTGCCCCAAAAACATGAGCTGCACCTCATCTACCCAGATCAGCATACCGCAGAAATGTGTGGTACGAAAAAGGATCCAGGTCTTTTTTATTTTCCGATAACTGCCCGAAATCATTCGGATACGTTTATCTCGACATCTGCAATTTTGACCTCCGAATAACCTTCGACTAGCATTTATACCCCGGGGGGGGGGGGATCGCCACCACACACTGAGCATTAAAAAAAATGGGAGAGCCGAAAACGTTTCCAACTCTAAATGTCATTGGGAGTAAAATAGACCATTATCCGTACTTACTACTTAACTACTTATTTCGTGATGATTGGCAATTATGCCCCTTTCAATGACATAGACTGTTAGTGCTTGCACCATGCCTAGCAAATAGCTGCCCCCTCCTCAAAGCTCGTTATTTTTTGTGCATGAAGACCTCGCCCCTCAAACCCTCCCTCCTTCTCCAATAACACGAAGAGCAGTTTAACAGCGACAGTTATTAATGGAAATAGAGCTTAGAGCTGTAGTTTATTTCGAAGATTTCTACGTTTTCGGACTTGCAGACTGTTTCAGTTGGAATTCGGGAACGATTTCATTTAATAGCCCGCCTCGGGTGAGATTGAAAGAGTGCTTCATATTTATTTGGATTTTATTTTATCACCTCATTTCGAAGTCTTTGAGAAACATTTAAGCGACATGGTATCTGGCGGATTCGGAGATGTAGTTTCAAGTGGGGTATGATTGTTGGCGATTAATTATCGTTGATGCCCAGTTTTTGTCACGTCTTCATCAGTTCTATGCATTCATTCGAAGGGTGTTTAAGCAGACTTCGTAAAAGTGCGATTTGGAGGTTTTATGCCACAAGTGATTATTGATTTAGTTTTAACTGCAGTTTTCGAAAAGCTGAAGCAAAAGGCAAATTTAAAAAACAAGATGAAATAAACATTTTTTTTTTATAAAAAAATCACATCTAGGTCAATAGAGACCTCCACCAGCCTACTTTTTAAACTGGGCTCGAGCCCGAAAATTTATATTTCATTTCCGTGAATGACAGTTGAACAGTAAGAGTTAATGACGTCCAAGGCATATTATTATTTCGCCCCCCCCCCGTCATATTTAACTTTGAAAAGTGAAATGAAGACATGGAAACTAAACCGACCGATGTGCGGTCTTTTTTTTGCAACTACTATCCTGTGAAGGCAGTAAAATCATACGAAACTACTAGTGAGTAAAATATAAAAACTGTTACAATAACGTTATTTGTAAGCAAGAAAAGTTATGGAAGTACAATATTCCGAGGAATTTTGTATTATCTAAAATAATTTTGTATATTATCATTTTAAATGAAATTATTATATTGTACCTCTCGATCCGTTCGATATAGTCAAAGAGTTAAAAATAAAGATCCGGTCGATTCTGAACATTCAACACTTAGATCCAAAAACGGGTGTAGTCCGGAAGGCCGTTCCGGTACTGTTTTTTTTTCGAGAAAAAGAAGAAAAAAGCTGTAAGATACCTCCTTAAAACAGCTCGTCCTTTGTTTAATCCTTAAAAATTTGATGAATATTTGTAATTAATAAAAGTAAGAAAACTTTGGCAAGTGGTGGTGGGAAGAGGTTAAAAGCACTAAGGTTGCAAACATTTAATCGTGTTTCACGTTTCGAGCTCATAACATTTTATTATTTATCAATGTCATGATTTTAATTTTACATTACTTAATTTTAGTATAACTCGAAATCAATAGAAATTTTTAAAGAATTATTCTTCAACATTTTCATGATATTCATGCTTTGAACTATAGAACGCATTATGTTAATGTTTGATCAAAAATAAAATAATAACTGTAAAGTGATGGTGTTTTATTATTTCAATACCGAGATAAAATAATTATACATTTGAAATCTAAAAAAAAAAAATATTATGAAGTAATCACCTCTACATTCCCCCAACAATATCATTCAGTTGAGAGCGTTCCGGCAGTGCTTAATTTACGGCTACACCAATCGATCCAAACTGATCTCATGCAAGTCTCGATATTAAAAATTTAACCATAAAATAAAGATGCTCACCATTTCTTTTGCCTAAAGGAAAAAAAGGGGAAATACACGCTGCAAAAGTCAATAAAGTTGTCTTTCCATGAATGTTACAGGTCAAATCAATCAGATTTTTATTTAGCTTTTTGACTCAATTCTAAATACTTACACAAAAACACTTTTAACCATTAAATAGAAAATAAATAATAGACTATAATCTCTCATGTAATGTTTTTTAGGTTTTCTTTACCCCCATTTTTTCTTTTTGTTGTCTCCTTAATAAAATAATTCTTCTGTAATGTTCATTATTTAGCTCAGAAAGAACATGAATAAATTTAACTATTTCTTGAAGCAATTTTTCATGTAAATCGATATTTGTTAATTATACCTCGTCCACATGGTTCGACGGTGAAATATTATTTAGATTTCAAAACATAATTTCATGAAACGAACGAAGAAATATCAAGAGATAAATTATTATTTCGCGAAGAATATTTTTTTTAATGAGATAGATACCTTTGACCAAAGAAAACTAAAAGAGACAGAGTTTGAATTTTAGAACTAAAAACGAATTTGTTGAAGTAAGAATCGAATTAATTGAGGGAAGAGATTTAGCTGTAAATGGAATAATTACATAGTTGACTTAATGAAGTTAAAAATAGCTTATTCAAATATTTTTTAATATACCGCATAATTTTGATTCGTTCATATTCCACTTAATTTTAACCATATAAGCATTTGATTATTTTATTTATTTTTAAAGAAACTCATAAAAACCTTTCAGTAAGTCTTCAATGAAAATATAGTATTTTCTTTATTTCTTTTTTTAAAGGTTTACGGAGTTAATTTACAAAATCAAAATGCATAGCAGGATAAAAAAAAATAAATTATTTACTCAATGTTCAATTTGTGAACGAAGATAAATTTGATAACAGAACTCATACCATATTAATATGAATTCTTAAAGAAAAAAAAATGCGCAAACTTCTTTTCCTTTCTCCTTGCCCAGAAATGAAATGGGTTTAGTATAGTTTAGTTAGATTAGAACATCGTTTTGCAGCTATAGGAAGGTTATTTTGGATCGTATCTCGTAATGCTGAACTTTGGTCAGATAACAAAGATAACTACTGAGGCGGAAGTCCCCTCCTCACTTCTACACCACACCAGCGGAAGGGCGTTTGAACTTGATAGAGTTAACATGTTTTATGCCTGCTTCCATGACCAATCATTAGTAGGTCGCGAACCATTCAGCCACCACGGCCCTTAGCAATGAAAGGTTAAAAACTGCAGTTTTAAACGTTGTTTTCAAATAAATAAAATCATAGCTTTTCGATATGGGAGTATTTTATTCAAAGGTGTTTATTATGAGATAATTTTAAGACATAAATAAGAAGTTAAATTAATTTTTTAATGAAGTACAATCGCTTACTGGGAACTAAAGACAGTACTAAATGCTGATAATGTAATTAAAGTCCTAACTGAATCCGAATAATAATAATAAAAAAATTCTTACTAAGAAGAAGCAAACAAATACTTATATTTCAGACTAATATTCTAAATCAACTTTTTTCTTATGGTATGTAGTGAAAAAGACACGGTCAATAATCTCTCAATAATAGCGACAGTTATTCCAATTTAAAAGACAAGGCTCAAGCTCTATACTGTGAAACGGAGAAAATCTTTGTAATTGCATGCTGTACAGGTGCTAAGAAACTTTTTTGTTAATAACTATCAATATTTAAAGGCTGGGACAGCGAACTGACAACTCATTTGAAAATTCCTCCATAAATATCGAGTATTTGCAAGGTCGAAGGAATGCCGAACCTTACTAAGTTCTTATGTCTTCTGCTCAAAGACCCTTATCTGTTTTCTATTTTATGACATATCTTAATCATTCCAAAGCTGTCTACTTACCACATTCCATTTCTTCTCCACTGTACAATTATATCCTCTGCGACCTCGAATTAGAATTTCTAATAAGTACTACCGGCATCCAACTTCAGATTCAAGTCTTTGTCAAAACCCGCACTCAGAAGTTTCAGAAAGTTGGAATGACAGCCAAGGGAGGATTTTTGTGTCCTTTACCACAGATTAAAGATGACCCTTTTCATAACAGAAACAATATATAAATAAAATCAAAACTGAATGCAAGTGATTTTGAAAAACTCTTGAGACACCAGCTATGCGACCAAACCACTGACCGGCGAAAAATGTCAGTTATTCCTCACGTTAACATCCATGTTTAGCTGGTTTTGGGGCCCCTTTTCCCCTTAAGCCTTCCACTTGAGAGACAGAAAAATAAGGTGGGGTCAGAAACTGAGTTGATAGCAAACAGTCCTTGGGCCAATGGGTAGTGACAGCTGTTTTCTTATGTTATGATCAAAGTGCAGAAAATTCAAAGCGGATCTATTTTTGTTTTCAGTGCCAGCCCTTATTGTGTGTCTTTCAGAAATTTTTGGAGTGAGGATTAGGAGAATGTGAAATACGCTAAGCAGAAAAATAAATGTTTATGCTCCGATGAAGCAAAACGTTTTATTGGTCATCCCGCTTTTAGAGTGCTGAATTAAGCATGGAAACCACCAAGGTCACTGCTTTTACTACAGTTTCATTTGATTTGGAACATTATATATGAAACTTTATTGTAAAACATATCAATTTATTTGTATCAAAAGGATAAGCATAAATTTGTTGAATAATTTAATATTCATGTACGAAAATAAAAGAGGTCAAACATGGCTCTAATCATCGCAATACAGTTAGCGTCTAACATAATAATCTAAAGAATTCCTGCTTATAACGTCGTAATCATATTGCTCGCAAATTATTACTTTATCTGAGTATGACTGAAGCACTGTGAAGTAATAGTTGATAACAGAGCAAGATAATGATCAAGCTCTATAGAACACGATTACTTACATTTCCATTACAAAAAAAATAAATTTGAAAATACCGCTTATTTAAATAGATATTCATAAAAATAAAGAAAGTTTATAGATTCTTTGAATAAACAATCCTTTCATTGGTTCTTTGAGCTGATATTAAAATTGAATGATTTGGTGAGCTCAATATAAAGAATCTACTTTCGGCGATAAGGTTTGCGAATTATGATTATGATTCGGTTACGCTTCTCAGAATAGATATAGTAAAACTCTTAGAGAGGTTCAGCTTCATCGTGCACTGATAAAATATATAATTATTTGCTAAGAAATATTTAGTAAAAATTTACAAAATATTATGGGAAAGCCTGTTGAGCGATTTATGTATCTTGAAATAATGCACGATTTGGAGAATTCGGCGACATATGAAAGTCACAAAATTTTGCTTCTTTTAACCATATCGAATTTTTCTCAAAAAAAATTAACTATCTGCTTCTGAGAGCGTGGATTAAGAAAAACATAATTTATAAACATCCAAAATAGATTCCAACATGTAAATGAAGCTGATTTCTAATATATTTCAACGCTTCCAATCTTATTCGATGAGAGATAATTTCCAGGGAATCTCTCTTTCCACTACTGTGCTGCTTTGTCTTTGGTATTAAAATATTATTGATGAAGATGTGATTAGGCGACACATTACTCATTCTTGGCCTATCGTGCATTTCCCTTTTCACGATAAATGCAGTTGCGTGTGGATTCTTAATTATCATTAGTTTTTGATGGACAGTGTCACATTTGAGTTGCAGAACATATTAAGAATAATTTTCTGCATAAGAATAGCAATTCTAAATCCTTCTTAGATCTGATTTACCGACCAGATAAGGACTAGTTTTCGCTAAGTAGTCCTGAAAATGACAACGGCCGAGATACAATTGGATACTAATTTGAAAAAATTCTTGCATACGAAATTCGTTGGAGCGTAAAGATATTCATTGCATAATGCGTTTTTAATAGCAAATTCTTAAGGATGAAAGAAATTGTTGCTGTAAAGTTTTCTATTTCTACTGACATAAGTAACTAGGTTAATTATAACTGAAAATTTATCCACTTTAATTAATTACTTTGTAGCTTTGTAATAGGATGCGTTATTTTGTTTATTCAATTTTTTATTGAGCAGTTTGGAGAAAATGCTCTTGTTATTTATGTTCCAGAGTTTGAGAACGCATAGACAATCACCGACAACATTCTCCAGTCGTTGAACAAAACAAGAATATGATTCATTTCTTTGGAACCTTATGAAAGTTTGAGGTTTATTTTCAGATAAATACATATAAGAATTGATTCGAATGAAACTTTTAAAAGAACAGAATTTCCATGCAACAGCAGTTTAGTTCAAAAAGAATCAAAATTTCTACAAATACAGATAAATATCACAGAACATTCAATGCTAACATGATACTTTCAGTAACTAGAAGGGCTGAGGAATAAATAAACATGTTATTTCAAGAATTATCGCGATTTTTTTTTTACAGTTTTTTGTCAATCCTGTTTGTAAGATAGTTTTGAGCAGAATTTTCATCTTTGAAAACTGCGCTGGCTCAGCCTCATAGGATGTTTTTTGGTGTTAGCCTCTTTTTTAGAGTTAGACATTTTGATTAAGGACAATTTCACCATGCGTAGGTATTTAGTTCAAAATTTTTAATATTAAAATGTTCTATCTGAAAAGCAGGCACAGAAAAAGTTCGCTCCTTTTTACACTAATTTCAAATTTTTATATAAAGTTCTTATTTTTTAACCTCATTAAACAACAATTGGAAAATTTTAAATATGAATTAGTAACGTAACCAAGATGACTAGCAATTAAAAACTTATTCTACAGGGTGTCCACACTTATCGTGCACAATAGCTAATTTCTAAACCGTTAGGGATAGGCATATTGTTCCAATTGAAAAAAAAAAAAATGCTTTAAATGAAGGGAACAATTATAATATATGTGATTTTGAGTGAATAAATATATTCCGAATTGTAACTTTTTATACGGTCCCCCGATCCTATCAGTCATATTTAGTAAAAGTTTTTTGACACTCTAATATTTTAAACAAAAACAACCCCACTCTTCTGCGACTAAAACTGACAGATTTATGGAGCTTCGAATTTCATGATTTTTAATCAATCAGCGGCCTCGTCGAGCTAGTGCTGTGCATTGATTGGTGGATCGTCTTCAAGACGGCTATTGGAATGGTGTAAGATTATCTAAGTCAGCGATATTCAAAGCTCCATAACTCGGTCAGTTTTAGTCGCAGAGGAGTGGGACTTTTTTTGTTTAAAATATTAGAGTATCAAAAAATTTTACTAAATATGACTGATAGGACCGGGGGACAGTATAAAAAGTTAGAATTCATAACTTTTTCAGGAATATATTTATTCACTCAAAACACATATATTATAATTCTTCCTTTCATTTAAAGCATTTTTTCAATTGGAACTATATGTCTATCCCTAACAGTTTAGAAATTAGCTATTGTTCACGATAAGTGTGGGCACCCTGTATATTCTATACAACTATACAAAATAGTTTCTGGGAACAAACTAATATTCTATGAAAATGCAGATATATTCACTTATAATTTAGAAGAGTTAACATTATAAATTTTGTATCAAGTGTATAAAGTGTGTTTAAAGAGAAATGATGGCAATCATGACATAAACGAAGATAAATTTAAACATTCTTAATTAATAGAAAATTCCAAATGTATTTCTAAATCATTCACTCTGATATATTTTTAAATACGTAAACGAAGTTTAATTTATCTGTCTCTGGATTCCACTTACAGCTTCAATACCCTTATTAAATCATTTTAGAAACCTGTTTCATATCGATTAGCTCGCGAAGGTTTACTGACTCTTCTGTTAATCAGTCAATTATGAGTCCACTTACCAATTATGATTCACAGTTACCTTAATAAGTATGAGGTGTGAAACGTAATTGGGTGACTAGAAGAAAATTGTTATGCAGGGAATGTAAATAGTAAGTTACGTCACCGAATTTAAGTTAATTCAGTTCAGTCAGAGGACTCTCAAAGATCAAAACTGACTTTCATGGGTAGAAAATGATAACGTTTTTTGTAAAAAATATTTTTCAAAAACTGTCCATTATAAAGTTTTGAATACTCTGTGAATATCCTACATGACAATTATTTATACAAGGAAAATATCATTAAAACCGTGAAAAAGAAATAGGTAGTCACTATAAGTATAAAAAATATCATCAGAGTCACTTCTAGAATCTGGTAGTCTGTACAAATTTGTCGGTTTAATGCAAAAGAACAAATAATTCAGCAAGGAATAGTTGCACTTTTCCTGAAAAGTATTTTCTGTGATGATAAAAATACAATCACACAAAATATGTTTTCTAAACTTCTTTTAACTAAATGCGAATATGAGGTTTCTAACAAGAGAAATTTCATTAAAAATGTGAAAAATTCATAGCTTGAAATATTTCATCTCAATATTAGACTTCATCAAAATTAGCATGTATCCTATTCAAATATCTTTGAAAGAATCTGGAAATAGAAAAGGAGATAAGATCGTAAGATCCTTTTAAGAGTTGGGTTCAACTGAGTTATTTGGTGTAAGGCTGGTCATGAATATCACAATCGTTAAAGATAAATTCTGCTCTTTCTCACTGAATTTGAATTAATTAAACAAATTGGAAAGAAGAACAAATTTTCATCATTATATCAAAATTGCCATAAATGTTAGATAGTAGAATTTTGTACAAGAACTTTGTACACAGACTTTGTTTGTACAAGAAACAAAAACATAAATTAATAAATATCGTTACATAGTTTAAGACAGATTGTTTTTATAACATGCAACCTTTAATTAGGCATGGATTTTTGAATTTATTATTATAATGTGATACACATTTTAGCTTCCTGTTGTCTGCGGAACATTCGTTAAGGAAATTTGAAACATACTTTCTGTTTATAATTTAAATTAAATTTATTTTACTGATGGTTATTAGCTAAAATTCATCACGATATTGTATCACGATTTCGTATTACGTAACGAAAAACTCGTTACGAGATTATGTTACGTAATTTGTTAGAAATATTTGTTTGATTGTTGTCCATAGTTGAGTTTCTTAATATTATAGATCAAATAAAATAGTATAACAAATCATTACCAAAACTGTCGTAACACAGTACAAAGTTTCAATGTACAAACTTGCTTAACTTCCATCTTATCAGATTTATTTATTTTACAATTCCAGAAATACAAAGAGTTGATAATATTTCTCGTTACTCCTTTTTTTTCTTGCACAAACGACACGAAAAAGCTCTCAAAAGATATCAAAGAAGAATGCTTTTCCACATTGCTACAATTTGTTTCTCCTCCAAGTGCAAAAGAAAAAAAAAATCGGCTAAATAAATATAAGTGCAGATGAACTACTCGAGAAAATATCCAAAAAAGTATTCAAATACCTTATCTATTTTCGTAATCATTCTTTCAGAATGTCGAAGACCGGTCAAAGTGGCTGGACGGTTGTTCTGAAAGACATGCGAAAATAAATCCCCAGAAAGAGATGTGTCAAAAAACAATGAAAACTGGTTTCTTCTCATCTATTTACGAGAAAAGGTATTAGCTTCTGTATCCCAGATTTCCTTTACCTACCTAGGTCAAGATTTTCGCCGAAATGGAATGATTTTTTGGGGTTGTTCCTACCCTCAGGACGGGTTAAGACAAGCCCAAGGTTAATGTTTTTCAAACATCTGTATTGACGTGTCCTTTTGTTTACAATACACGTAACTTTCAGGAATTCAATAATTGCTCTTAAGGAGTGCTCTATTTTTAATGCGCGGATATTAGGGATTAGAGGAAGTTATGCGGAGGAAGCGGGAGATTCTTTGGGAAAAATAATGAATTACTTTCCCGCTTTGTGTTGGCACGGACACTTCAGGGTGGTTTACAATCAAGTGTTTGTCTTGTAAAAGCGTTTGGATTTGCTGAGATGTGTTTAAAATTGGTACAGAGTATTTATAAGTGGCGTAATTTCAGATGCATTTTGTATTCTGGTGGCAAAGTATGGTACATATTGTATAAAAGTCCATGACAAAAATAACAGAATTTAATAATGATGTCTAGATTAGAGTTTTCAAACTTTTTTCACTCTCCAACCCCCACCCCAAGTATATATTTAAGCACATAAACAAAGGATACATAAAAGAAAAGTGAATTAATACAGCTGTTTGATAAGTTTGAATTAAATTTCCGTACCATAACAGATTTTATAATAATTTTTAATAATTAATATTGAAGAATACCAAAATAAGCCATATTTGTCGAAATTGTCGTGACCAAAAAACTATATTCGGCGACCCTGTTTGGGGTTGGTATGTATAGTTTAAATAACCCTTTTGTTGCTTCAAAACGGGACGAAAATATAACTAAACTAAACTAATCTATAGTTTAAGACATAACAATACAGGATTTTACTTTTTACTATCATAATTTATTATTGTTAATATTTTACTGTCTTCGCAATATAGACAGCAAGAAGAAAATTCACTGTGTTACGACAGTTTTGGTAATGATTTGTTATACTATTTTATTTGATCTATATTATTAAGAAACTCAACTATGGACAACAATCAAACAAATATTTCTAACAAATTACGTAACATAATCTCGTAACGAGTTTTTCGTTACGTAATGCGAAATCGTGATACAATATCGTGATGAATTTTAGCTAATAACCATCAGTAAAATAAATTTAATTTAAATTATAAACAGAAAGTATGTTTCAAATTTCCTTAACGAATGTTCCGCAGACAACAGGAAGCTAAAATGTGTATCACATTATAATAATAAATTCAAAAATCCATGCCTAATTAAAGGTTGCATGTTATAAAAACTTTTTGTTAAGCATCATACAATCTGTCTTAAACTATGTAACGATATTTATTAATTTATGTTTTTGTTTCTTTTGGATGAAAAGTTGCAATTAATAGAATGTCGTTTCGGTTTTTTGACTCGACAAAATTCTAGTCAGTTCTAAACGAAATTCGCGCCCCCCCCCCCCTCCAATTTTTGAGAAGACGAGAATAAAAGGGGAAAATTTGTAAGTAAAGGATATTCCCAATAATAATGTAATTGAAAATAAAATAATATTTTTTTATTTAAGAAATAAAGAAAATTCAACACAATCTTTGCCTCAAAAAGCCTTAAAAATCACTAAATATCTCGCAGCTGATCCAAAAACAATCTTACTTTTTGAAAATGTTATAACTGTTTCCCTTTCTCTTTCTGTAGGCTTAAATTAAACTCTTTTTTAATTTTACCGCGACTCTTTATCAGAAAACGAAACAATATTTAAAATACAACCTCAGTTTAAACCGTCACAAAATTTCCCAGCGACAGATTTAAGGCAATTTAATATGACAACAGAATTAATAGTCTCAACTAGACTTTAAAAAATAGCGTATCACATCGTTTGTAATAAACTAAAAATCTTTTGAATCAGCGTATCATGATCCTATCTAATAGAAGCTCGCTAAGTTGTTAGATTTTGGATACCAGACCGTCAAAACATCCGACACCGCCCTCCCCTCGAGAGTCCTTTGATTGTTTTTCCAAATTATTCTCTACTGCAGCGTCTATATTGAAAAGTCCATTAAAATTTCACTTAATTTTTTCAACCCAGCAGAATCCTAGAGTCTCTAGTAACTCCTATAAGTGATTTATGCTTTACGAATATTTTTGACACCTTTTACTACATTTATCTCCCTTATAATCACTTTTAAGGTGTGTAAAAGGAACGAAATTTTCAAACGGATGACCAGTCAATCATAATTAAAGTGTATCTAATCTGGACTCAGAAGCCAAAGAGGATTGGCACATTCGCAGCCCGTGGACTATCTGCAATTCTTTTTCATTGCATTTCTGCAAGCGCGAAATTACTAGACAAGCCCACAGACCATTTGCTGAGAAGAGATGCTGATTTCCATTTTAAGAGAAGAGATGATATCGGAAGGGATCTTAACAGAGAAAAAGGCACCGATGAAACAATTTATTTTCTTGTGATATTGTTTAGCCAACAGTCAGATAAAAGAAATCAATCTAAGGAGTCCAGTATGATGTATGCTTTGGGACTGCCGGCTATGAGAAGTGGGTTGCACCTGAACTCTGTGGGAAAAGTAATGAAAACGGAGAGTTTCCCTCTTCTTCGGTGCCTTTGACAAATGCGTCAAGTGATAATATTTCATCAGTTAAATGAAATATGATAGCTATCGTTGGTGTTTCCCCCATTCTTTTGTGCTGTCGAGTCAAATTTGCAGTTTTGTGATTTATATTCGCAGAAAGTATGAGTTAAGTAGAAACCGGCGAACGGACATAGCAGAAAATGAAAAACTTGCACACATAACAACAAATGTATCTAGTTAAAGACAGGTGTGAAACTTAATGGGATGAGCAGGAACATTTACCCTTTCGTCTCCAATTTTAGCTGAAAAAGCTCAATAATGTGAGCGAGAGAAGCCTTACCTTTGTATAAATCCGAAATAAATCATTCGATAGAGTAGGGAAAATATTCTAATCTTTTGGGGGATGAGGAAATTTTAAAGATATAATTGCACTGGCTTCTCTCTCATACAACAGCAAACATATCAACGGTATTATTACTTTATTGGTAACATAAAAGTTTTAGTATTTCAGATATTTCAGTTATTTTATTAAAGCACTATTTCCGTAGCTTGGATGCTGCAGTACCTCAATTTGAATTTTATTTAAAAGCTAATTTAAATAAAGCCATTGATTAAGATGGCTCAAACTTTAAAGAAAGGTAGACATACAAAAACAAGCCCGTTTTGCGTCGGAACATGCACTTTATCACCACCGAGTGGTGTTACGGATAAAGAAAGAACAAAATGTTTGTTTGTTAGATTTTTTTATTGACGTCTCGTCTGGAAGCTACACTAGGGCTATTTGTTTCTTCCCATTTTGAATCTACACGAAGACCTCACCGAGCTTCCACACAGGGAGGACGTTTGATACCGACTGATTTAAGGAATTCTGCCACCAGGCTTTCGGGCACTCGAGAAAAAAAAAAGGAAGAATGGATTTGATCGGAATATTAATTTACTGAGTACCGCGAGGGCGCGAAGCGCCCGATGCACCTCAACATCTAATTGATAAGAGTCCTTTTAATTAAAATAAAGATTTAAGATTTAATAATTCGAATTTAGGATTGGGAAGAAAGGAATGAAGACACTATAAGGGTTTGATGCAACACCCACCCGCTCTATCCTATCCAATAGGCTGTAAAACTTGGGGAAAAAGACGGAGCAACAAGGATTTGATATGCACGACAATGAATTGCTACACGGATAACCGAACTTGTTTAGCTTGTATTTAAATAAATTTTACTTCAAGTAGGTGCTCCAAGTGAATATCTTTAATCGTCGACGGTTGGCTTGGGGATTTCGAGATTCATGCAAGGCTTTGCTGAGGCTGACAAGAATTTTGAATGCCTTCTAAAATACTATGAAAAACATATGTATATGTCACATATAGATGTAAAAGTATAATGTTGTTGTCCTTCTTTTGTGTTGGACGCTTTGTCTTTCTCACTTTCTTTTCTTGATTTGTATCATCATCCTAAAGCTGTTTGTGAGGTCTGGATTTACAAATTCTTATGTAAATTATGTTTTTTTTTATGATTCATTCATCAATGGAAATAAGTATAACATTAAAGTGATAAAATTGTTTAGCACTTTAAAGACAAAATTTTAGATTTTTGGCAATGTAATAAATAATATAATAATAAAATTTAATTAAAACAGATAATAAACATTGTTAACTAAACTTACATGTTGCACCATGAACTAGAAATTTTCACTCATTTTTCTTCACACATTCACCTAGAGAGGAAAAACAAAGTAAGACTAATTAGAATTAAAAATATATATATATCTTATTTGTTCTTAAATGTTTCTGATAAACATTTCGCTTTAGTTTGCTGACATTTTTCTTAAAAAGTTTATTTTGCTTAAAAAAAATTTTTTTAATACCTCAAACGAAATCAAATTTTTATCACCTGGATGCGTTTTTTAGCCGGAGCCGATAAATAAGGGATTAATATTTCAGAATGAGTGCTTTTTCCGAAAAAAAAGTTTCTCGGGGGAGGCAAGAGGGGATTGGAACCATTTTTCGAAACAAAGCGCGTGAATAATTGAGGCGAATAATAAATGGCGGTACCCTCCGTGACTCGCTGACAGTTGAAATCGCAAAGACAAATGAACCAGGCATCGAGGGGTCATAAACTAGATTTTTTTTTCCCACATCAAGCTGCTTTCAAAGAATTTATCTGTTGTTACTTTAAAAAAAAAAGGAAAGAAAAGGAAGGAAGGGAGGAAGATTAAAAATGAAAAAATATACTAAGAAAAACTTAAAAAGTTTGATCTTCATTTTCAGTGCTGTTAGCGCAGCCAACCAAGCGTATTTTCAAGCAACATGGATTTCAATTTTCACCCCTCAGGGAGATGTATCAGTGGGAATAAATAGTGTTTACTATTTTTAGATTTGTTTTTCAATAAGAATCGTATTGACCTCTTGTTAAAGAGAGCTAATAAAGGCCTACAAATACCGAGTACTCAGTCATGTCTAAAGCTAGGTGAATGGTGGGAAAAATATTCATTTTGAATGAAATAGTAAAGGCGTGTAACTCTGCTCAGAGTGGTTATGGGAAAAATCATGTTAATTGCTATTAATTGAGCTCCAATGTGAAGCGTATTACTCAGTTTTTTATGCATCGCCATGTTATGTAATGATGCGGTAAAAGGTAAAGGAATGTAATAATAAAATAGAATTCATTGCTATTTAAGCTCTTTCGGTTTTAACATATCAATTGCGCAAAAGCATAAGTTATATACTCAACAAAAATAATACATAACAACTAAAGTTTTCTTGTATAAGTAATATATAGAGGTCTGACATACGTGATTTACAGATTGAGTTTTTGCTTTGAAAACGACATGATGATATTTTTACTTAACTATATAATTATGTGTTGTTATTGTGCATTTTCACGCTCATTTGAATGAGTTGTCATCGTGCTTTATTTTTAATAGAAATTCTATTCTTGATTTATATATGAATAAACAACTAAAATCAATAGTTGAACTATCACATCATATTGCACATATAAAAATGTGTTCAAAGTTAACTACTTTTGATAATTTTAATTTGATATTTGTGACGTAAAACTAATGTGAATAGAATCTCTAATTACTACACATTGTTTGTATTTTGAAAAGATAATAGTAAACGGATGTTAATTGTGATAAAACTTTGAGCTACCTTCATTTATAAACTACTTTTAAACAATTACGGAATTCTATGGAAATCTTATCATGTCTCTTCTTTATTTTTCTTTCGTGAGATTAAATCTCTTTCCTGTATGTTCATAATTAAAAACTACTGTTCACCTTTTAATAATTTTCTATTTCTGAACATATCAATTTATAAATTTTTTTCACCGAAAAAAAAAAATGCTGTACTCAGATCGCTCTGCTGTAAAATTTAGCTTCAGTTTCGTTTAATGAGAAAAATTTGAATACTTGCAACATTTTCGTTTGCCAGACTTTGTCGGAAACCACTAAAATATCAGATCAATTATAGGTAAAAGTTTCAAAGATTCGGATAGATAAAAATAAAACTATCTGGTATGAAACATGCTGGATGCATTTTTATTTTCTTTCCTATTTCCAATATTATGAAAAGTGGAAAAGGCCGCAAATGAATATCCCAAAGTGATGGTGGCCCATTACTAAAGTCTCCTTTTTGTATTGTTTTTCGAGTGTCGGTCCCACAAAACATTCATCAAGTGATCTGGGCTATTATAAGTTAAACTTGAGAAGATTCCTAACACTGGTGAAGTGAGAAAGCTTGAAGTGAGAGACTCTGCATTCAATGTGCTAAATTATGAGATCCTTTCCCGTTAACTTTAGCCAGGAGATTCTAAAACCCTTCTATACTTTCGGAGAACTATGAAAACAATTAAGATAAGCTTTCTCTCAACTGCATGTCTTAGGAAAGCCGTTATTTTACTACCTGGATATACAACGTCGCTGTTATCTCAAAAAATGTCGTATGTCAAATTTGCCGAAACATTTTATTGATGCAAAACACTTGCATAGGTTAGTTACATCTGCTCTCAAGTTGCTGTAAGTGATATGTGATTGCTGTATATTGTTACAAAATGCCAAATGTCGCTAATGGTTAAAACTGTTACATCAAAATTTCGTATGTTTTTCTGTTTGTGGTTCTGGTTTAAGACAAT
Source organism: Araneus ventricosus (assembly GCA_013235015.1). Lineage (NCBI taxonomy): Eukaryota > Metazoa > Arthropoda > Arachnida > Araneae > Araneidae > Araneus > Araneus ventricosus. The sequence goes on along the minus strand of BGPR01000004.1, from coordinate 4,194,973 downwards.
TTGGTATAACAGCGACGATTAAATATTCTCCGCAAGCGAAAATTTCTGAAGATATAAAGCATTTAAAAAATTTCTTCCTAACCTAAACGTGGAGAATTTCATCAACAAGGCGTTTTATCGCTTCAGAAGTTGTCGATGAAAATTATTTTCTCCCAATTAAGTCCGTTGGGGCTCTTACATTATCTCATTTTACTGTAGCACTTGTTCTTCAATCAGTGGAGAAAAACATCAAATCATCGGCTGTCGTAAGCAAAGAAGCCGAAGAAAAAAAAGGCTCTTAACGCTTTTCGCAAAACGCGCTAAATAAATAAAAAGAACCTTCCCTCCCCTCCTCTTCAACACAAGTGCATGGTAGAGGTCTGTGACTCTAATTCCATTGAACTTGAAAATGAAATAACAACCGCCGTGGAAAAAAGTCGCCATTTCCTCTTATTTCGCACGGCCTTCTCGACCAAGACAATGGGCTCGTTATCATTAAAATTCTGGCGATAACTTGTTGAGCAAAGAGAGAAGATGGAAAATGATGAACAAGAAAGAGGGGGGAGTCACAAGACAAAGAGAGAGGAATGAAAAAAAGAGAGGTTCCGAATGAAAAGGAGGGGAAGATAACAAAATAGGAATTAAAAGGACAGGAGGGGGAGCCGTCATTAAATCCGACGGCCGATGCAAGAGGGCGAGACGGGACTCCGCAAGCAAGCAGACGCGCGTGTCGAATCTGCCAACCAGAAAAACGCCCTCCACCGCACCGCGACCAAACGGCCGTCACCTCAAAACAAGGCATGCGCAGTGGGGGGCGACCAGTTGGAAAATTGGAGGCACCGCTCCATTACTTGTACAGAAAACAGAACAGCCAGGGATACAAGTGAAACAAAAAGTTGCCAGCCACCAAGAGGAAAGTGATGTGCCGCAGAGCGCAGAAATGATAAAATCACCAAAATGATGTGCTCTCTCCTTTCCCTGTAGGCCACAGAGGGGAAGCGACTGTCGACAATTTCTTCAGTAGGTCGGGTGAAACAGAAGCGATGGAACTCTATGACCTCAGCAGAAAGAGCACCCGAAGAACAGTACTACTCGATTCGACATACTACAAGTTTTTGAAGGAAATCGAAGTTAATTATCGTGTCAATATTTCAACTGGTTTAAGTATGACTGAAACAATTTTTTTTCTATTATAAGACAATGGCTATACGTTTTGTTTTATCTATGAAATATTAATTATTAGAATAAAATCATTTGGGCATCAAAACAAAATAAGAAAAAATGTATATGAAATAAAAAGCTACCCGTCTCTCTTTCGACTGAAAAAAAAGAAACTGAGCACTGCAGAGCGCAAATGAACAAACAAAATCACGATAAATAATACGCTTTTCATGAATAACCCTTTTATAAGCACAGCTATCATAAAAGGTTTGACTGCCAGCAATTTCTTCAGTAGGGTTGGATACATGAGCGATGCGATCATTGGAGAAATAAAAGTAAATTGCGTCCGAGGTATAGAATTTTTTCTATTTGGTCTATTTGGCCTTAAATAGCGAAATAAAAGCACTGCTTTTTCTCCTTCGTGGTGTCCCGTTTGGCTCCCCATCGCTACGCCACTTGATGCAACTTTAAGACCCCTCTAGGAGCTACTTCACAACTCGATTTACATCTTGTAACGGATTTTTTTAGAGGAAGTAGAATTTTATTTTATCGATTACATATGCTTCGATGTCCATACATCTTCTAGTTAAGCTGAAACAGAAACATATTTCTCTCTCGGATCTCCAAAATTAAAGCCAATGACTACAAGGTGGTTTTTTTTCTCTATTCCGTTATTTTTTCAGAACGAAATTATCTCTATATAAAACAGAACGTGCCGAGAAACAAAAATTTTCCCCCACGTCCACACAGAGAAAGAGAGAGAGGAAAGTGAAATTGGGTACCAGAAACGATAAAATCACTCTTCACACAAAACTGATGTTAGCATTCGACTGTCAGCAATTTCAGCAGGTCGGGAGTGATGCAACTCTATGACCTCTGTAGAAAGAACTGCTTCTGTAGAACATCACGACTCAATAGAGACAACCCGCGCTTAATGAAATATATTTCACTCTAAGAGGGGATTCATTTATTCCCTTTGGGGCTAATGGTGCCCCAAAATGCATACCGCGGTTGTTTGCATACTTTTAGAAGACACTTTCGATAGTATTTTCTAATGGGTTGTGTAGGTCAAATGGAAGTGTAATTAATTAACTGTCGCATTTTCAGTAAGCCAGGCTTCGACAAGAGCCTACAACATTTAATGAAAAGTTTGTTTCGTGAACATCACGATTTGGTCAAAGCAATATTACATTCACTTAATGAAATATTTTTCCAAAAGGGAATGTATTCGTCCTGAATTCCTTACAGTGTCCTAAAACAGCTTTCTTTACTTGTCACTATAGTTTTGACAAACACTTCCGACTCTTATTATTAACATTTAGGATGCCACTTTTAATTTATCACTAAAGATACTATATCTGCTGGTATATATAATTTAATTAATTTTAGTGTTTGCATTTACCACACACACAAGGTGTAACAAAAATCATGTCAACCACGGTCTTCGGAGAAGGAACACGTCAATAGTCTTTCTATAAGGGGTTTTTGGCGTCCCAATTTGTTAATGGTGCCCCAAAATTATACGCAGCAGTTATTCTTAGAGAGCGAGGTGACATTTTCGATACTTCCTTAAACTAGATTGTAACTGCAGGTGAGTTGTGTAGATTGGGTGGTGTTGTGATTAATTATCAATTGTATTTACTTATCAGGTCAAGTAAAACAAGAGGAAACTTCATTTATAGGAGACATTAAGGGTGTCACATTTCTACTAAACGGCACATTTTTATTTTTAGAAAATAAAATTCAGTTATCTAGAACTGCTACCGTTTATTACCAGGGGTCTGATTATGGCATATCGCGATAAATATAACATTTTAAGTGATACTTTCGACTCATCATAAATATATACTGCTTCCTTCATTCGGGTGAATGTGTCGAAAATGTTACAAGTCTTGTTTGCAAAAGACTAGACACATTTTGTTCTCCACGGTAATTTCGCAAGGATATGCGTTCGATTTTGAAGCTCCTTGGAACAAGCGACGGACACTGCAATTTTGATCTATAACAGATAATGAGACTGAACTTCCCATCTACATTACTCAAGGTCAGGATATTGATCCACAATCAAGTGCATCATGCCTACTTATACGGCAGAAAATTAGATAAATCACGAATCGAACCCGCGACCCGCTTGCAGCAAGAGATAGAGTTTGTGTAAAAATCATTGCGACAGCGAGCAAAATTTCCGGTTTGTGAACATTTAATAGATAAATTATATGTTATGATTATTATATGCAATTAATTTAGAAATAACAGGAAATAATTTTCTATGAGAATTTCTTTTAATTAATTTTTGTAAGATTTACTGCGTGGACACATTAGTTTTCAAAGGATATCATATGTTAAAACAGCCTTTTTAAAAGGAAATTACGACCTCCAAATATCTTATTTCATAATCTTCATAACAGGAAATCCTGTTGACCAATAGCGCTTCCGTTTATTTGGATACTCCTGTGTTTAAAACAATTGTTTCTTAAGTATATTGCAGACAGTGTACACGTATCATGGGATATTTTATTCTTGATAACTTTGGGGAACTGCCTTGTTTCCCATTCATGAATTTCTCAGTACATTCCAAGGCGTGTTGCTCAGTTTAACCAAAATTAAAGGTTTTAAGCTTTAGCAAAATATTTATCTAGGAATTTGAAATTCTAATTTATGTGTAAGCTTAAAAATAAAAGAAGTGTAATAAAATATCACCATGTGTGTGTAATTCGTGTTTTAAATCCACATTTTAAAATAATATAATCCTTAGGCAGATGCTTTTACAACCTGAATTACTGCAGCGCAAATTGGTCCTAAGTAGAAAAGTTAACCATTTTTCCCGATTGTGCTCAGAAAAATAGAGGATATTTTCATCGCTTACAAATTATTAAAATTTCTAAGCCATGAAAGATAATTAAATATTCTTACTTGTGAAAAAATAGTTTTCCGTATGAAAAAAGTACTATCCGATGTAAATTCTGAAAAAGGAAAACAGCTTAATACAATCTTTATCGTATCATATATTTTCATTGAGGTAAAGTAATCAATGCATAATGAAGTTGATTTGCGGAATTTTTACCTATGACGTTGAAAAATTTAGACATCAAGGCCAAAGCCCAGCAGGAACAGGAAATGAAAAGAAATTAAGCCATCCGGATATATATTTCCAGAGAAAAGTATATTTGTGTATCTGCGAATCTGCTTTTTTTATTCACTGAGTTCGGTTTCTGATACTAAAATATGCAATTCCGAAAATAGTGACAGATACAAAAGCTTAGCTTTACATGTTACTTCTCTCTACTGCAACAAGGTCATTTGAAAGGCTTTACGTTATAGCAGAAATAAGTAATTTTGAGAATGAAATACGGTGACATGGATATAAAATGTCACATAGACAGACAGTAAAAAATTAATACACGTAACAGAGATTCAAAATGTTGACTCGGGCCTAATTGTCATGGATTCGCGCCGGTTTTTCTTTTCGTATGGCTTAGTTCGGTTGAGAAGCAAAATGAAATACTTTTAGTTCAAAAATACATTCAAACGGCATAGAGCGCAATATTGTATCTTTGATTAGTTTTTTCATTACATTCGAAGGATCTCGCGAATTTTAATTTTTATTTCCTTGACTTTTAAATTTTTCCTACTTGAATTTTAGATTTTTCATTTCTATTTTTTTTTTTACACTTTTGTAGAGAAGACAATCTAAGCCTAAAGCCGTGCTCGGTCTGACGCAATAATGTTGATAGTTCGTGTAGAGCCCTTCTCCAAAGCCAGACCGATTAAACTCTAAATTAATCATTAGATATTTTGATAAGGCCTTAAAACTTTCTTAAGAAATAAGGATCTATTACAATAACACTTGATTCGGCTTCATTCGATGTATTACTTTCAATTACATATAGATTTTGCTAGATTTCTATTTGAATGAACTTTGTAAAACGTTTTATTCATGCTTAAATAAAATATCACTGCAAAAAACATTTACAACGATTCATTCTTCAAATTTATCCCAATTCCAGTTATATATTAAAAGTTGAGTTTCAAATGAAAACCTATTAAATGCTGTTATAGTAAGTAAACCGAAATTCTCTTTGGAGAAGTGTTTTCCTGTTTTAAAAGACGCACGCGCATTTCTTGAAATTAAATACGTCAGACATAAAGTTGGTAAACATCCCGGATGATAAAATTTTTACAGCAGCGTTATTTGATTTAGTCTAATAAGTTACTCATAACGGTTTAAGATAATTTTCAGAGAATAATAAATTTTCTGATTAGTTAACTTCGAAGAAGCCCTCCATCGTGCAGAATGGTGGTAATTTTTTCCCTTTTTGTGTAATAGCGTCTCCAAAATAAGTGATGGAGAAATGAAATTTAGTAGCTGTGGGTGCGAAAGTACCACCCTACTTTTATGGCTCAATGTAACTCAAAATTTTAGCCTTGCAACTTAACGACTTCCAACACTTTTGAGTGGGAAAAAAGACACCAAGTCATTAAGTTGAGTTTATGTTAATTAACGAACGGTATCCCTTCCCAACCTTAAGGCAAGAAAACAGTCATTTTTTCCCTCCTTTCTTAATAAAAAGTTATCTTTTGGGGGGCATTTTGTTACTATCCAAAGACGCCAGGAAAAGACAGAAATTTTACGATATCTTTTATGCCATCTTTTTTCTCCGTTTTTTCGCCTCATTAAAAATGGTGGCAGGCGTATTATGCTAATTAAGGTCCCGGAAGATAAGAAACCAATGATCTTTATGCCACCCGCAGGGAGGTTTATCGGAAAGGACGCAGCATACAATACACCCACAGCGCCGAATCCTGAGAAGTTTTATGAGCTTAATTAAAAGTACAGATTTATTACCGCAATTAAAACTTTTCAGACGAGTGGAAAATATGAAAAGATGAACTCGACCACAAATTATGCAACTTGCCAGACTGGAACCTTTTCCCCCAATGCGATAAAAGGAATTTTTTTCCCTCCCTTCTTCAAGATTTCACGTTGTCTTTCACCTCATCCCTTGAGAAGGGAAAAAAAAGGGTATTCATTGCAGAAAATTTATTTTTAGAGTCCCTACATTAGGAAACTGGATCAGATGACTTTTTCTAATTTGCCTGATAAGAGAATAGAAAGAAAGCATTACTTGTAGTTTCCAGCTCATAATCAAACTAAATCTCTTTATGAAAAATTACTCCAGATTTTCAAAACTGTAATAGCTCTAACGCGCAATAGGCATAACAATTTATTGAAGCGTTAAGCAGTTTGCTCTGAAATTCACATTAGTTGATTACAAATTTTAAACAATTTTTTATGCAAAATCATTATAACTTAAAAGATTAAACTAATATTTAAGCTATATCAAAGATTATGATGCCGAATGATTTGAATTAACACTGCGCTAAAAGCTATCTGTTGCTGAGATTCCGTTTTAGAGATATTTCTGATGTTTGGCCGCTCTTTCTATCTCCCACAGAAATCTTTAAATCTTTTAATTTTTAAATTCGATTCCTGTGTTTATTACTAAATTATGCAATCAGGTATTCGTAAGTGATAAATATGCAAAATTATCCTTGAGCTAGTAGTTAGCAAGAGCGATCATTGGCTTGATCTTTTTCACCAAAAGTGACTTTTTAATAAGGTGGTTTCTTCAGCGATTTACGTTCTAGATCACGCCTTTCTTCGACTTCTTCCATTCGTTGTTCCTTTCGAGGTGGGAAATTTTTTGCGATCCCATAATTAAAATAATTTGTTAATGGAGTGTTAATTTAAAGATTTATAAATTTAAACTAAATTTGAAATAATTATGTAATAACTCGTATTGAAAATTTTAAGTCAAGTTGATTTTCTTAAAAAATGTTGCTTTTAAATACTGAAGAATTTGAAAGAAGAATGCATTATGAAAATATCCGCGTCCTTAATATTGTTTTTCAATACCCTATCTATAAACTAGATCTAAATCTACAAACATAATTGGTTCATCATATGGAACTCACACACACACACACACACACACACATCAAAGGCTCCAATGGCAGACTTTAAGCTTCTTGTAAGAAGGTTGCGAGTTGGAGTCTTCATATCGCAGATATTATGATCGTCGTGTACGTCGGCTGGGGCACGCTAAATTTGTCCAAGGTCAAATAACTCTATGATAATCGATGGGGAAGTTAGGAGAATTGGGTGCTATCTCAAGCGGATACCCACGGATTAAAACGACAAGGACCGTTACCATTATCTTTCCTGTAGCGCCAAAACTTAAAAACCACTTATTTGAAATTAGACAAAACATATAAAGTGATTAATTGCTATTTTTTAAAATTTAGCTTCGCTCGCATGTTCTACATATTTATTCAAAAAATTTATTTGCTATGTTTAGCATTTCCTTTGGAATAAAATTGTAAAAGCATATTTGCTATATTTGAAGGAATTTAAGCGGCAGTATCTATTTTCTGTTTTAAAAGCTTTGAAGAAAATGAATCATTACTTTTATGATATCTATTGCTTTATTATCCGTATTTCAACAAACTGAACTGTGACCGACTCAGATTTATTAAACCTTGAACAAACGAATTCCTTAATCTGATCTCAATCTGAGACAATGGCTAGCGGTCACTTTATCTGTTACTATTTATTGAAACTTAATTATTACTTTAAAAATTTTATCACATGGGAAACCACCCTTTTTACTCATTACTGACAAAAACATAATGACAAATGACCCTTCCCTCTGTATCAACTTTTTTTGAAGACCAACACGAAATCCTTCAACAAGATTAGCCCTATGTTCTGCAAAGAGACAGCTGAAACAACACAAAGGACGCCAATAAACACCATTTTCATTCAAAACGAGCTAAATAGGAGATTAGAAAGTTTGAAATTATTTTTTACCCCTTTTGTGCATTGTTTGTCCCAAACGCATAAGAGAAATTGAGCATTTATCTCTGAAAGACAGAATCGATCAATTGTTAAACATTCCTCCAAGGTTAGAGACTTCAGGTCCTGGGAAGAGGGCATTTCTTCCGATGGAGAATACAGATACTATTGGGCAGTCTCATAGCTGCTATTAAAATAAGAAAAAGAGTGACTTCGAAGAGAGAGAGGGACACTTGGTGGTTGGGTGAAGTGTTTCTCAGGGAAGGAAGGACAAGTACGACGCTGCACGCAATTTACCGCCGGCCAGCAGGTTATGTGAGTGACCTTAGGCTACCTCAGATCGCACTTAGGAAACTTAAAAAGATACCTCAAGCTCATACCTGGAGAGGCGGTTCCGTTGGTGATTGCTTCAGTAAACACAGAAGAAGCATGCCAACGTGAAAATTTGGCTGATATCTTGGCGTCAGATTTAGTGAAGACTCTCCAATGATGAATCTTTGGCGATCCCCTTTTCTCTGGCTTCGGTTTTAAGCGGAAGATATTTGGAAAGTTGAACGCGCTGTGAAAGCTGTTTAGAATTATTAGTCATGCTGTTATGGCGACTCTAGATGGCTTCGCTATGTATTGAGGGGAAAAAATTGTTTTCATTAAAAATGAAAATGCATTTAGATGGTTTCCTTATCATTTTATAAATCACTGGTTCAAGTTTCAAACGTGGTATGATTTAGTTTATTGGAAATATCGGTTGTTTCAGAAGGAAATTGCGGATAAAGAAACATTTCATTATTAAGTACAGTTGATTTAATTTTCGATCAGGAATTTATTATCTAAAAAAATTTCTGAGTTACTTAAATATTAAGACGACACTAAACACACAATTTTCTCCAGCGAAAATTAAAACGTCAATCAGATGTTTTTATTTAGATAATTTTCATAAAATATTTATTTGTTTCAAATTCCATGCATATTGTACTCGTAGTAGTTTCTTCCCATTCCTTTAGTATCTGAGACATTTTGAGAAATTTTATCCAAAATATAAATAGGCGCACGCATCGTATGTTCTAGAAACAAACGTTTGCTAATTATTGACGTATTTGGCACTTAACAAAAAGCTCAAAAGTTCTAAATAGTACTTTTCCTTTTTTTTTTCATACTCTTCACTAAATCTTCATCATTTGAAAGGTAAGTAAATATCAAAAAATCTATTCAGTCAATTTTATTATTAACTGAATTAGAAATGCCATATACAGCACACATTTTAAAACCAAAAATGTTTTTTGACACTGCTTCGATTTGCTATATTGCATTGAAAAATCTTGAACCTTTTATTTACATATATATTTCTTAATATTTACAAAACACATGCTTTTTATCAGAAGAGATTAATAAGAATTCCCTAAACGGGGAAACTTAAAGCAGTCAGTCACAATTCAAGTAGATATTTCAGAGAAAGCTACGCTGTATATCATTATGCCCAATTAAATACTCCTGCACTTGATATTATTGTATTAACCCATTAACTGATTAATTTTCTTTGCTATCTAATAAGATGATCCCTTCTGTTTTGGAAACGGGCTGTCGTTTTCATTCATTTCAAAAGGCCTATAATACTTGAGATGTTTATAGATTCTACGTAATTTTTGTGTCAAATTATAAAGCTAATTAATGATTAAATTTTAGTTTTAAGACTAAAAATGCGATAATTCGATGCAGGAGTATTCTCGGGCTTTTAAATCTGATCATGGTTCTAAATTGCGAGATCCTTCCCAAAATAATTTCGCATTGCTTCAAAGCGGGATTGAAATATAATTAAATTACACTAAAGTTTCCATCAACTGAAGTTGTAACTGACCATAGAAACAATGCAGTGGGAGTTTAGTTATATTAACGTCCCGTTTTAAAGTAACACGAACTCTGTTTTGGGAAGGGCTTCATAATTTTGAACCGTGGTCAGATTACGAGGGCGACATCTGAACCCGCGTCCCCCTCAGAGTAGTGGCAGTGGCCTGGTGCAGTGATTGAATGATCGAGACACGATTCTACCTAGGAGTTTTGTGGAACTAGGCATAGCTCACTCATGGCATGGTGGGAGCAGACGTAGTTCATTTTAAATACGACTGTGTGTCAAAGACCCTCCCATCAGAGTGCTGTAAAAATTTGGATAGCTGGCGGCATCTTTAGCGACGTGTTCAAAATCCGATCACGGTATAGAATTACGAGGTCAGTTACCGAGTAGTTTCAAAATGAGATGTTAATTTAACAAATTAAAATGACTAACAATAATTATAAAAATAGGACGCAGCGAATCAAAAGCAATTAGTTAAGGGCTTGAATTGCTTTATTCGCCTTGTTAAAGCCTAATTTCTCAAAAACGTTCTAAGAATCAAACATCTAATACTTTGAGTAAAAGCTCCGGAAAAAAAGTTCTTAAGATCAGCAGAATTGAACTTCTAGGAAGTGAAGGGTATTCTTTTGTTATCGAATTCAGTTATTTATTTTGATGAAAGCGATAAGCGAATTCTTGCTCATGTTTGCTCGTAAGAAGAGTTTCTTGAAAGCTGCCATTCAAAGGACGGAGATTGAACAGACGTCTGATGGACAGATCTAGTATTTATGCGAAATCCTTTTATTATTACAATAATTCAATTCACTCTTGATCCTTTTTTTCTTTCTTTCTTTATTCCTTTTTGAGGACACATGCGAAGTTAAAAAACACTGCATTCGGATTTTTGAATGCAACGCTGAAACTTTCAGAAAAGAATGTCTTAGAGTAAAACAAATTATGTTTCGATCCTTTAATTGACGTCATATCTATGGAATGTAGATTCCTTAAGAGAAAACGATTGACTCTTTATTGGGGAGTAAATTAAGAATACATTGTTTATATTTATTATACCACACCCTAAGAATTCCTCAAAATGAATCTACACTTTAAAAGAAACTACAACAGGCTGCATGCTTTTATTTAAATCTTTTCAAACGTATCCTGATTTTTAAATATTTATACTGAAATCCGGTGTTTTTCGATTGTCAAATTTGATGCTTTAGTATAATTTAATCGGACCTTGCGAAACCAAGTAGTGAATCATTATTCTGATTAAAAAATATTGGGCTGTCACGAATGAATGGTCAAAAATATTTGGCGGCTCTTGGTCCTCTTGTGTGTGTATAGGGTTGCTGAATCCACCTTGCGCCCATTAAACTGATAAAACAACTCTTATGTCATGTAAATAAAATATAACTCTAGTGTTTGTAAAATTTGACATACACCGGAATCCACAGTTGAAAGATGTATTACAACGCAATTTATAACTGATCTAGAAACTAAAGTGTCTGTTTAGAACATTCGCAAGAATACTTCATATTGCAAATTTGTAAACACCCATAAACTATTCAGATTGTTTCCACAATGGAAAGAGACGAATTTTTCACACGGCAAGAGGAATTTTCCCTAAATAAAATTCAAAACTTTTACAGTAGAAGATTTAATATTTTTGTAACAAAATTAAGAGTTTGAGAAACTGTTTAGTGGAACTACAGCCGATTTCTGGGCCGGTATAATCTTCATTTAATGAAGAACAAACTGCGCTTTTTTATTTTCCCTAGCTAACCATTTTTCACTCATGCATTTCCTGTATACAATAATTATAACGTGGTCCCATTTTAGTACATACATATTATCGATGCAATCTTTTAAAACATACAAGCAGTTTTCTGATGTAAATAAGTAATGGGCACAAAGTTTTATTTCATTTGAACACATCTTTATACGTATCGTGAAACTCAATATGCACTGGCATAATTAGCGACTGCAATATTTAACACTGTTGCAGAATAATGAATATTATCTTATAGTTTCGTATTACTAAATGTGCAACTTGCTTGAACCTGTTGCTAATTAGTGTTTTATTTTCTTTTCATAATGCTGCTAAAGTCTTTGAGAATAAGGAATAAATTACTCAAGCAAGTATTTCTTACTTCTTTTTACTCTTAAATGTCTTTCACAGAACGATAATACCTGGGAAAAAAATTCCTAGCTATCTTTGATGTAATATGAGTTTCATCATGAAATTGGAAATACAGAAGAGTCCTACATGAGTCATGCCCTGGGCAGCAATGGGCTGTCTCACTTCGAAGGAGTGAGGTCAGGGGCCGTCCTTGTTATTTGAACGCGCTCCAAAATTATAAGGCCGTAGCCCCCGTGCAATTCAATCCGCTCTTATGAATTCTCAATTTATCTTGGGGTCCAAAATCGTCGTCCTTGCGTACGCAACGATTTTCGAATATGGGTGATGATTAATCTAAATTTACTAAATTTTCAGAGCATTTTAAGTTCAAAGACTGATTTTGAAAGCGAGATATTGGCATCGTTGATCATCTGATACTATTTGTGGGTAATTTAAAGTTGTATTTGCACGAGTGACGCATCACAGTGGCGAATCCGGGGGGGGGGCTATCGGGCTACCCCCCCCCCCCCAGAGCCAAGCCAGAATTCTTGATTTTATTTAACATCATTACAACCTGTTTTTTCTTAATTTATCTCTTTTAAAAAAATAATAAAATCGTTTCAACTTACTTTCTGGCTTGACTGGCTCGAAAATTTTCATACTTTTGTAGTCATTCCACTTGTACTTGTAGCTTTAGCATGGTCGAAGACATTTTTTGGCTAGTTATTTCATTGTAATTTTTATTAAATTATCGAAAGTATTGTATTGTTTTTTATGATTCTTATTGTCAGGTGAGTAAAGTCTGTAAAGTTAAAGAGTTTTGGTTTACTTTAGCCTTCAGATTTTACCTTCATCACGAAAATACAAAATTTTTATGACCTCCAGCCCCCCCCCCCCCAGACCCGAATCCTAGATTCGCTACTGACGCATCAAGAAATCATCAAAGCATTTAAACATCAAAGAAAGTTTCTTTTCATATTATTTTATTCTCTATTTCGAGAAGATTTGAAAATTTTCTAGTCAGTGAATTTTTCCGCATGTAATGAAGATTTCGGCCAATATACTATGTATTCATACCAATTCAAAATTTCGACGCTATATAAAATGAATTAATCAAATAAGAAATAAAAGGAATTCAAAATATATGAGGCTATTTTTAATATAATTTACTAGAAGATTTGAGATAAAACTAAAGCTTTTCTACAGTAACTCGCAGGGTGTTCAACTCCCAAAGTACCCCGACTCGGTTGTAACAAAACAACATGATTACGAATCAACATCTTTTTGGCGACAATTGGCGCGAACGATTACTCGAGGGAGCGAGAACCGGTAGCTAGCCGGTGATTGTGAAAGGTGTGGGGCACAGCTATTCATTCACCAATTGCTCACGCAACATTATCATTACTTATATCAACGTTTTCTCAAAGAATCGAGAAAGAAAAGGGGGCACTCTGAAACAATCCGATGTCAAGAAAACGGGGGGTGAAGGGTCAAGTTCATGAAACTTTTCGAGGGGGGATGAAATTACACCGGGAAATGGTCAACACAAAAAATGAAGCATAAAGCTGAGAAACAACCTCAGAAAGAACTCTGCTCACATTTATCATGCTGTGATCTATTATATCGTTACTGTTACCGGTTTCTTTAGCGGGGCATTAACCGTGGGGTGTTGTTGGTAAACGAAACGCACGATTGCACCTAGCCATCAATAGAAGTACCCGACGGAGGATGTTGGTGTCAAAACGAATGTATGACCGCCCCACCCAAACAATCACTCCGCAGCAAGTACTCGAATCCAAGTCACTGTACTATTGGAGTGACCTGGATTTAAAGTAGAATAAGGGGCTCTTATTTTGTTTGGTAAAATGAAAGATTTCTGATAAATTTTCTGCCTTTGAATTGGTATTAACAGAGACAAGCTTCTGATAAATAAATTTATTTAGGTTCCTGTTTAAAAGAACATCCTATATGTAAGAATATCTTGCAAGTAAAATTAGTTGAGAGGCTTTTTCTGCTATAAATTATCCTAGCTAGGCCTTAATGGGTGCAAACTTCACACAAACTTGAAGGCTAAGGATCACACCAAACACAACAAGGATCACAAAAAAAAACTTCAAGGCTAATCGGAATTCGCATTCTCAATAGTTTTCTAAAAGCGTAAAGATATATTTTCCGAATGCAGTTATGTATAAATTATGGGACAGTAAAATTGTAATGTTAAATTCCTTATGATAAATTACACAGTGACGGTATAATAAGGTTGGTGGAAAGAATAACAGCGACTTCTCATGAATAAATTTATGTGAACATAGTAAAATAACTACACAACTCTAGAATTCTGCGGGTAATGATCCACTCAGGCTACGGGAGCAAGTCGATCGGGTTGGAACTAAGAATTTAGTCTGTCTATGAGCCGATAAAAAATGGTTGTAGACTGAAAACAGAAACTTTTTTTTCGTCGCAGTGGTTTGGAAAACGGACGGCCAAATTTCTGACATTATCTCCAATACTAAAAATTAGTTAGTAGACGCTCTTCCTTCATTCGAAAACTAAACACAATAGAGATTAAGCTGGATTAGGAAATATTTGAAATTTTAGGCTGCAGAACGATTTACTGCAGAAAACAGAATCACAGTATCGTTAAAGGAGTAAGCAGGAGAATTAAAAACTGATACGACCTATACGATGCTTGGTTGTCATTAGCCAAACGTCACTACACTTTGTAATGGTAAGGAGGTGTGAAGAGTAGGGTATCACTTGCTTAAAAATGTTTAATTCCAAGGATATGAGATATACATATTTTCTAATATTAATCTGATTTAAAAATGGTTACCAGTTTCTAGATAAATGGAATCGGACTTTTTTCAACGAAACTTGCCAACTTTAAAGAGAACAAAACTATGAGCTGGAAAGAGAAACGCATAACATTTCTCTTAAATACACTTGAAACAGTGAAATCAAAAGAAAAAACTGGTGAAACCGGACAGATGCAAGCATACCTTGTTTCCATAGGACTCGGTGGAAATGGGTCTATGTAAAAAGATAGATTTTATGAGGGGCTTTTACTGCTATAAATTTAACCTAGCCTAGCCATAATGGGTTGATCACAATCAACTTTCAAGGTTAGGAAGAATTCAACATAAAGCAGTATAGTTTACGGTATATTTTTGTTCATTTTTTCCGAGGGCTTTTTTTCCTCAAGCAACTAATTATTTCAGCCCTTCCTTTTTATACGACAGGAAAAAAAAGCATATAATTCAATGATTATTTTAAACCAATCATTTTGATAAAATGAATGGTTGGAAGTGAAATGAGCTTTTTAACGAGCGTACAGCACGAATTTATCATCAAAAATATCCGCCAAAAAACACGAGCGTTTTTTCTTTTTTCTTTCTTTTTCCAGAGCTTCTTCCAGCGCTTTTTACAGCTTTTCATTAAGTCCTGCGGAGAGGTTATTCCTCTTTGCATATTGGAGGAGGCTCTAAAAGTGAAACATTTATGTATTTTTTTATTTTCAAGGCTGTACCCCCGTTTCATTTACGATATTAAGGTGTGGTCATATTAGTGGCGTAAAAGCATTCGGATTATTTACTCGCTGCTTCAAATGAGCGAGCATCGTTTTTCAATTACCACGGTACAGCAGCAGCAAGACCGGCATCTATTAAAATTTTGGGTCTGTCTCTTTGGAATTTATGATTTTGGGCTGAAAGGTCTTTGATGCGTTGTTCAGCCGACCTTCTCCGCGTACTGACATTGTAGCAATTAGCCAGCAAATGATGGTTGACCCTGGCGACCTGCTCCGAAGAAGAGTGAGAAACGCATGCCCTTCCCATGTAACCAGATTATTGGCTAGTGAATCAAGCAGGTCGTCTTTCAACAAACATGGGCTATCGAGACAGGTTAGCAGATTAGTAAAAGCTACTCCACAGTCCAATGACCAATTGCGTGTGGGTATTCTTGATGACCTCATTAATTACGTGACAGATTAGTTTTCCAAAGAACAATATTTCAAACTTGGTCGTGGAGGGGGCACGTGTATAGCAGGACCTTCTCAAAAGGAATTTGGGGGTCTCTTCTCACCCCCGTTACTGTCTGCTAATTGATTCAAGGGTAAAATGGGAGCAGGGTTCGACAACTTAACGAGGATGCTGAGTGACACAACAGGGGACCATCGATAAAATTACTCACTTTATGTGTTCATCGTATTAATCAATTTTCTAGTTGGTTTAGCGGATGAAATGGTAACTTTCGATGCGTTAAGTTAGCGTAAATAATTTTTGTAGATGAAGGGCCTTTAGCTGTGGAATGTTGAGAGATCATCAATGGCCGAGAGATGGGAAAATTTTTACAGAATTACATCATTGAGGTTTATTAGTCACAAAGAAGTAAAGTAAATGCAATTTGTTAATAAACGTTTTTATTGCTAACACTTGTGAATGCTTCATTTTACAATCGGAAAGTCAGATGGGAAAATATTTAAATGCAAATTCAAATTAGTTTCTAAACTAATTGCTTTGCATAGCGTAGGTGTCTAATAATTTTGTTTTCATGTTATGGATCTGAAAAACTTTAAAAAGGAAAAGAAAAAAAAAAAAAGATTCGCAGTATTTTCCCCCCCCCCCCTTTCGTGTAATAAAGACCTAGTGTGAATGTTATACTATATTTGCACTATTTTGGTAAGCATTTGTTATATTATTGCCTTATCACTTATAATGCATGATATACTTATAGCTCCTTAGTATAAATCTATTTTAGGAATCATCTCGTTGTTTTAAAATTCTTTGAATCGTATTAATGTTTTTAAAAAAGTTACAATTATTGCATTTTCAAAGTTTACACTTTAATCTGGATGAATGGAGAAAAATTTAATTTGCTACATATTTTTACTTCTATTTCCAAGGAAACTTGTTTTTTCAATTCTGTTGCTCGACATCTTGGCTATTATGTACAACAGTACAAAGTATATTTGATAGCTATTAGGATGAGAGAGATAGGTGAAAAAGTATTTCTTGCTACATAGGTTGAAGGTTAATAATTATTAAAAAAAAGAAAGCAAAATAGTGTTTGTATGAAAAATATTTTTAATTAAATGATACGCACTTTAAGACTCACTTAAACGTCATAAAAAATGAAAAATTTGACTGCTCTGAAGGACTCCTATTTTTGTTTGCATTAAAGCTGCACAAAAACTGTTTTGGTTATTGTAATCAGATGGCGAGAACAACACCTGACATCCTATCGAAATTTCCAGCTACACCAACTGGAGCATCCCGAATATTTTACACGAACCCGCCAGCGCACATGACAGAGGAATCACGACTCGAACTCATGTCGTTCTGATAACAAATCGAGAATGTTCTAACCAATGATTTGTCAACTAATTCACTAAAGACAAGCGGAAAATATCGTCATAACAAATCAGAATCATCACAGAAAGTCTAATTAAATGGACAAATCAAACAATATGCTATTGATTTGCTCATTCAAATAAGTGTACCTTTAAGAATTCAAGAAAAAGATTTTTAGAACTCATTCCATTATCATTGTAACTGGCATTACATGAATGTTCGGCTTGATTTTTTGTTAGAAGAGGTCAACTTGTTGATGCCACTTACATTAATTCTATGTAACTAGAGAGCTTAACGTCAGAAACAAATGAAGTGGTCAGTCAAGAGGTTACTCGGAATCCCAATTAATTTCTCTTTAAAGCGGGAAACAAATGTCTCGTATTTTTGATATGGCCTAGACAATCAGACAATCATAGTCCAATTCTAGTTGAATTGTTTCCATTATAAAGTACTCAGCGTAGATGTAGCAAAACACTTTTTTTCAAGATGCATCTTATTGTACATTGATCTCAAATAAGACATTCTTTATATTGTTAATGAAGCATTTCGTAATTATTTAATTTTTAAACAAAAAACAGACTGGAAACAATCAAAGACACATTTTACGTAACAAATGATCTATTTAACACGCAGCTCTTCACGGTTAAATGATTTTTATATTTACCGTGCATTTTTTCTTTCGTTTATATTCTTTTCAATTTTCAGTTGGAATGTGAACTTTCCAACTGGTGATAACAATGGTTTGAAGATTTAATGGCGTATCGTTTTATTTACTGGTTTCTTCTAAATAACTGTTTAAACAAATGTAGTTATTGAGGAAGTTACACTTCATTGCAGAATAATTTGATGATTGTATTTGAATTAAAATTTTATTGTTTTAAGGAATGTACTGAAAAAAACTAAATGGAATTGGAAAAAATTCTCCAGATAGAAATATACACAATGTTAGAACGTAAAAGGAAGTCTTCTTTTTTGGTCGAGTCATTGATTACTAATTCCTAATGGACTGAAAAGCTTATGAATTTATCTATTTTTCATCTCGCTAATTGATTGACTAAAATGCGTTGCTCAAAAGTTATACCTTTTATATATTATGTTAGTCAATTCCATTCAACTTTCTGAGAGCGACCACTGACAACAAGGATAGGAAGTCAGCAGGTTCAACTTTTGGGTACCCGAAAAGTATCATGTACCCATATTAGTGTAGTTAACGTGTAGTCATGGGCGTAGTCAAGAGTATCATATCCACATCCCGCTTTGAAGCAACAAGAGGACGAACCTCGTAATTTTGAATCGACAGTAAAATTTTATACCATTTATAGCTCATACACGTCTAAACCTTTGTCTTGAAGTGTTATATTAACTTTCAGAATCTGGTTTTAAAATAGATAATGCATTATGAGAAATCTTAATTCAAACGCAGTTACTATGACGAAAAGCTACTAACAAGGAATGAATATATTAAATCAATGAATTAAAATTACATACGAATCGCACCCCTGAGTTGCAAATTACTCTGTGATTATTAAAAAAAATAGCTGATTATTAAAAGTTTGAAGTAACTCTAAATTCAGTTCTTGCATTCGTTCCTGTAAAAATAAACTATTAATATAGACAACAACTGCAAAGTAAATAAATTTAAAGCACTGTCTAGACAGTAAAACAGATATATATCAGTGAATCATAAAATCCCAAACAGTATTAATGGAAATTTCAATTACTAAGTGTATAATATACAACCAGATATCAGTGCTGATTACTGTTCATGACTAAAGTATACTTTAAGATGAATGTGATTGTTAGAAACAGATCAATTCTCCGAGATTCACCTGCTTTAAAATTACAACTAAATACTTAATATACTCCTAATGCGTTCTTTTCTTTACAACAAGGGTGGAATTAATCTTAGAGGAAGGGGGCGATTATAAAAGTCATGGGGGTCTTGACCCGAATTCACGTCTTTTACGATAAAAATCTTGTCTGATAGTCTCAAGATACGCATCCTTATAAAACAGAGCACTCGGGGAGAATTTGTTAAATATCAGGGAAGTTAAACGATAGGGTTCAAAATGATGAAGTTTCTTATAACACACGTCTATAATTATGCCCGAGCCTTTTTGTAGCATGATTTTATAAAAAAAATAACCGCGCTAAAAAAACCGGGAAAGAAATTAAAGTAATAAATATAAGCGATAGTTGAAATCAATCACGGGGTTCTTTAGGCGCTGAAAACTCTCACAGCCGAACATATTAAAACATTGAGCACAGAAAGGTATGTAAACAAAGATAACTAGCCTCAATTATTCAGCATTTACGCAATCACGTCGACATTTAAATTACCCTTTAAAAATGATGAGCTGGAATCTCATACAGGGTTTTTATCTATCGAAAAAAGGTAGGCAATTGACCAACGCCCCCACCTTCAATTGACCGTACTCCTCCTCCTGCTTCGTAATAAGTCACGACAGCGTGGAGCTCTTCAGGGGGAAGGACAAAATTACAAAGGAAGGCAGGCTTTTCATTTTCTACAGATTTCACGATCCCCTTTCGCCATAGTTGTTCAATACGTCGAGATGAAACGGATACATTGTTGGAAATTTGGTTCTGGATCGGCTTCGTATGACAATAACGATAAGCAAACGATGCTACTCAATGATTTTCGAATATTTAATGTCCTAGTCCTAGAAATAATAAGAAATTTAGTTACTTTCATTGCACGTATTGAGGCAACCTTTTCTAGAAAGGATGATATTTCTATTGTTCATGTTTCTTGTTCTCCTTCAATAAAGTACTGCTGATGAAATGGATACAGTGTTGACAGTGGCGGCGAGACTTTTTTAGGAAAAAATTAACTTTTCATTTCCTTTTAGCTGCCTAAAACTTGGAATGATAAAAAAGCAACAGTGTTCGGTAAACTAGCTAATTTTTGAATTCAAATTTTAAATTTTATTGTCTACCCCCTATAATCCCGAGTCTTTTAGACGTCTATAAATTTTTTGCCCCCTCAATTTTTCCACTAGTCGCTGCCACTGAGTGTGGGAAATTTAGTTCCGGATCGGCTTCGTATGACAACGATATTATTGAATGGTTTTCAAATGCTTAAACTCACGGTCTTCGAAATAAGGAGCATTATTAATAGAATGAAATTTAACTACTCTTTTACTTCATGAACTAGAAAAACCTCGTCTACAAAGAAAAAGTATATACTTCTTGGAACTCAAATATTCATGATTTCAATAAAGTATTAGAAATGAATCGGATGAGTTTATCGGATGGAAATTTATCTCAGGATTCATCTCCTATGACAATGACGATTAGCAAAGTTTGTTATTGAGTGTTTTCCAAATAAATTGTTGTTTTGATATTCTGGCCCTAGAAATCCAAAAAAGAACTTAATAAAACTGATTAGTACTTTTATTATATGTAATTTTTTTTATTTTGCAGACACATCATCAACTTGAAATTTAGCTCTGAATCTGCACCATATGACTAAAAAAAGTAAATTATGTTTCAAGTGATTTTAAAAGAACTTGCCGCTTTGATTTTCTTTATAGATCATAATAAGATAATTTTTTCACACTTTTAAAGCATCTATTGAAGCATCATCGTCTATTTAGTTTCTATTGAATAAAGAGAATGTTTGTTTTTAAAAAAGGTGAAAGCAGAGCTTCATAATTTACTGGTCGGAACTCCAGCGAAGGTCACGTGAAACAATTCTGATACCACTATAACGTTTACAATGTCATCTATTATCAAATTCTTCGTTGGAGTCATTTCACGTGTCGTCACAGTCACATGAAAAACGTAATCTAACATCCAACTGTACATCGTCTTACACTGTGATCCTCCGCAGGAACCTCTATGAGTTCAAAAATGAAACTGGCGCATTCAGTATGTATCAAATGAATATGAATTCACTCCATATTTATAAGCAAAGATAGTTCCAAAAAACATTTGGAGCTGGTTTCAGAATCGCGACACAATTTTTTGGTGTTAAAAACACACATAAAAAAAAATTCTGAGTGGGAAAAATATAAGAAATCCTGATTTAATGTTTTATTTAGATTCTGGAAATATAATTGTTATTTATTTGAAATAATTTTAGTGCATAGTAAAATTTTACTTCATATTTTGCCCCTGAATGATACGGGTGTTCAAATATTTACTTAATTAATTACACTTAGATAAATTTTGTTGAGTTAAGTTGGCGTGATTCAAATTTCTAGACGTATATTAAACGATGATTTTTTAATTTCCGATTGCGAGACACAGATTCAGTGGCCGCAATTTCATGAAGGATAATCGTACAAAGGGCAAATTATCCTTTTGTATCTACACGATCTCTACTTCTGTAATTTTTTAAATTATTTTTTGAACACTAAGAGCTAAAGCAAACACTTTATTTGAAATTCGTTTCATTGTAGGTGAGCAGATACCTGATTTTTGGCTTCCTTATCAAAACATCGCCTCGAAATTAAAGCCTCGATTTCATTAAAGCAGTGGCGTGGCAAGGGTAAATAAAACTCGAGACGTATAAATTTTGTTTCATCTCATATTTAGTTCTAAAAAGTTAAAGCACTTTTGTCTTCGAGGCGCTGTTTTAAACTGGCGGCATATAAACCCACCCTACACAACCCCATCTCCACGATTCTGGACCGAAAATATAGCATGGAAGAAAAATCTAGTTGTCGGTCAAATAGACACACACGAGTGCGATGTGGAGGTTTGTCAAATGAGTACCAGTTGAGTGTCATCCTAGTAAACTGGCTCAAACCGTTCTCAAAACAATACTTCTCTATACTGTCTCTGCAAATTTATTAGATTAAATTAATCCAATAAATCTAATATAAATCTAATTATTTTTAGATATTCGTAGATAATATTATTCAAAGGAAAGGATATTTTTGGGTCCAGTTACTTATGTACGAACTCTATTTTGTAATAACAGTTCTTACATATAATTTATGAAATCAATAATTTTGTCTTCCCATGTCAGATAAAACTACCACAATCTCCTGCATAAGCTATTCTTCAGCATTCAAAATGATTTTGAACTACTGCAGTTTATTTTGAATGGGGATAACAATAAGTAAATTATAATGCAAAAAAGCAACTTTTTGTCAGTTATATGGTAAAAGACGACACTGATATCACAAAGGAATTCTAATGTTAATTTTAAAGATATTTTAGGATTTTTAAATGAGGAGATTATTAGATTTTGCTCTTTTCTCTTCCTCTAATAATGCAAATATAAAAGCTCACAGTTGAAACGGAAAAATCGGTGTTATTTTATAATCATTACGTTAAGAATGATTATAAAATAACACCAATTGTTCCGTTTCACTCGTGAGCTTTATTTATTTCATTTTATAATCATTCTTAACGTAATGATTATAAAATAAGACTAAGGGAACAAGACTATATTAGAATGATTTGAGAAGTTTTCAATTTCGGTTATGTCAGTCACATGCCGATGGTAACTGCGCACCTCATTCAATTGCGTATTGTTATATGTTGTGACATTGCGCTCTTTTACCACCTTCCAGGGATGCCATGGATTCGGCGGATTTCACCAGGCTTACTGTTCACATGACACGTGTTGTCTTATGCTGTGCTGTGGCGTCACGTCCTTTTTCCTCCTACAAGATACGCAATGGATTCATAAATGACATTGGTTCGACGCACTTGACACGTGCCATGACAACATGTATGAACTCCATAAGGGAATGCAGAAACGAAATTTTTATCAAATTTCTATTTGACGATAAATAATTTTTTGATATATGAAAAGCAGATGTAACTTACTTTGCCGGTTGCGTCAAGTAAGGAGATGTAAATAGATATCAAATAGATGCAGTTATTGTTTCAGTTAGAATTTAAAAAGTTCAATAAAATAATCCAGTAAGCAATATGTTGAAAGTAACTTTAAAATTTAAAACTTAAGTAGGACATGAGATACTCATATCTAATCGCAAAAAATTTGTATCTATTCGTACACTTTCACCCGTTTTTCTCTTTTTTTTCTTTTCAAGGTATCAAAATTGTACTGATTAGCATGCGACACATGTGGGAACACGTGCAAATGGTACGTTTTTCTTTTATAACTTGATTATAAAAAATATTACAGAATCGCAGAAAGTAAATGTTTCATTATTTAATTTGAATATTTTATCTTATGTGTGTTGAAACTTTTCAGAAATCATTTCTGAAGCTTGTACTTTCATTACATTTCTTTGTTCTTCAGTTTTGCTTTGTTGTTGATTCTGAAAGTAGATATATGTGTTTAGGATAGTTGGATTAAAACTGCACGAGGAATATTTTTGGAACGGGCCTTGTTATCTTGAAAAAAGGTCAGATGGCAAGGACAACAACTGAGTTACCACCCTACTCTTCAAACTTTCACTCTACAGAAGACAATTTGACTCTCTAAGCAGATTTAACATCCACCAGGCCCACATAAATGGCGAATCTTTAGTGGAACCGGGTCTCCAACCCGTCATTCCGACATTCCCATATGCCATCACGGCCTCTGTAGGCATATATTTTGTTGTAATACAAGGGATATTTTTAGGACGGACCTCCTAATTTTTTTAAATTGGTCAGAAAACAAGGATGACACTTGAGCATGATCCTGCTCTCCAAGCTTCCACGCCGCACTAAAATGTGGATTTTTGACTCACAACAGCAGATTTAACGTGTACTATGACATGTTCACGGTGGATCTTCGTACAAATCATATTTTGAACAGGTTCTCTCACCCCCACGAAAAACCACTAGGCCACCGCAACCCTAAATGCTTGTATAAAAGCAAAACAAGGAAACAAAGCACTAATCAAAGATAAACGAAAAGAATATGACGATAAAAACATTAATTGAGATATATTTTATGAAACTGTTTAAAAAAGAATTCGCTGATAATTTACTTCATTATTTTTGTCTACTAATTTTGAAAATCCCGACAGAGGCGATTCATAATTTTTTGAAACTTTATTCTAAATGATTGATAAGAGATCTGTTGTATGAAGCAGCTGCAAATGGGCAATTTAAGTGATGGTTTATTTTTAAACAATAGCTAAATAAAGACACAATGACAAAATTTTTTTCCTAGTATTTTTTTCTATAAATGACAAATGCAGTTTTCATAAATTTATGAAAGAAAAGGAAAATGATTCATCCATTTATATAGTATTTTACTTTGTATTATTTGACTACATACCTGTAAGAATCTTGTAGCCTTTATATTACTCATAACTTCAGATTTGGAGTCTAAAAATATTTTAAAAATAAAAAATATCCTTTTTTCATATCCTTTTAAAATGAAGATTTTGTCAGATAAGCAGAAAACTATTTTCCTTCCATTTCATGCAAACGGAAGTTCCTGTGAGTTTATCTATTCGTTTCTTAGCCGTGAATCATACAAATAAATGGACACGTGGACTAATACTATTTACATGGTAACTGGAGCTATCAAATTTTCTGCAATTAGGGGGGGGGGGAAGTGAAATCCTAATAGCTTAGTGGTATAACATACAGTAAAGCACCGTTTATACGTTTCTCATTTATACGTCGTTTCAGCACAGTCCCGATTCATTCGTATCATTGTTACGATAAAATACTTAGTTTATTCGGCGGAAATCTTCGGTTATACATCGTTTTACCCCGTTCTAAAATATGAAAATTTCCTCCATTCTAGTATGTAATAAGCATATAATGACTTCGAAATTATTCGGAATTGATGAATAAATAAAAAACAAATTGTCTAGTGCTATTTTAAAAGATAATGAAGAAGTTACTCCATCTTTTTTTTTCTTTAAAGACGGAATGGATTCCATTGAAAAATTTTGAGCGTATTTCTTTTGCCAAGAGAATAGTGAGAAACATCCAATGAACTTAATTCGATTCTTAATACTCACAAACAATCAGCACGTCAGACGACAGTTAAAGATTTTCTTAATTAAAAGCCTGCCTACATGCACATATATCGTGTAAGATATGTGTAATTAGTACTTAATATATGCAATAAAGGTATGATTTTTCTTTTTTTATGATAAATGTTTAATTTTAAAATTTAATTATTGATTTCCATGCTATATAGTATTATACTAGTACTATCTTAAATTTTTTTAAAATAATACCTTTAATGAACGTGCATTAGTAGCATTAAATTAGTATTAATCAAAATTGTTTAGTAAAATTTCGATTCTATACGTCTTTTCATTTATAAGTCGATTTACGTCAGTCCCTTGAAAGACGTATAAACTGTGCTTTGCCGTATGGGGCCGTTCAAATATTACGTAAGCAAGTTTTTGGTATTTTTTGATCCCCCTCCCCCCTTGTAAGCAAAAATAAGCAAATCGCAAACCCCCCTCTTATAATTACGTAAGCAAACTGCAACCCCCCCCCCGTTCTTCTTTTTTACAAAACGTATAACTGTAATAATCTAATTTTAAAAATTTCAGGATTTAATTCAAATAAAAAGCTCTAACTCGGCTTAAAATGAAAAAAAAAAAAATGCAGGTTTAATTTCCTTACAATTTCAAGTTTAAGCTTACAAAAATCAAGTTTTATTTTCTTTTGCCAAATTTAACTTTTTTTTCAAATTTAATTTTTTTAAATTAAATTATTTGTGCAAGTTACAAGAGATTTTCAGAAATAAAGTGATTTTAATGTCTTACGTAAGCATCACTCATACTCCCCCTCCCCCCTTGTCAGCAAAAATAAGCAAATCGCAAACCCCCTCCCTTTCCCCCTTGGGTGCTTACGTAATATTTGAACGGCCCCTATATAACAGCTCGCACGCAAAAAAAATTCTACTGATACACTCGCAACGTCCGTAAGAATAAAGTTAATGTACTCGTGGAAAAAATATGAAAAACCAAATAAATTCAGACTTGAAAGATGACAATTTCGCTGATACAAATATATTTTGCAAATAGAATATCCTAAAATATTTACTAATGAAAAAAAGAAGAATCATGTAGTTTAATGTAGATTTTAGTATGGGCAATTTATAATCAATTTTTTTGCGAAATTCTAATCTATATGTTTACAATTTGATTTGCATAATATTTTTAGTATTAAAATATACTTACTGTGCATATTCTAAGAGAGTTAATTGAAGTCCTTTCTAAATTAAAATAAACCTTTAGAATAAAATTTGCTACAAAACATGATTTCCTTAGTCTAATAAATGTCTAATCTTATAGCTGCCAGAACTTATATAATTTGCCTCCTCCTAATCCGTAATTGCTTTTTCTCACTTATGAAACATTTTTTTGTTTCATCTTTTACTTACACAATTTAATTACGTCAGCTAAATAGATTTTGATGCTTTGCTTTTGGCTATTTTCGATCATATGATTTTATTTAACACTCTTAGTCTTTTGTCTTTTTTTAAGTACTCAGTGTTACTTGAATTAATGAAATGGAATCAAAATCCAAAGATTTAAAAGTGTTTATTACTCTTCAATTGTTTTCCTTAGTTTGTCATCTGAGAAAAGTACATTTGTTTATATACGTTGATTAGAAATAAATCATTTTTCGTGTCAAATGGAACTTCTCTAAAAAATTATAAAGTTCGCTTCATAACTGTTATCATTTTATTTTACTTTTACACCTTGTGCCATAAAGGATAGCTATAATATGGTTTTACTGCGTTGTAATTGCCATTGCAAATATTTTTTCTCTAGTTTCATGCTTGCATCACTACCATTTTTGCAATAATTTTTTTAAAAATTTACAACTGATTAAGGAAAATGTTTACTTGCTTGTAAAAGGAAAGCTTTTCTGTAAAATTTTTTAATTAAAAATATTAGTGCTTTTTGATTAAGTAATTTTAATTAAATTTTAGTTCAAAATTTATTTTTAAAATTTTTTTGCCTGAATTCCATGCACTCATTTACATAAAATTACACGTTTTTGGAGAAAAAATAATAGTGCAATGTAAAATTAATTACAACTACACTGTGTTGTTGCACTGTGTAACTGAATTTTGTGATTTATTTGTACGTATAACGTACGTATATATATATATATATATATATATATATATATATATATATATATATGCATTTTTGAGTTTAAACTTTTCTGCCAACGATTATAAATCTTATTAATTTATCGTTTTTAAGATTCATAAAAATAATCATATCGAAATGTGACTGATATTCTTATTGTTAAAATGGAATGATCTTCCCTATGCTTAATTGATATTTATTGTAAAACAATATGTAAAAGAAAACATGCTATAATTAAAAAAAACGTTGAGAATAATTCATGCTACTTTCTCAACAAGAAATTAAATCCTGAAATTCATAGCTATTTAAGAAGTTTTCATTCCATAATAAGTAACCATTTTAAGAAATTTGTTGTTGAATATTAAGAAGAATGTATCTCTGAGTTGAACTTTCTCACTTCAGAGATTTTTTCAGAAATTTTTCCAGCATTTTAAGAAATTAAATTTTTTCGCCATGTAAAAATTCTTCCATAATAAGTAACCATTTTAAAAAATGTTGTTGTCGAATATTAAGAAGAACGTATCTCTGAGTTTTCAACTGTTCTTCTTACGGCTCAATTGATGTATCGACCATACAAATTATTCAAATCTTTTGCAAGCCATTTTGATGCCAACCTAGTCCACGATCAAGAAATTTTTTTTTCAGCTGTTCCTTCTCTTTATATGAGACATTACGTGTGCGTTCGTAACGCGGATCTCACCAAACTGTGCATTTTACGCGCTAATCATATAAATGATCTAATACGTTTTTCAAGCTATTTTGATGCAGATTCCACATTTAAAAAAATAAAAAAAACATTTCTTTCTTTTTATAGAAACTTGGGAGAAATTCGTGATGCCGATCGCATCGAATTGATTTTCATCCACTATTTGTTTCTTCTCAACTCAAAGTTCATTAACTTCTCGAAGAAAGAAAATCCGACCTGTAAGAAGCAGCAGAAAATTGACAAATAGCCTCTCTTAGGCAAACATTTCCCCCAGAAGCATCATTGCTTAAGCGGAACGTTTCAAAGAAAGAAACAAAAGGAACAAAGAATTGTTTCTCAGAGGGGGAGGTTTTTAATCGACAAAAGATCTTACCCCAGAAATCTTACGCTCTTTAACATTCCTTATCAAGTAGTAGGCTAAAATCTCGCAGCACACAAGTGTGATTATTTTGGAATTCCACACCCGGAACTGTGAGAGGCCTAATGAGCTTTAAGTGCAGTGAAATTTGCCATCCACAAGTACGACTGAAAACACCTCTCGAAGTCTCCGAGCGGCAAAGACACGACTTTCCCCCCACCTCCAATTGCAACACGTTTTCCAGATAAAAGGAGATTCAAATTGCACATAGAACCCCCGTTTATCGCTTCTTAAACGGTTCTTGGACTGTAGCAATTTGGTTCGTTTAGTGAAAAGGAAATTAAGGTAAAAATAATCATAAGAAGTACGATAAGAGGTTGGGCTTTTTATCAAAGCACAAGAAACATAAGTTGGATCACGAGCTTGCTCAAGCCGAGATGGACCTTTACCATGATATAATTAGCATAAAGTAGACTCACGAGGATTCCATAGAGCACATTCCATCAGCAATTTGATCACGGCAAAGGAGCAAAGGCCCTTCGTAATATTTCTAGGCAACTCCCCCAAAAGATTTCAATGTGTGCCTTAAATGAAAATATTGTTTTTTGTTCCCTAATGCCGTTTTTTTAGGCGGCATCATTTACTTCGTTATGTTTCCGAGATGGATAAACTAGTTTGGATTACGCTCGAAGGTTTGTTTCGTGAACATTAAGAATTAGATCTGCATTATTTGGAGAGCCAGGAAGAGCTTTTGGATAATGTGGCGTGATTAGGGAAAAGGCGATTCGTGGTTTGGTGGGTGCTAGAAAAAGTCTGCCGTCACAATTATAGGTTTCGAGTTTGCGAATGAAGAATGTATGCAAACAAGATAGCAAGAAGTTAAGGGAAGATTTATAACGAGAATGAGTTCTTTTTTTCTGTTTTGTTTAATTGATATCGTAGGAAATAAAAAAAGAAAGTTTAGACTTTGATATAAAATGAACAACATCCTAAAAGAAGCACCTTTTTTATATCATAGTATTAAAAATGAAGATTTAGAAACTGAAAATAGCTAGGTATTTTATAAGTTTCAATATGAACATTTTTTTATTTTGAAATTTTCTAGTAATGATAAATAAATGCATATACGATAAGAGAAAACTAAAAGAAATTCATGGAAGTGAAAAAAATGTTCTTAAATACAATTCGCACATGATGGGGAAGGCTAGGGGCTAAACAGCTTCAGGGTTTCAGGGCAAATTGACCTATTGTCACTTCATTTATTTTTTGTTTTTCGAGTCACATTTACACACTCCTTCAAACATTTTTTATTACTAAATTTTGTTTATGTTCAACTTGTGAAAACCAGAATAACTGTTGTAAAAGCAAATTATAAGCAGAATGTATGTTATGAGTTTCTATATCATATTTTAAAATTGAACATATCAATAAATTCAAGTAAGAATAATTTGAATCAAATGAAGTTTTTACTTCTAAAATCCTTTTAGCTTCTTTTCTCCTATATGCCTTATTTCCACAGAAGTAAAATTGATTTCAAAGAATTTGATCGCATTCTAAGCATACAAATTCAGAGAATTGTTCAGGTTGGGGTGGCTAAAATGCCTAATCATGGCCTAAAAATTTTATTGAAATGGCGAAAGAACATGCATGATGCAAAACGTAACTAAATAAATTATTCTTTCTTTGAAATTTGACACTAATAATGAATAGCAGTAAATTTTCAGACATAGAAGCGGATAAAAAAAATCTAATGCAAAAAAATAGATACGTCAAGCTTTCTTATTTCTTTTACAAAATCTTTCTATAACATGCACTTACGAAGTTAACCTTGTGTATGTGCATGATTCCTTTTTAATAAACATTTTCTTGATATAAGATGTGTCCCATTACAAAAAATTGCTACCCTGGTACACTTTAAAATATTTTAAAGTTTTTTCTTAACCTGTGTTTCTATTGGCTTAACCATTCGACGAACCAATAGTTTTAGAGATTTCATGACTTGACAAACAACATTTTTCGAATGTCTCGATACACCCCACGGTGAGATGAAGCAAAACTTCAAGATAAAAAATAAAACTGAAGCCATTAACGAAATACCGATCCATAAAATCTCTCTCACACAAACGCGAGAGAGTTAGGAATTCAATTAATTAAGCAATAATTGACGGACATACGGGAAATTCCTGGTCACATGTGTGAGCTATATATATATTCCCTGCTAATGCATAGGGTAATTGAATTTCTACTCCAAGTAAATGAATACCTTATTAACCTGAGACGAACCTATTAACAGCCCTGATGGAATCAAGAAATCGTACGCAATTATACGGAAAAATGCTGGGTGTTAAGAAGTTCAACATTGCCAGTCCATGTTCAGAGAATATTTGAAATTACCGAATTTATTCACTAAATATCAAACAACAAAAGTATTAGTGTAAGGCAGGGGTTCACAGCCTTTATTCCCTCGCAAACCTACTACTGTCATACCCCTCTCTCCAACCATGTGTCAATTGAAAGAAGCTATTTTATCAATAATGTTAAGGGTTTAGTTAAGCTGAAGAGACAAATGACTCGAATTAATTAATAAGTCTAAACTAGAAAATAAAATAAAAACATCCAGTGAAGCTACAGCTTTTCCGACGACATTGAAGTTCATGCATAATTGGGGCTTGTGAAGACAATATATCAATTATTTACCAGGTTTCCTTTCTTTTTTTATTTTGAGCGTAGGCTTTAGATTTGCACAAATTTCACACGAATTTGGGGAAACAAAATTCTGTAACATTTTTAATCCCTTATTTTTTCTTCTGTCCTCCATTAGCGTCTTAGATTTCGCGTACCCCCAGGGGTAAGCGTACCACAGGATGGGAACCTCTGGTGTGAGGCGTGAAATAGTTTGCGTTGTTTGCAGGAAATCGAGTGAATCCTGTTCAAATACTACTAATACATGATCTGTTTGATTTACGTCGCGTTTTGAAGATTATCCAAAGCTACTAGGGACGGAACTCCTAATTTTTTATCCTATTCAGAAGACTAATAAGAGAATCTGAGCGGGCGCCTCCCTTTACAAACTTCGTCACCGCACTAACACGAACATGTTTAATATACGATGAGAGGTTGAAAAGGTCCATAAAAATGACGAATCTCTGATTCTGAAGCCGGAACTCTCCCTACTAAATCACAAAATACATTTTTTGTTTGTTTAACGCGTATGTTTAAAGACATAATTGATATCTGCGACTCCCTTATCTCGCAGTATTCTTACCCGAGAATTGAAACTTTCGATAGGTTTTTCAATCTTCTGTTCAAGTTCACTCAGCATTTTGAAATTGACAATCAGAACTTAACGTAATTAGAATTCGTACATAAGAATTGATGCTTAGCGTAGAATTCATGAAAACATTTATTTTATATATCAACTCGATGTGTTTCAGAGAAATAGCACCTTTCAATTCATTTTTTCGTAAATGTCATCCGAATTCTAAATTTGGTTGAGTATCATTTCTAATCAATATGGCTGCAATAGATGTTTTGTATTATACAAAACTAAAAGGAATTCTCCAAATTTCCACGACGTCATCAGCAGAAGCACATCTGATTCCAGTGGATATAAGGCCGGTGCATCAGGCCCAGTGGATCTTAGATGAAATCGTCCCAATGAGATTTGACTCTTATGGCTTTTCTAAAAGTTAGAAATCATTCATAATAAAAGCTTTCACTTTATTTAGGACAAAAACGGAGAAACAAAGAGCAAATTCCAAAAGTAAGTAATACCACAGAAGTTTGTTTGTTTGTTTGGGCATTTTGTGCAATTTGTTTTTTAAAAAATGAGATAATTTTCGTAAATGAATTCTTTTGGCTCAACAAAAAATTCTCAATAGGAATTTATTTTCTACGTCCATAAGTTAATTTAAAACTGGGACCTTCCAAATTGTATAGAAAGATAATTTCTTTAATATTTTGATTAAAAGTGATGTACAGGCTGTCTGAAAAGTATCTTTACAGTCTTCAAAATTATTTTTTAAAATCAAACAAAGATAAGCACTTACGGTTATTTGTATTCAATAATGAATGTATCAATAATTAAAAAAATATTTAAGACATTCAACTGGCACACCATTAGTAGCACATAACACATCGAATCGGCCAAAGATTCCCAACCAAGTTCTATGAAGCATTGGGTAATCGCAGATGTGATCCGACTTAATTTTGCGTCGTTCTTGAATGTGAACTTCAACTGAATGTAACCCGGAATTTATGTTGTACTTAGGTTACAGATATAAATTCAATCCATCCCACAACAATTTACGAATTTTTATAAAATGTTTTTTTCCTTGTGGTGCATCATTTGCCTGGACATCTAATATAAATTTTCCATTAATAATTTGACGTTTTATATCTAATCAACTATATTAATAATAGTTAAAACAATATTAAGCTCAAAAGCATGAACAATGCCACACCTTCTTTCGAAGGAATATATTTCAGCCATAAGTAAGTATTTTAACCCCATTAAAATTGTATGAAAACGCTTGGAACTTTATTATAAAGTAAACAAGTAAAACAATAATAAATTTTAAATCACCATTTCTGAATCAGACAGTAATATTTTCTTTGAGAGTTCATATAATTTCGCATATACATCATACACAATATACTACTTACAACATAACTCCGTATAGGGATGCAGAATTCATTTGAAAAGTAGAAAACTCTATATGTAAATAAATTTAGCGACCAAAACCCACAATAGGGTACTTGCGAGGGCGACGATAATAACTGCCAATATCTCTTTTAACGATAATTTTTCTTATTCTATAGAAAATTCATGTTATGGCTTAGCTGTCAAGAAAAAAATAATGCTTGAATTTAAACACATTGGTGCTTTTATTCTTTTCAACATGTCAACATATTTTTCATTTCTCATTCATTTCCTTTCAAGTTGAAAAATTCTCTTTCGGTAATAAAGTAACATGAATTCTTTTTTTTTACATTCTGAATAAATCGAATAAGACATATATGAGAAAATATGCAATGTTATTAATCTGACATACATTATTGATTTTTCTATAAATAATTCCTTTCGCTTTCTGTTTGGTGTTGCTTAGCCAAATCTGACTCTTAAGTCATTAAGCTCAATAAACATAATCTCATTAACCCCACGAATTAATAAGTGAATCAAATCTTTCAGGCATCCAACAAAATATTTTTGTTACTACTCCTTCCTTTTCTAAAGGTTTGAAATTATTCATAATAAAAGCTTTCTTTTTATTTAGGACAAAAACGGAGAAACAAAGAGCAAATTCCAAAAGTAAGTATTACCACAGAAGTTTTGTTTGTTTGTTTGGGCATTTTGTGCAATTTCTTTTTTAAAAAATGAGATAATTTTCGTAAATGAATTTTTTGGCTATTTTATTTTCTACGTCCATAAGTTAATTTAAAACTGGGACCTTCCAAATTGCATAAAAAGATAATTTCTTTAATATTTTGATTAAAAGTGATGTACAGAATGTCTGAAAAGTATCTTCACAGTCTTCAAAATTATTTTTAAAAAATAAAGCACTTACTTAGCACTTTTAAAAGATAAGCACTTACTGTTATTTGTATTCAATAATTAATGTATCAATAATTTAAAAAGAATATTTAAGACATTCAACTGGCACGCCATTAGTAGCACGAAACACGTCGAATCGGCCAAAGATTCCCAACCAAGTTCTATGAAGCATTGGGTAATCGCAGATGTGATCCGACTTAATTTTGCGTCGTTCTTGAATGTGAACTTCAACTGAATGTAACCCGGAATTTACGTTGTACTTAGGTTACAGATATAAATTCGATCCATCACGCAACAATTTACGCAAATTCTTACATTGAAGATATATTGAAACAAAAACGACAATATGAATGGTTTGATGCAATTATTTCATTAAAAAATATTTGACACTTTTATTTATTAAATGAAAAAAAAAGTATATATCTTTGTTTTTTCAAGAACTTTTTGAAACGTGTAAAGATACTTTTCGGACACCCTGTGTAACGAGAGATCCTTTCAAAGGGAGTAGTAGCTACAGTATTAATATCCTTTCCAGTACATAACCAATACCATTAAAATCAAGAATACAAAAAGAGGAAAATTAATTTATGTCGAACCCAGCAAAAAACTACCTTGATTATGATAATATTATATACATTATATCGTATATAACCTTGGCAACAAGTGCAGCTGAAATTATTAAACAACAGGTAAATTTTTGAGATGTTAACAAATGTACCCCAAAGCTAAGAAGCGCATCAAAATCTTATTACAGGAAGTATGAAATAGATGGCACAAAAAATATGGAAATGAAACGAATTTTCCAATCATGAGGACAAGTTAATTGAAAACCCGCCCTCTATCTCGATGGACAAGAAAACGCCTTCGCGTACCTTACTTATCTTAACGGGTGGCTCAGATACATGAAGATCTCGAAACAAACAGTCCTCCATTTTTGTCCACATCAGTTGTAAACGCACATTGGCGAAACTTTAAAATTTAGGTGTGAATTTAAATTGTATATTAATGTTCCTTTTCTTTAATAGCGAGAAAACTCGTGAGCCATTTGATTTTAGCGGAAAGACCTCGAAGAGATATTGGATTTATCAGTCTAACTTGGATCGCTCATACATTTCAAGCCTACAAAAGGAATTTATATGTATTTACTAAAATATAAATTTTTATACATATTTTAATAATTAATAAATTATTAATTTTATTTATTATTAGAAGTTGATCAATTTATTTTATTTCCAACTAATTTTTTCCAAGATGGATGATATATTGAGACATGCAATGGAGTATGACATCACAATATCACGAAAATGCTATCGAACATTTAAGGCTCGTTGAATTAGGCTGTTCCCACGTCAATTTCCTTCCTAGAAAATAAGCAATGGATTCCAAAATTCAGTTGGCGAGGTGCGCTCGGAGTGTGTCACTGGGGCATGAATTCCCGTCGGGATGTTATTTTCTTACAAGCGTATTTTTCAAAATAT
Source organism: Araneus ventricosus (assembly GCA_013235015.1). Lineage (NCBI taxonomy): Eukaryota > Metazoa > Arthropoda > Arachnida > Araneae > Araneidae > Araneus > Araneus ventricosus. The sequence continues at coordinate 4,159,570 of BGPR01000004.1, read as the reverse complement.
TTGTGGTCTGTCTGTTTCGATACTTTCTCGGCCTTTTTCTTTTATTACTTCAGGTAAATATTTTTCGTAGACGAGCAATGAAATCACTCCAAGAAAAGAAATACAAGGTGTGTCCCTTTCTTAACTTTTGCGGTATTTTTGAGAAGATTAATTGTTTTTGTACAGATGAGCTTTGGGAATACATAGTCTTTAGATGACTTCGTTAAACTAAGGTACTTTAGACAAGCATTTTTCGTAGATAAAAAAAGAACGTCAGCGCTAAGCTTTGCTTAGTAATATTGTGACATCAAAGTTATTTTTTTAAACCCACGTCGGCCACAAAGGGCTTAGAATGTTTTGGGTCGATGGGGAAATATTTAACTGACTTTTGCTTCACGCTTTTTCTCTTACAATAAGCGCCGTGGAGTCTAAAATTAAATTTGAGGGGCAGAACGAGAGCAAGAAATAACTCCATTCTATAATTATAGCTAAATTAATTAAGATTCATTCTGAGTTATTCAATAAATAGTTGATTCTGTACAGTTACTATGCTTAAAAATTCTATAAAACAAATCTGAATCTAGAACAACTCCGGTTAAACGAACGAAAGGAGGAAAACCGTTTCCGATAACGATTTTTTCGGTTAAGCCCTGAACATCTATTACTATTTTTTTTAAATCTAATTACAGTATATGATTCTGAAATGCGTTGACTGTCAAACGAATTCTCTTGGTAGGCTACACTTATGTTCTTTATTAAAGTTAAAATGACATTTTAGGTGCACCTCGCCGCTAGCATTCGCCCCCATGCAGTACAGTACTATACGTGTTTTTTGAACTCGCGATTTCAGAGGCATTTCGGACAACCCGGGTTTCGGTTAACCCGAGTTCGTTTAACCGGTGTTTTGCTGTATTTGCATTAGTAACGAAGAATGTATTCTACATAAAAAGCCCAGAATGAATTTATTCCGAAATGGTCAAAAATGGAGTCTTAAACTGCTTTGTTTTTCAGACGGATAAGAAGCTCTGTTACGTCATTTTCAGAGTTCATCAGTCACTCAGTTTAGCTTTATCTTGAACAGTAACGACGGTAAGAGATGGAGACTATTAAAATATACTTTAAACTAGTTCGTGAAGATCAGATGAACGGGAGTCGATATTAAAAATGTGGGAGAAGCTTCTTAATAGGAAATTCTGTTGCAGGCCTTTGACCTTGGGAAATTATTCATCATTTAATCATTGCTGTTGCATTGAACTTAGGTATATACTTGTAGATATGCAGATTTATAAAAGATAAAATGGATTTCGTAGTAGAATTTGAGACAATCTGAAACTCTTCTTTACTTCACATGAGAAGTTTTCAGATGAAGATCGAGAGAAGAAAATTCTCCATTTGTTTCTATTCATTTTTTTTGAAAATCATATCAGCAGATAAGTGTAGATTTTCAAAGAATGTTAAATGAAATTTATTTAATAGTTATTTTGGTAAATAGTAATTTTTGGAAAAGTTACCTGGACAGGTGCATTTCTTATCAATTTCATAAAAGTACCGAATTTTTTTATAAAAGAATGAATAGAATTTCTTATCCTTAAAATGATATATATGATTTTTTCAGTTTCAAGTTACTTCAAATTAGTTATCAAGTTATTCTGATGCTGAAAAATATTAAGAAAGATATAAACAAATGAAAAAAAGTTTTAATCTATAAACATAATTGGAGCAACTTTTATGTTACTAACGGCATAAATATTAATAAAAATCATTTGAAACAATGAAAAAATTAAGTCATTTGTCCTCTGAAACAGGAAAGCTCGAAAAAAGTAGGTTTAGCCCGACACAAACATGGCATATGTATTTATAAAGTCTTTCATGCGCTTCTGAAAGTCTGTTTCAATTTCAACAAGATTTATTTAATAAAGTCTCTAGACAAACTTTATGATTCAGTTATGAAAATTATTCTGTAAACTCAAGTATCAGACTTCATCTACAATACATTCGAGCAAAGCCAAATGTATCAACTAGTATTTAAATAATTTGCATCAATTCAACTAGTATGCGAAAGAAAACAAACGAAATATATAAAAATATACTTAAATCCAACCGCTGATCTGATTATATCTTAAAAGAATAAATTATAAATCTGAATCTGATACTTTTAAAAATGTCTCAGACTCTCCTAGATATAAATCCTACAAATAGAATTTTTGCAAAAATTTTCCGAAATGTTACCACTGGAGATATTTACGATAAGAGAAAAAAATCAACAATTCATGTATTTTAGGACTCGGAAACTCGTGTTTCGGAATTCTCAAGAAATTGGTCTGATCTCTTTGTAACATGTATAACGAAAGGTGGACAACTTAAAAAAAATCTCAAAAAACGTGAAAAATTAAGTGCCAATTTTCATCTGCCATGCATACGAGCAACGACGTACTTATCAGGAAGTATTTAAATAATATGGATCAATTCACCTGGCATACGAAAGCAAACAGAGAAAATATATAAAAAAAATTCTAAAATTCAACTGTCGCTTATCTTACAAGCAGAAATTATAAAGCTGAATCTGATACACTGGGAAATATCTTCTAGATATAAATACTTGAAATAGAATTTTAAAATTTTCCGAAATATTACCACTGGAGATATTTACGATAAGAGAACATCAACAATTAATGTATTTTAGGACAGGGGAACTCGTTGTTTCGGAGTTATCAAGAAAGAGTATCTCTCTTTAACATCAATAACGACAGGTGAGCAAAATTTCAGAAAACGTGTCAATGCTGGAAATATTTTCCCATGCGGTTAGTAAGAAAAATGACCGACGACCAGATTTCTATAGCCGTGACCTGACCTTAAACTGCAACATTATTTTCCGCTGTAATTGGAAACTGAAAGAAGACAACAAAAACCCAATGAATTCATTTTTCCTCCTAAAGGCCGAGCAAAATAGAAATTCAGTTTCACCTACTGATGAATTTTCTTACTAATTGGAAGAACGTGTAAAAGTCATAAATAGAGATAGGTTCCGTGAAATGCATGTTTTGCATTAAGAATTTTTTTTCTTTTGTTTTTCGACTAGAAATTCAGGTTTTCGCGTTCTACCCATGAAATCTATTACGTTGATGAATAAAGATATCTTGTTTTCTTTATCCTATTTTGATTTTTTTCATAAATGCTATCATTTTTTTAAATCAGATGTGTGGGAAAATGTTTGAAGAAAGAGATGAGAATTGTAAAGCCGATATCTTTCAAACTATGACTATTCTCTTCACGTTAAGAAATGGCGTGCATTCGATGCTGATGAATAGTTATGGTTTAATTTCTTTGAGTTCGAGGCACATAATTTCTCTAAAATTAAGGAAAATATTTTTTAATAATAAGTGACCCATAATTATGCGGTTTCAAAGCAATGGAGCAATACTGATAAACTGCCACTGATATGTTATAAACTACCCATGATTTATTTTTTATTTTTCAAGGAATACAGAAACAGCTAAAATAGATAAATGACACGCCTTTAATTTATTGAGAAACATAATTCATCATTTAAAGTAGGGATTATTAAACAATGAATCCCGATTCTAATGCTAATGTGCTAATTCTTTCAGAACTTCTCCCTTAATGAGGAAACGTAATTAAGCAAACCACTGTGATTTTATTATTTATTCCTAATTAATACTTTACTTCACTTTTTCACTTGTCTACGTACCTAGGAGACGTTAAAAAGTTTTGGTGGCGAAATAGGAACAATGGAAATTTTGCAGTCTTAAGGAAAAAATATTGTCTCATTGCTCCAGAAATTGCTTATGTTTTTTGTATAATAGCTAAAAATATTTCCTTAATTGCTATTTTATCTTTTATTTCGTATTCAAGTTTTTTCAAGCATTTATTTCATCCATTTTAAACATCTACTACTGCTTCTGAACAGGTTTGGAGAGGTAAATTTTTTTCGAACTATAAATTTTACTTTTCCCAACATACGCAATATAAGCACTTTCAGATAGTATTAGTAACTAAGATATATTTTAGAGAAACTTAACAGGTTCTAATGCAAATGAATGTTACAAAATTTGTGTTTAATAAACGAAGGGTTTAGTAGAATTAACACTTATGTCGCATATAAATTTCTTGTCACCAAATGTATTAAAATCTTATAACGAGTTAAAAATGGAGAAAAATTTCTCCATGAAATTGAAATTCCATCAAATTTTCAAACATAATGCATCAAATTTAAGACAAATTTACCACAGCCTTGAGTATTCCATCTGTTATTTTTTGCAATATAAATTTGTATATACTTCTCAATATTTTTTATACCGGCTGTAATGAAATATGTTTGCTTTTAAAACAATGCGTATTTTTAAAACAATGCATTGCTTTTATTATTTACCAGTCTTCTTCAAATTTATCTTTAATCATTTTTTGACACAATAACATATGTTGACAAGTATTAGATAAATTTTTATTATTGAAACCATAATGTACACTAAAATGAACAAATCTCTACTTTTCTGAAAATAAATCTATCCATTTCAGATCATCTGCTTAACTTTTGTTTCCATTTTAACAAGACGTAATAGTTATTTGCAATCTGTTCCACTGTTACAGGTGTTTTCACACCGAACTTTTTGCAACTGTTTTCGTAATTTCCCACGAACACACAGTGATAATCAAAAACAATCGATCAAACTACGGGTTGAACAGAATCACCTCAACAGAGAAATGCACATTCTACTGCTGTGTTCACGCCCACAAATTTATCTCACCTCCTCTGTTCCGTAGAATCGCCAGCTGCGTGGTTGAAGTAGCAGAAGAAATGAAGATCGTTGTCTGCGACCATTCTTTTGCTTTGCTGGGATCAATTAGGCGTTTTGTTAGATGGATGTAACAATCAAAACGCTTGTCAGGAGGGAAGTTTCACAGTGGGATCAAGAAAGGCAAACGCTTCCCAATTTAGGATGACCTTCTTTTACTAACCATGACAAGATCACCAAGGACTACCGAATCAGCAGCTTGATCATCAATCCTGTCTTGTTGATATTTGGAAGGAGTTATACAAGGAGAAATGTTGTTGTAAAACAGTATGATGTTCTTTACTCTGTGTCTTTTTAAAAGCGTAACAAATTAACAAAGTAATTTAAGGAAGGAACTAGAGATTTAATTTAGCTTAAAAGGAAGTGTTACACTCTGGAAAAGCACGTTTTATAGCTTAGACGTATCTATTAGATTAATAACTTAGACGTATCCATGTGCACTGTTTTAACAAAAGTATTGTTCAGAAATCAAAGTCCATATCTGATTCTTAGGTACAATATGAATGTTTTAATTTTATATAAAGTTGTTGTAATACGAGATCGCTGTTTAATAACCCTGCTATAATAGAAATATTTTCCGCAATATCCAGATTCGTATCTCATTGTTAGGAGCAATATGATATTTTATAATGACTAGTTTTTCATTTCTGATCGCTTAGATCTGATCTGGTTATTAAACTTATTTCTCTGCCTTTAGCTATTAAAATTACAACACTATTTTGAAAGTTCACGAATTAAAAAATTCTGTTAGCGTCAATTTAACATATAATTTAGATACACAGCAGGATTTCTTAAGGCAATTCAATTCCCGTTCGCTTGGAATAGGCCTGTCTATTTTTGTGCCTCTTGAGATACACACGAAAACAAGTTCGAACTTATTCTTTGATGCTGGATAAGTTTAATAACTAGTAATCTTTAAGGATAAAGGATTTTTTTCTTATCATTTTTATTTGAATAAGATTCCTCTCACCCTGTGATTAAACTTTCTCCCACAGGATAAAGAGCTCGCTCAAGAGAACAGGAATATAATCTAAGTAATGTATTTTCAGTATATTTCTTTGGACGTTTATGCATTTATTTTCGTATTAAGTTTTTCCAAGAGTTCTTTACTCTTCTTAATCCTCATTTTAAAGGTATAAAAAGATAAGCTCGCAAAGTTTTTTTTTCTATTATGAAGCACATCGAATTTAATCATAAACAGTTTTGCTAACTTTCAATCAAGATAAATAAAAGAAAAAGTAAACAAATATATTGATGCAAAGTCGCAAGGCAATTTACGAATTCTTATAAAATGTGTTTTTCCTTGTAGTGCATCATTTACTTGCGCATTTAATATTAATTTTCCATTAATAATATGACGTTTTATATCTAATCAACTATATTAATAATAGTTAAAACAATATTAAGCTCAAAAGCATGAGCAATGCTACACCTTCTTTCGAAGGAATATATTTCAGCCATAAGTAAGTTTTTTAACCCCATTAAAATTGTATGAAAAAGCTTGAAACTTTATTATAAAGTAAACAAGTAAAACAATAATAAATTTTAAATCACCATTTCTGAATCAGACAGTAATATTTTCTCTGAGAGTTCATATAATTTCGCATATACATCATACACGATATACTACTTACAACATAACGCTGTATAGGGATGCAGAATTCATTTGAAAAGTAGAAAACTCTATATGTAAATAAATTTAGCGACCAAAACCCACAATAGGGTACTTGCGAGGGCGACGATAATAACTGCCAATATCTATTTTAACGAAAATTTTTCTTATTCTATAGAAAATTCATGTTATGGCTTAGCTGTCAAGAAAAAAATAATGCTTGAATTAAACACATTGGTGCTTTTATTCTTTTCAACATGTCAACATATTTTTCATATCTCATTCATTTCCTTTCAAGTTGAAAAATTCTCTTTCGGTAATAAAGTAACATGAATTCTTTTTTTTTACATTCTGAATAAATCGAATAAGACATATATGAGAAAATATGCAATGTTATTAATCTGACATACATTATTGATTTTTCTATAAATAATTCCTTTCGCTTTCTGTTTGGTGTTGCTGAGCCAAATCTGACTCTTAAGTCATTAAGCTCAATAAACATAATCTCATTAACCCCACGAATTAATAAGTGAATCAAATCTTTCAGGCATCCAATAAAATATTTTTGTTACTACTCCTTCCTGGTTCTTTCCTGAGGTAATTTGTAAATCCAGTTCAATGCTCAAGCGATACACATCAAAATTTTGAAATTCAATGCGCATCCTGCAGAGGAAAAGAGCATGAGGTTACAACACAGTGTAAGAGAACGCGCAATTAGTTGTTAGATGACAAGAGTAGCCATGTTTCTCATGTGACTGTGACTTGTGTCATGTGACTATGACTTTTGTCATGTGATTGTGACTTTCTATGTGTAGTGAATAGACTCCATACTGATGATCTAGCTCGAAAGTCAAAATAATACGAATTAGACTTTTACTTTCTCGTATACGAAGTATACAAAGAGAAAGTATTGTAATCGTCAAAAAATTCGAACTCGAGATTTTGTCGAATCTCCACGTTTTAGACCTCCCTGATTCCGAAAAACACAGTTTTGAATTATGTCTGTCTGTGTGTCTGTTAACACGATAACTCGAAAACTATTAGAGCTATGGGGATGAAATTTGGTATGTGGTCTTTAAACATAATTTGTAGGTTTCTATCAAATTTTGGACAAAATCCGTCAGCGGGAAGTCTGTCTGTCTGTATGTCCGAAGTCATGTGAACACTATAACTCAAAAACTTGAATAGCTAGATGGATAAAATTTGGTACACAGTTTTATCGCCATGAATGTAGGTATAAAATTTTGGGCCAAATCCATCAAAGGGTTGACTGTCTGTCGGTCTGTATAATCGCACACTTGTATCTCATAAGCCCTTTGGCTTAGATAAATAAAACTTGATATCGCGGATGCTAACATTAATTATAGATCTGTGCCCAATTTTCATCTCAATTGGTTAAAAAACAGGTGTTCTAATTGCATATTTAGTTCAAAATGCACATTACGACTATGTGTTGGCGAGCGTTTCGCTTATTTTACTCAAGTGAGTATGGTTGGCGTTTGACCTTGGCGGAAATTGTAGCGAGCCGCAAACACGCGCTTCGGAAATTATGGCAATCCACAAAACGAAACTTAGTTTTGACATTCTCCAGATGGGGACTCATGTGATTAACCAGAGGTGTAGTGAAATGTTGTGCGATATCTAGATTAAGATTTCGTATTCAAAAACGTTAAATAAAGCTGTTGTACCTCAGCGCGCGTAAAAATTGCGTACATACGTAACTTTTTGCAAAATATTAAGTTTTTGGGAATTAATAAATTTTATACGTTTCATTGCAAATCACCATTCATAATTTTTTTTCAAAATAACCAGGCCTTGGGTAAATACCCCAAAAATATTTACCTACCAACTGGGTGTTTACCCACCCCACATTACTGGTCGTATGCGAGAAAGTTTCGGGGAGGTCACTCCCGCTGGTTTAAAAAATATATTGAATAGACAAACTTCAAAGCGACATGCAGTTACAAAGACAAATTCATAATGATGGTTGAAACGATTTGTCACGAAATAGAATTTTAAATAAGCCAAATTAGCTGCTCATACGTTCTAACATGTAAACAGCTAATCCTTCATGTTCAGCAAATCTTTTGCATCTTATTAGCTATAAAACAATATTTTGGTATACCGTATTCTGAAGAGTTTAAGTTATCGAGGAAACAGAATATCTTGCTATTATTCCTCTGTAGATGAACTTGTTACATAATAAAACCATGTAGAGTGTCAGAGAAATTTAAATGAACTACGGATGAGGGATTACAATAAAATATGGGTATATTTATTATCAAATATACGAATTCCTAACAGAAGTCGAATCAACTTATTTCAAAACAAAAATAAACGTTTTATACATTTTAAAGGTGCTCAAGTTGTAGCAGCTATTTTTAAACATCATTTTCCATTTTCTCTTTATATCGCTTTTCGGAGACAGAAATGAAACGCCCGAATGGTGAATCAATTAAACTGGGTGAAATGAACGCTCTTAATTGAAGAAACACATTCATCGCCAGAATAAATTAAGAAACGAAATCTCCCACGGCAGACAACTAATTAAATTATACAAGTCAGGAGCAACTGTGAAGAAGATCGAGCTCGAATGCCGAGATAGGATGAGCCAGATACGTATCATGATCACGAGAGCTATAAAAAGAGCCGTTTACTCTAAACTAGACGTAGTGTCTAGGATAGGGAGATTTGATAAGGACCCGGTAGAGCTCTCGATGATAGTCGTACATCAGATCACGGTTAGGACAACCCGCTATTATCGTTTCGTGGATAAGTAGCTGTTCGGACCTACCCCTTTTTGTAAGGATGAGTTACTTAGATGTGTTTAAGGAGAAGAGAGGTGTTGCATAGAAGTAGCATTGATTAAAGTAAACGGTATGATGTTACACCTTTTATGATAGGTTTTTTACGATCTGCTATAACCACACAGAGGGCTATATCATTATCATATAAAGTTGTGAACACAGTTGTGTTTATTTCAAACACTAGAAGGTCAGGTGTATCCTTGACTGAAATTATGTTTGGGTAGGACAGAAGAGGTTGCACAAGTTGATTCTAACGCAAGGCTTCTTAAACTGCGACCCCAAATATCGCTGCGCAATAAATTATTGGGGTTCTCTCCTTTAAGATTCTTCAACATTTTAGGTAAAAACGTTTACGATAATCATCTTGGCTTCAGTTTTAGTTTTAGCTAGAGTAAAGCTCCTATTTGAATCTACACAAGGGACAAGAACGACACCTGAGTCGGTTTCCAAACCACACCATTGGGAGGGCATCGACAGAATTACCGTGGATTTGTGGAATTGGGCCTCGAACCAGCGACCCTACGACCTCGAAACTGCGGCTGCTTCCTCATCTTGGATTAAAAGATTTTATAAATCACTAGATCTATTTCGATTTATTTTTATGAATCGTAATTATTGCTTCATTTTCTAAATTTGTAAAAATTTGTTTGACTGATACAGGGTCGCGAAGGTTTTCAGCCTAAAAAGCGGGTTGAAAGCGGAAAATGTTTAAGAACCTGTGACTGTTTATTTAACAATTATACTAAAATTAATAGAATTACTTCTGAAACGCGTGAGTATGCTGCATTACAATGTAATGAATACAATCTTAACATAGTCCTGAAGAAGGCTGTCATCCCGGAAGAGCTCACTTTGATGACTAATTAAATCGAACTTCATGCTATTGAATGCTTAACTAAATGTAATAGAAGTAGTTGCATCAGTTTATTTAATAATTTTACAGGAAATTACTTCTGAAATGAAAGCTTGCGCTTTGATCTCATAAATCTCTATCATATCAATATCTAATATATATAATGATATATCATTATATAATCTAGTATATATAATGATCTAATAAACGCAACACAACTATCGCACCGATAAATAATATTTCAGAAATAGTGAATTGCTTTCGTAAGTAATCAAATATATATAAAGGTTATCAAAATACTGAGATAATAAAATATTATTAAGGCATCTCTTTTCTGGTTCAACAGAAATAAACTACTTAGTGAAAAAGAAAGAAATCGCTTGAGAATTAATTGGATGACAAAAAAATATTTCTTCTGATATACAGTATGCCGGGTGCAGAATGCAGATTTTTTTTTAAATATATTTTCTATAAATCTAATCTGTGAAAGTGAATATTGTATTAAAAAATATTCTTGCCTTAGATCCATATATGCTTTCTTTACGGAAAAATTATTTAGAAGGCTTTTTGTTTTTCAAAGTCTTAAATAATTCATTCGAAATAAAATATCTTTAAACTTCATCAATTTTTGAGACTAATTTTAAAAGATTTTAATCCATAAAAATTCACTTTATTGATGAAATATTTTATATCTACCGTTTTTTAAATTCACAGCCTTGCTGAATTTTCATACATTTACTGAATTTTGCAATTAAGAAATTAAAATTGTCAAATAGACTAGAAGTTACACAACCAAATTAATTTATCTCACTTTATTCACTTATACATTTATTATAATTGGAGAAAATTCACTGCACTATAAAAAATAATTTTTAACATTCAAATAAATATTACTTTAAAGGTGGGTATGACACACAGAAACGAATCATTTTGACCATAGAACATGGGGTCGCAAAGACAAAGGTGACCTCTATATCGGGGCAGTGAATTAAGTCAAGCAGTATTATACACCAGATAAAGTGTACAAAACACAGGTTTCACGGAATACAAATTTACAATTGCACATCAACACAGTTGCACACATAACAGCATTACAAGTCGTAAGCATCATAACAGATACAATGGCCATTAGGACGCAGAACCAATAGCAAAACTTCTCGAGTACTTAAAGTAAGTGTTCAACGGACTTGCCGTCCGAAGCGAGACACGTTCCGCAAGTTAATATTTATGCAATTAGGTTGCTGTGCTGTTGCGAATTTATATTCCCTTAAACCTGTACACTTTCTCTGTAGTATCATTTTCTATTACTTAATTCACTGGCCCGGTCACTGTTTCCTTTTACAATCTATTCAAAAATTACTTCCTTCTGTATGTTTGACCTACCCTCTTATTTAGTCTAACACGTTAGAATCACTCTGTATTCTAATTAAAATTTCCTAGTTAGTAATCATGCCTAAATATTTCAATTTTTACTATGTTACATTGGTACATTTAAAAGTGTTTATTTATTTCAAACTTTCATCTGTTGTTTAAGTAGCATCCTACTTTGAAGCTATTAGGTATGGACCAGGGGTATAGTGGAGCGCACCATAACGCTGTTCGGGACTGCTTTCGAATTTTTAACAAGCCGGCACTGCTTTTTTGACGAGAAATAAAAAATTGTCTGTCCTTAAAACAGTGCGATCTTCGTCTAATCCTTTTCCTTACGAAAATGATAGATATTTCAAAGTAATAAAAAGCCACTGGCAAGTGGTGACGGGAAGGGGTTAAACACATTTAAATGGATTTTATGCTTTGATTCAGCCGTGATCATTTCTACATTGCTTATCAATGCCATCATTTGACTTTGACATTATTTCATTTGGGTATAATTTGAAATCCTCAGAAATCAAAAAAAAATTCTTTACCATCTTCATTATATTCATGCTTTGAACATTACGCTAATGTTTGATCAAAAATAAAATAAGAAATGCAAAATATGCATTGTTTCGGTGTTGACAATTTATTATTTAACGATTTTAATACCTAGATAAAATAACTGCTCACTTCCCCAAATGTAAAAAAAAAATCATTTTTATGGTGAAGTGATTCCCTCCCTATCACTCACTGTATTTTTCCAAACAATATCACCTAAGTCAAAGCGTTCCGGCACTGCTTAATTTACGACTACACCACTGGTGTAGACTTCTCAATTTTTACTTTCTCGTATACGAAGAGAAAGTATTGTAATCGAACTCGAGATTTTGACGAATCTCCACATTTTAGACCTCCCTGAGTTCGAAAAACACAATTTTGGAATTATGTCTTTCTGTGAACACGATAACTCGAAAACTGTTACAGCTACAGGGATGAAATTTGGTATGTGATGTTCACACATAATTTGTAGGTTTCTCTCACATTTTGGACAAAATCCGTCCACGAGAAATCTATTTGTCTGTCTGTCCGCGTTTATGTAACATACTATAACTTAATACTATGTGACATACTATACTTTATGATACATACTATAACTCAAAAACTTAAAAAGCTAGATGAATAAAATTTGGTACACGGTTTTATCATCAGGAATGTAGGTCCGTATCAAATTTTCGGCCAAATCCGTCAAAGGGTTGACTGGCTCTCTGTATAATCACATACTTGTAAACATTATAACTCCTAAACCTTATGGCTTAGATAAATAAAAATTGGTATGACGTCTGCTAACATTAATTGTAGATCCGTGCCCAATTTTGTTTCAATCGGTTAAAAAAAGGCGTTCAAATTGCATATTTAATTTTCTTACTATTGTCGCAAATCCGATCTCTCCACGCGCATGCGTACTGAGAGAAATCTCTACGCATGTGCAAACTATTCAGCGACTAGGAGAGAGCGAATGACATCTTCTGCCTGAGCCGGCATGAGCGGAACTTGGTAGTGTGTGATAGAGAAATAAATATCGTTGAACTATACTAATATACTTTGAATTTGATTCTTCACCTAATTCTTTTACAATCACTATAATCTACAATGAAAAACCTTTTGATAATCATTACATTCTGAGTTACAGTAGTTTCGAATTTTTTTATACAAGCATGGGAGGGGAAATGACAAGTATACGAGAAAGGAGATCACTCCCGCTCGTTTACTTAATCCAATTGACGAAGACAACGTCTCAGTGAAACACTCTCTTAAACTTCCATTTCACATCCACTGAGGGGTATTATATATATATATATAAACAAAAGAAAACATCAAAACCACGTCATAAGACAAAAACCAAAACAACAAAACGGAATATAAAGCTAACGTCCGGGACGCGTCATCAGCGACGGAAATCCCGGACGAGAGTATACTTATTATCGGTGTTTTCTAAACACAAACTTTAGCAATAATGCTAAAAAGAGTTTGTTTCCCCGGAACACCGAACAAAAAAACAATAGTTTGAAACAAAGAAACAAAAGGTTTTTCCTTTATGACGTGGTTTTGATGTTTTCTTTTGTTAATATTTCTCACTTTTCGGTAGTACTGCTGCATTGGCGCATTTACCGTATTAGTGAAGTTTTTTTCATATTTAAATCTTTTTTAGAATTTATGTTAATCATAAAGTATAAGTTTCCTAACGTTTACTTCATTTGAAATAGTATTTCTTCGATTTAAGTATTAATTTCTTGATTGGTTATTGCATTTGTTTCTGTATTTGTTTATGATTGTATATATATATATATATATATTTTTACAGACAATTAAAACTCAAATAACATTTTCAGTATATATACCTATTAAACACACACACACACATTTATATATATATATATATATATACAGATTAGCTAACTAGTAAAATGACTAACAACTGTACATCTGTGCATGGAAAATCTGTAGTGAGGTTAAAAATTTTTTAATTTTCATATATAAATACATCATTATAATTTTGATTTTGGAAATCAATACTAGAAATTTAAGAGTTCAAATATAGTACTTTTCGAATGAAATGTATGTATTTTTTTATTTAAAAAGCAGAATATCATTGAAAAAAATGTAGAATGGAAAAATGCCAAGAAATACTTCTGATATAAACTTTTAAGTCTTCAAATATAAATATATAATAACTAATATCGTACTCTTGACGGTTCAAATGATGTATTTATTGATTCAAAGTTATTAGAAATTAAGATTGATGTTACAAAATAGTTATTCAGAACTAAAGAATATCATTGCTGAATAATTCAACCAAGAAAGAATAAAAGGGCATCCTCGTATTTTATTATTTTTTCCCTCAGTAGCTAGGCGTTAGAAAATTGTACGGAACTGTTAAAATCATCAAATATGAGCTTATTCGCAAAATCCAAGAGTGTGATCTTGAGGTTAAGTCTATGTAGATAGTAAATGCGTGTTTGCAACACATTTTAGCGCTTATGGAAATATTTTCAACACCTTATTTTCTTGCCCTACCAGATTAGATTTTCGTGCACAATGGTATGTAATGGAGATAAAATTTATAAGTATGCCTATGATTTATTGTCATGTTAGGCTGATTTAGAAGTAAAAGAAGATCCAAGTCGGGTATTAAAGGTCGTTAAAAATCCGTATGAAAATAAATATTAAAAAAATACTTGTCCTTGAAAGGGAAAGGCATAATAAAACAAGTTTTGTAAGTTTTCACTTAATATACAGTTGGGAAAGTGCGACGAATTTATGTTTTCTGAGGTTACGTGAGTAGACAACTGAATCGCATTATAATAAGTGCTTCGGAGCTATAAGATATGAAATTATAGAGCGCTGATTGGAAATTAAAGCAGCAAGGAATCAACGCTCCTTAAAACAATCACAAATATGTTTGGGAACAAAAGAACGCCCATAACTTTAGGTAAGTTAAAGCTAGCAAAAATCTGAATTGTTCTGGAGAGTGAATTCAAGAATTCAGTTTTTGACTTAAAAGTTTCAAACCGACATATCACTTTATATGTATAGAGATTTATGGGACAATAAAGGTTCAATTTCTGTGTTCAGTGAAATGCAACACTCTTTAGTTCATTTTCCTAACTCCTGAACAGTTTTTTTCTTCTCAGCTCTAAACTATTTTGCTTCCTCGAATAACTATTTAGACAACAATTTTTGAGAGGAATGTTTTGTCGTATTCATTCAACTAAAAGTCCATAGAATACTTTAGATATTCATGGATAGATACCACGTAATTTTCGTCTTGGATTATAACAGGGAGGGTTTCCAAACGCGATGCGCAGATAGTCTTTCCGCGCATGATGTCTAATTGGGAGCATATCTCCACTATTCCACATGGTTTCGAATTAAACAAATAAAGTTATTCTATTTGTAAAGAAAGGGTTAAAATACCCAATTAATTGTTGGATATTGTATATTCATCATTTTTCATCACAACTTTTTATTGCGTATAATTTTCTCGTTAGTTATTTTTATGTTTCATGAAAATGATTCCTGGTTCTTCTCTTTCTGTCAGCAGCAGTTCTAAATAATCGTTTCACTTTTTGAGACGGCTATTTTTTTGTGCTGCCTAATAGAAATTTTCGATGAATGAAAATAAATAATATGATCTTCTGCGCTTATTTATATCTAGTTTGGAGCCGAGTTTCTGTTTTGCTTCTTTTCTCTCCTCATTGGGGAGGTCGCTTGATTTCATTGCTAAGGGATCCTACAATGACAGAATATTTTAGCTTATAAAACTAAAAATGCGATAATTCGATTTTTTAAATGACGCATGAGTTAAGTGACTAAAAATACTTCGGTTAATCCCTTGATCTAGAAACTTATGTCTCCTGCTAATTAGATGACACATCATGTTTGGGACATTTATTGTTAGTTTAATCCGCAGCAGAACGTAAATGACACCTGACATACTTATGCGTGTGAAGTGATCTTTTAAATTAACTGCTACTTTGACTTAATTATAGATTTAAATATAAAAATGTTTGTATTTCTATACACGAGTCAGACACGACGTTATATGTTAATGGAGTCAATCCATACTCATGGGATACAAGTCAATTACGCCTTGTGCATTTAACTTTGGAATCCATTCGCAAGAGGAGAAAGAATAGGACGTCAGAGCACAGCGTAAAACAGTATGGCATTAGATATAACATAACATGCTCTATTACGTGAAAAATTAGCTCAGCTTACTAGCTAAATATGACGTCAGGTGAATTGACTCCATTTGCAAAATGGATTAAATTATTTACCAGAAAGGAAAATAAAACTACTTACCTTTTTCTTGTGATTAAAATAAAATGGAATTGAAGTGATACTAAGTAGCCTTGATTCGGTTGGTCAGCTTAGATGTACTGGTCAATATGGCTTAAGTATTCTGAAAAAGATTTTAATTTAATTTGTAAGTTTCATAACAAAGAGGATACATAGATAATGATGAAAGCATAAAGTATAATTTCAAACGTTAAAAAATATAAGCAATTAAAGTTCTTATTTCATAAGGAAAAATTTATTGGTAATAAAAAGCTAATAAGAAATGCAGAATGATTCTTCCTTTCGGTAAAGTGAAAAATTTAATTTTCTGAAAGTATGGCTCAATATATGAAAATACAAACAGAGGAATCAATATGTCTATTATTTCAAATATGTGGGGTAATAAGTGCATTTCATATATTTATTCCAATGTATAAAAATTTAAAGTATGGCAATCTCTTATAAAGCTTTGATATTACTATGTTTTACCATCAATTGTAAAAAAGTTTATTATTGTTCAGAAAAATTCAGAATTCATACTTATGGTATATACGAAAATAAAAATAACATTAGTGAGAATGTGTTTATTTAAATATTTTCTCCGTGAGAAAAGTTAAGTTCTGAAAATACTGGATAAAATTCAAATAATGCATATTTTCTTAAAAGGTGAATATGTGTGATATGCATATTAAGAAGACAAATAGTTTTATGGTAACTATAATAATTGATTATCGGTTTATTTATTTTTTAGGAAGTTTATCTTTTTCATTTGGGAAGTTAAATTGTCAGTCTCCTTCGTTTATTTTAAAATCCACCGTTTAAATGTTAAACTATCTCTTAAAAGCTACATATAACATTCCTAAAAATGACAAAATTCAGGGAGTCCACGTAGGAATGCGTTATGTATCATATGATAAAACATATAAAATATCAAATATTTATATATTATAACAGTTCTGCAAACCGGCTTAAAATATTTCTGGAAGAGACAAAATTCCGCAAATTTTTCATCTATTGTAAAAGTAAATACATTCTGAAGAGGGCCGGTTTGATACTAGACAATCACCTAGGGGCTCTTGTCTATCAGATAAAACTGTCATTTGTTCATCTACTTCCCCCCCTCAAAATAAATATTGGATTGCGATATTATTTAATTAACTAACTATGCTTAACTCTAAATTTACGATTAAATACGTTGATGAGTTACTGATGCTTAAAATGAAAATTAATGAATATTACGGATTTTTTTCCCTTTTTGTGTGACTGAATTTTTTTGTTAATTTAAAAAACTACACCTTTTTATATCAAATCTTAATATAAATAGAAGTCATTGTGGGTATGTATGTGGCTATGTTCCACATCTCCTAAACCACTGGATCGATTTCAACCAAACTTTGCACACTTATTATTCCTGACAAGAGGAAGATACCTGTCAACTTTTCAAAGCGTGAAATTGATTAAACAGTCAGTTAATTAGAAATTAACCAAAACCGTTTCTCCACTGAAAGTTCGTAGCAAAGTATTCCCCCCCAAAATATATTTATACCATCTTAAATTTCAAAACTTTACATTTTTAATTATACCAATTTTTTATCTGTGACATTTTTCCTTCAATTTTTATTAATTTTTCAAAATTTAATAAATAATTGATTACATGCCTACGATTTTGAAATAACGCAAATTTATTTGAATAACGCAAATTTCAGAGCCGGCGTGAAAGTGTTAAATTATGCCGTATTAATTACGCATGTTTAGAAGATTACTGTTAAGAAATTGTCTTATTGTCTTATTAAACTCAGTGGTATTTCGATAGAGATATAAGAAATATTATTATAATGCAAATGATTATGAAAAAAGGAATGTAATTATCTTGTTTATATGATTCATTAAACAAATAAAAAATAGGGTTGTTTTTTTACCAAAATTAATTCTAAAAGAAATGCATACAGAAAATTAAATGATTCTTACAATTTATTGTTGTAAATCTGTCAGTGTAGTTCGTAATCTTATAAATAACAAAATATAGTTAAATCTTACAATCAATAAATTTTGACAACAAAACTATAAATTCAAGCACATAATAATATTCTAATTGAAAATATTTTTTGCCATTTTAGATCATTTTCTAAAATTTAGGAAAGAAAGAAATTGTATTTTTTAAAATAGAAAAACATTTCAATCACTTATTGTGCAATTCGGCGCTCAAACTACATTAATTAAACTCAAGGTTTTTCCATTAATTTGAATATTAATTTCATACTTTTTAATCTATTTGAATTACGTGCTTGAAGTTATCACTTAAAATAAAGATATCTTTATGGTGTTTACTATCAAAATTCATTAGCTTAATAGCTTGCCATTAAGTTTATTAATGCTAGTTCCAATTTTCATTTTTAAGAAACAAAAATATTTGACCTTGGAAAGGACATTTTTGTTATGCTTAAAGAATCTTGAATAATTTATGAAAAGTTTCTTTTAGCTTTTTCTTTTCAGATTTTATAATAAACCAAATAATAGCTAGTTTCTCACAATGTTATAATGATCTAAAGAATATTTTTTGTTATGCTGCCAATTTACTTGACGTCACATGGCAAAAGTGAATGTGCATGTCTTCTAGCGCCTAACTGCTGATACGTACATTTTCTCTTTTGCAACATAAGGAATGGATTGCAAAATTAAATTGCTTCATAACATTTGACGATAACGATAATTATATAACATGATTATCGATAACATCAATTCATGCTATCGATAATTTACGATAACATGAATTGATTCTATTAAAAAAAATATATAATTAGTGCTTCGAAAGAATTTATTTTGCAATTTAAATATTCCACCTGAAAGTGCTTCTAACTTTTGAAGTCATTGTTTTAAAACTATTGTGATCGAAATCAACGATTTAACAAATCCCTTTCTGTGCAAAAATATTAGGCATGAAATACCGTTAAATTTTTAAAACTATGCCTAATATTTTATATCGTCTAACCGTTATCCATATACTAACGAAAGGGGCAGTTTTTATATCAGAATAACCTTCTGAAAGGGTCAAGCGTTGACCCTGATAGAGTAAGTGAAAAAAAGGCCGACTTAACAATTTCCATTTCATAAAAATCTGAAGCAAAAACGCAATCGTAAATTTGTGCTGTTGAAACTGTTTATATAAATTGTAATCAAAAAGTCTTTTCTTTCATCCAACTGTTGATTATTGACCTCATAATCAGATAGACCGGGATTTTAAGGGTTAAAAGTTCATTCTAGTGAGGAGGCATTTTTTGAACTTTCTAAATCTGTACAATTCACGACAAACTTTATCCGAAAGTAAAAAGAAATAAACTGAGTTGAAAGACTTTGAAAAATCAAGAGCTCACACTTTGATTCTTAAGTACGCATTACATAAGCATGAAAACCTATAAATGCGTTAAGATATTCAATAAAATAAAAATGCAAGTAAACTGAATTCAGAAATTTCATAACACTGCATATATTTACTTATTTGCATGAAATGAAGATCAAGCTTAAATATATATAAGCGCACATTACATAACAAGAAAATAATACTTTGGGATTATATGTATATTAGAGAATTTAGTTTTGTATATAAAATATGCGTAATATAATGTTTGGATAGAAAATACGCGTAATATTATAAAATATGCGTATGATTTAAATAAAAATGAAGGTGTTTATTTCTTTTCTTATTCATACGATCAAATTCTTTCGCTAAAGACAGATAGCCATGCTTCAATTCTGTTCGAATTTATCATTCTCCAATATTTAGTATTACTTTTAAGAAATGAACCAGAAGCCAACCACAACAAAGCTTTCTGTCTTTTCTCATACAGCAAGACGGGAGCTTCGCCTAGAAACCGTCTTCGTATCAAGTTATGCATCGCTTCCCTACTTCCATGGAGAGGATCCTCTGACGACAAAATGATATCATTCTTTATAAAGATCAGACCACTGGGTGGATTCCATATATTATTATATTTTCTTCATGAATAAAAGGGTCTTAATTCCTAGGGCATTTAATAGAGACCTTGACTGATTCTTAAGAATAATTATTACCTGCGATAAATCAGATGAAAACAATTGATGTTTTCGACAAAAGTAGGGGAAGGGTCGTCACTTAGGGATGGCTTATGAAAATGTTTTCAATTCTCAATTCAGTTGTATTTAGATAATTTGATGCAGGAGAGGTAAATAAACTTGCCTTACAATTTTTCCAAATTTTATAAATTGGAGAGATTTTTTAAAGCTTCTTAATTTGGTTCTGCAAAGAATAAGAAAGATCTTTTAAGTTATAAAATTATTTTCAAAAAGTTTTCTATTTATTAGTTGTTTATTTATTTACCTTCATTATTACACTGAAATAAATATTCTGTATTTCAAAATTTTAAGGAATTTTTTTAATGATACAGAATTTTCATTTCTGTACCATTGAAATTTGAAAGAACTTTAGTAATAAAATTTTGCCTCACAGCTACTGCTTGCATATTCAACTTTGTTTATCTTTTGTCAGAAACGACACTTTCGCTTTGTTTTCATTTTAACTACCGGTAATATTACTGCACACTTAATGTTCATCGCAGTAAACCGTTTAGCTGAAAAATAATTGTGTAGGATGCTGGTCCAAATTAAATCATTTAAGAAACCAGCGTTCTGTAAGAAATTGCTGGAAAACGGATTTTCTGCTTTCGTTAATTGAGTTATTAGAAGGCAAATCTAATCAATAAAAGGAATAAAAAATTAATTTTTAGCTAGTTCGATGGAAATATTGTCTAATATAGACGTAAAATAATTTTAATTTACCAAATTAATTTTTAATATTTACAGTCTGTAAAACATTGTTACGTCAGAAAAAATTTCGGAAAATGAAATTTGAAGATGAAAAGTGGTGGCATTCCATCAATAACTTTTGTCTATAAAAACTGTACAAATATTATCAAGTTATTTGCGACTGGGAGAAAAGTACTGTACAGTGAAAATGTTTCAAATTAGCCATTCTTCAATATTTGAAGAACTACGAGTCTCGTATCCTGCTTCGTTTACTTATTCATTGATTATATTAACTTCTAAGGTAGTGTGACAAATGCATCTGTCTTTCTCAAACTATCCGCCTAAGGGGTTAACATCTAGTTTCGAAATAACACGAGGACTAATAGGGAAGGTCCATGTATGTTTTAGCAATGGTTTAAGACGAGGACAACATCTCAGACGGTATTCCACTTTCCAAACTTCCGCATCACATCAAAATTTCCCTGAAATACGTATTTAATGGAACCATTTAACTTTATACATTGACGAAACTCGAGTTTATAAGAATTTCTGATTTTCGAATTCAACTATTTTTATAAACTGATTAATCTTAAAAAATAATTGTGCTTAACAGTATTTATATTTGTTTCACAAGTCATACAAATGGAAGTTCATTGTATATTATTCGTTGTTAGTATACATTACTAAAATTATTTCTAACCTACGAAACCATTTAACAAGTATGAGACTGTTTTAATTTAAAATATTTTTTATATATATTTTTACAGCAACATTTTATAATGTTGAAATCTTTAGGACATTTATTAGGATTCATTGATATTTTCTTCGTTGATCGATAGATAATCCTTTAACTCAAAGTCTACGAATTCTCTAAAATCATTTTAAAATATAATTTTACAGCAACATTTAATAGTGCTGAAATCGTTCGAACATTTATTACGATTCGTTGAGATTTTTTCGTTGAAAGATTGATAATCCTTTAACTGAAAGACTACAAATTTACTCAAATCATGTGCGGAACATTTTGAAGTCCACGTGCTTTCATTCCGCGTGTTTTTGCTCTTGTTTCTCGTGACCTTAGGGTAAAAATATCGACACCAATCTATTAATACTAAACGGGGTCGTATAATATGACAGGTCTTCCTATTATTTCTCACACTGCCGAACTATTGAGTTTCCTTAAGCTACGAATCGAATGATTTATATTCAACTGCATACTTGTGAAACTTTGGCTTCTGTGTTTGCGCTTAATTTATGATTAAGAAAATACATATTTTAGGAAACAGTAACTTATTTATGTATATAATACACATTAATTTTTCATAATTGAACGAATGAATGTTACTAATTTGCTACATGTAACTTGCAATTGAATATTGATAATGAGGTTTTTTTTTCTTCGTATTCACTCATTCAATCCAAAAAGCGCAACTTTGTTTCTATATGCTTTTATAAATTTCAAACGTCCTCTATATAAATTCAAAATTAATATTTTACTTCTCAGTTATTATAATTGTTCTCAAAACTGGGGACTGTTAACTCGTTTTTGTCTCATCTTTTCACTCGATTTTTCTGCAGTATCCCTAATTTACTTATATCTCTAATTTAATATTTCTAATTCAGTAATTATGCTACTTCAAAACTGGTGGTTTATAGCAGATTAAAAAGTTTACTTATTATGCACATATATGGTATGTATATGCACATATACACTTCATAGTAAAATGCACACATATACTTGTAGTATATTAATGCGCATGTATTATCGTCGTCCGCTCTATATTTTTCACGGAGAAACTTTGGTGAAAAGAATATTTATAAATTCATATTGAGCATAATTATCAGACGTATTAAAAATAAAAAGAATGACAGAAAAGCTTATTACTTTTATTAAGTTTCCGATCCAAATGGCGAAAGAATTAGTTCTCAAAAATAATTAGAGCCACAAATCTTCTGAACCATTAATCTTCAACAGCTCTAAAAGGTAACTGCCATCACCGATTCAGAATGTTGTCTTCCATAAATTGATTGCATCGACCAGGTAACAACTTTGATACGATACACGCTATTAACTAGCAATGCAAAAATCAAAATAAAAGACCAAAACGAAAAATACCTTTTAATTAGGGTAAAAGTCAAAATATATCAATGCATTAATCTCTCAATGTGCTTTGGGAAAAGCACGTATATATAAGTTCTGCATATATGAAGGTAATACTTCCATGTTTCTAATGAAGTTGTCTTTAAGGTTATTAATTTGATTCGCATAAAGATAAAAGCAGGTTTGACATCTAGGTTTGGAAAGCGAGTAAAAATAAATTGACCTTACGAAGATTAAAAAAACCGTTCGAGTGTCTGGTGGATACTTTCGAAGATTTCATTAGTCTGGGTTGAAAAATCTTCTGCCAGCGGCGTAGAGAAAGAGATTAGGAGGGTTCATGTTTAACTTTTAACTATGTTGGTTAAGTTAACCATGGGATAACAGTGACTTCAACCTAAACCGGTCGTGTGAAGAGGATCATTTCATTGCTTATGCTTCCTCCTATGAGAAAATTAATTATCCTTAAAGAATCCTCGTTGCCTATGGTTCGACGATGTTGATGGATGTGAAACAATTCTCTTAATGATTGTGTTTAAATACTAATCATATTAATATTTATTCCGGATCATATTAATAATCGAAGAGATTACGCAAACACAATAATAAAAGCTTGCAAATGAAAAAGAAGATCTTTGTTGTTTCTTGCAAGAGTACGAAAGTGGTGAAAATATGATGAAATTATTCATAGGGTGAATGCACCAGTAATAGAGTCGATTCATGACACACGCCATGCAAAAATTAATGTGGGATCTACTGCGCATATTGCATTTGTTGCTTGTAATATTACGTTACAGCACAGCGTAACGGAATGAGCAGTTGCAAGTTAAACAACATAGGTAGTTACGTCTGTGATGTGAACGTGACTTTACATGAATTCACTATTGACCCTGGCCAACATAGCTCACATTACACACAATAAAAAAAAATTAACATTATTAATTAATTAAAGGATTTAAAACGAGTACTAATTATTAATTGTGAATATTGACTTTTAGTCTACAAAATGATTCGCTAATTTATATGGTTGCGTGAAGCGTAGTGCTTTTCGCTCATTTTTTTTATCAGAACAGGAGAATATTTGCTATTGTTATAAAAGTTAAAAGTTTTTGCTTTGGGAAGTTATAGAGTTTTTAAATCCCTCATTTGCACTTATAACGAGAGAGATCTTTCAAAATCAAGTAGTTAAATTAAATTTGTGTATTAACATTAGAGGGAATACAATTAATGTTTTCAGAAGAACTGTCCGTGTTTGATATTTTCAATATTTTTCAAAACACTTTTAGGTCTATAACAAGTGGATTTTGTATTATTTTGATTATTACTAAGTTAAATACAGATTTTGTCTATTATTGAAGTCTATAAAGTGTAAAAGATATATTTTTCCATAAATCCATATGTTATGATTCTAAAATTGGGCCACCAAACCGTTGCTTTAAGTGTGTAAGATCTGTTATAATAATTAAAATATTTAATACCTGTCTCAAATTTTAGGGTCCCAACATTTATAACAATAATTAAAATACCTAATAGTTGCCACAGTATATTGAAGCAATATTTAAAAGATATAACATGCATAATTATTGTCAAAACTCTTCGTCAGAAGTCTAAAATGGTAAAAATTCGTTACTGTGGACGCTCATCCTAAAAATAGACAGACTTTAAAAATTCCTAGTGCAAGAGCAGACATTAAAAATCCAAAGTGACAAAAACAATCTTGAGCCAAACTTAAGGCCATACTTTTATGCAATCATTTATTAGTTTTTAAAGTAGCTGTAATGTGCAAAAAGACATCAGGCCTGCTCTTCCTTTTTCATTTTAAAGTTCATCATTTTACAGTGGAACACTCATTTAAAAACGCAACAATTAAGGCGATTATATAAATGCGAAATTATTACACTTTTTTGTCATAAAAGATTATTTTAAGGAATTCGATTACAAAAAATGGTAATCCAAATGATCGAACTAAAGCAGTCTAAAGTGGTGCAGCTTTACTCTCGTGGGTGTTCTTCCTGACAATAAGGGGACATTGAAAATATTTCAGTCTGGGAATAAAGAATGAAAAATCCAGGGCAAAAACAGGCGTGAAAAAATGAAGTGCGAATGCATTTTCGTAATCAGTTATCAATGTTTTAAGATACAAGGAATCACTTTTTTCCGACCCCAAATGGAGTGCGAACGAGGTCAGCACTGCATCTCCTAGTGCTAAATATCAATAATGAAGATAAAAGGCATCCCTCGATGGAAATACAGGAATCTCATCCAGTGTCTTCAGAATCAATCAGCGATGTTATCAGCAGGGAATCAATGATGAAGCACCGCCATCGGATTCACGACAGGTGGATGGCCGCGGTGTGAATCTTAACAAAGCTATGTAGACAATCCTATAGGAAAAGGCACGTCAGATACTGAATAGAGAGCTAAATTAAAATCCTTTTAAAAACTCCGAATCTGTGTGTGAGATGGAAGAAGTGCATAAAGGTCGCAGGCTTGCTCTTCTTTACTCATTTTAAAGCTATTGCTCCTTCTACGGAGAGTGAATTCTATTAGATAAAGTAAAGTAATGACATCCAATACATTGTGGGACGCGTCCACTGCAACAAAGGTGGTGCTCGAAACAGAATAAAAATAAATATGCCGTTTATCTTTAAAGCAAGCTATAAATTCTCATGCCAAAACATACTCAGGTCTTACGCAGGCTAGAATAACAACCGTGGTTTCAAGTAGTGCCATTCCTTCAATCAGGCTTATTTGCTTTCCTTCAAGAACGGAAGGAACGAAATAAAGAAAAAAAAATGAGGATTTCTCATTTTTTTTGAATTACAGCAGTAGCTTTTATCTCGTGTTTGACAGTTTTTATTACTCTAATATATTATAGGAATATTACTTTGTTCTTTAGTAATTTGTGGTATTGTTTTCAGACGTGTGTACTTCATTTCGTGCTCAAACATACGCTGTTCGCAAATCAATTTTTACAAATTGCTTTCTAGTACAGCTAACTTAAGAGGGTGAAAGTAACTCTTTGTGATCATTATAGATAATATTCAAAAAGTGCACGTGATTCTCCAACAAAAAAATCATCATAGTCTTCTGACTGGTTTTATTCAAGTTGGGAAAAGCAAGCTTTTACACTTGCATATCTTCAAATATTATTCGCTCTAGTGATTGTATGCAAGATACATTACCGTATGCAACTATCTGTAATGGTAAATATTAATATATGTTTACTGAAAACATTTAGTAATTTTTCTCTTTATGAAAGAATATAATTAGAGTGAGAAGATTCCAATAAATTCGAGTTCCAGACATTTTCTCGTACTGAGTTGATATTTTCTCAGTGACGTCACAGCCAAAAAAGTAGCTGCGCATATGTTCTGACATTTACCTGCATAACGTCTTTCGTCATATATTAATATGCACAATGGATTCCAAGATTAATTTGGAGCGGCGTACTTGACGTGTGTCACGTGAGAATAATTTGAGTCCATAAGCAGGCTTTGTTTACAATGGGAAACTTCAGCATTTTTAAAAGCGCGTGAAAGCAACCCATATTTATAGAAAAAATCATTCTAATTTCAAATATGCAAGTGAAATTTTACATAAAAATTTATTTATTTAAATTTTGAGGGCGAAAGATGTACTGAAATAGCAGGAATGATGATGCAATCCGAAACGCACTCTCATTGGCCGATTAGATTTTGACATCACATGTGCCTTCCTTCGCACACTTCTCTTTCGCTACTTTTATATCATGTTTTGATTCAAGGCGTTTGTACTAGCTTACATTTTAGAAGTGAAGTTTTTGGCTTTTTGACTATTCAACGTTTAATTTAATAATGGATATTGGTTTTGTACAAGGTAAATCGGATAATTTGCCAAGGATTGATTCTACAATGATGGCAAAGAAACGGGACACAAAACGTCGGCTCGTAAATTATCTCATAAGAGAAACTGTTCACACCTTCCCTTGGATGCATTCAGTAACAGGAACAAAGTTCTATACTGGTCCTGATACCACAATAGACTTAAATTGAAGAGGGCCCTTCGCACATTCTGAAGAGACGCCGCGATTTATGTCGCGCAAGAAAGAATGAAAAGCCAATAACCTGATTTTGTATGATCTGTGAAATTTCGTATACTTACAGAAAAACCAACAAATCAAAATAAAACAGGGCCCCCCCCCCACCCCAAGGAATATACTCATTTCAGAAGTTCCGCTCAAAATAAATTCAGGTAAAGCAATTTTTTAAACACTCGTGTGTCTTTGAAAAATTAATTTTATTTTATATAGTTTTATATTACACTGCTATGAAGAATATAAATTATTTCCTTCGTACAAGTATTAATTTTAAGAAATTAGTTAACAGTAATTAAAATAAAAAATCTGGTAAAAATAACTTCTATCAAGATACCTATATAAATTTATAATTATATTCAAACTCGACAGAATGCGACTAACCTAGGAATTTAAGGGCTATGTAAACGAAAAACCCTAGATGTGCGGTGAGATAAATATATCTATCTTTTTATTAATTGTAATAATTGATTGGTAAATTGACTTTTTGAAGACTGATTTTGATTTGAATAGACTCTTTGAATCTAAATGATTTATTTTGCATCAAAAATTCTGTGAATTATTTTCTTGCACTAAAAATGAAAACGATTTTCATCATGAAAAAAGTCATGAACCTATATTTAAGATATTGTAATTAATTTTGAATGGTAGTGCAATTTTTTAAAAAAAATATAAACATTTGAATATCCATGGAAATAATATAAACAGTAAAATAACAAGAGTAAGTTTTTTTTTTTTTTTAAATCTTATAGAAGTTGGGAAAGCCTCTGTGCCACCGCCCCTCAAAGGGTTGAAATATAAATTCCATGTAATCAAATAGAAGGAAAAAACTAATTAAATCTAAATATTTGCTTTAAAATTGATAATTAAAATCTCACCTTATAGTTATATTCAAAACAAAACGGATATCGGATTCAGGCTGTTTTTTCTATGATTCGTGATATACAATTTTAATAGATATAATATGGATAAATTACTCATCGGGTGCCGTTATAGTTGCATTAACACATTTAGGAAAAATACAATACTTGTATCTTTCCGACATTATTTTATCTCATGCGGTAGTCGGAAAATATAGTAAAAAAAAAAAAAAAAGCAAAATCTCTATAGCGAGCGAACGGGAGCTCTACCCTGTTTGGGTACAAGTGACGTCAGACCCGCTTCGCGCCAAAATGGATCGTTTTTCCCGCGTCATCTGACAGGCGAACTTTGATTGCAAATACAGTCGGACCTCTATTTAACGAACCTCTGTTTTGCGAATTTCTCTATTTTGCGAAGTTTTTCTTGGAACCAAGAACGAATTTCTTCGTAAAATAACCTCCAAATAGCGAAGTGCATTCTCTATTTAACGAACTTTTTCTTGTGATCCAACATTTCTTTTCTCCCTATTTCTCAAAATACTTCTAAACATTTCAAACTTATTCTTTCTTTTAACACATTTTATGGTGATCAATGACCTTGAAGCTGGAAAATGTCAAAGCGAAAGTGCTTGAGCATCAAAGAAAAAAATTTAATTCTTCATGAGGTGGATAAAGGCGTGAAAGAAAGGATATTGCTTTAAAATTTGGTATTCCTCCAAACAGCTTATCAACCATAATAAAAAAAATCGTGATAAGATACAAAATTATGATTCATCGAATTCTTGTTCAAAACGTTTAAAAGCATGTATCTATGAAGATGTGGATGAGGCAGTTTTGAAGTGGACAGTGTGAAAAATAAAAACAATACAGTTATGAATTGCGGTGAAGACGAAGATGATGAAGATGGAAATGATCACGATGCAGAAATCAACAAACCTTCGTATGATGAAATGCTAAAATTCATTAATTTTAATATAAAATTATTTTTTAAATTGAAAATACAGTGTATTCCGGGACAATGTTTTGTTTTATTCCTGTTTTCCTTGCAGATTTCTTTTCGATGGGTAAAATATATAAAACAAATAGATATTAATTTACAAAATAAAGGTGTGATTAATTACTTTTTTAATAATATTTAGTGTTTATGAATTTAAAATCTGTTTGTGTAGTTTAAAGTATTTTAAAAAGTGAATCTCTATTTAACGAATTTTCCATATAACGAACTTTTTTTTCGGGATTTAGTGACTTCGTTAAATAGAGGTCCTACTGTATAAAAAAAAAACTGCCTAAAATTTTCTTTAATGTTACTGTTCATTTTGAAGCATTTTCAATCGATTAGAAAAAAATATTCTGTTCCCCATTCTATCTGATGAACGTGAAACACAAGGAATATATTATTTAGATTTTCCTCATATCTGAATTAATTATTACAAAAAATATTCAGTATTACATCATCTTAGGCATAAATACGGAGATGAAAAGTATTGCTTTCTGAAGTAATGTAGATAACTTTCAATATATTTCGAATATCTTAAAGTTTAAGAGCAATATATTCGCATTGTAAGGAATCCTTCTTAAACAATGCAAAAAGTCATATATTTTGAGATTAAATATTCATACTTTATTTGTTTCCAAAAACAAAAACAAAATATTTAATAATTTTGTTTACATATAAAACAATGTGTAAAACTAACTTTTCCTATTTCACATGAAGGGTAAAAAAAATAATAATTGAAATGATAAATTGTTGTTTACCCACAAATTTTTAAATCGAAACATCTACAATGAAATTCTTGAATAAAAAAGATTTTTACCAAAGAGCCCCAAAATTACGATTACGTATCTTTTAAACTTTAAGATACGTTGTCCAAAATCTTCAAATTCTGGAAGAAGTAAAATAAGATTATTACACTTTGAATTCAAAGTATGATACCTTTCTTTGTTTCATTATATTCCGAGTATATAACTCTTTATTTATCGAATTAACGTACCAGCAACTTTTCAATTTTATTTTGGCATCATTAGACGCATTTTAATGCAGAATAACCCCAGGAAAGATGAAAAAACTTTTTTAATTAAATAAAATAATTTAATTAATTTGAGTAATAATTTAAAAATATAACTTTCGCCTTCATCTGCCATCTACTTCTAGCTGTCGGAAGTACATTCCTCGTGTTCATGTGAATACTGTCAGAAAAAACTGTCAAATTACGAAGATATAAGCGTAATTAAAGTAGCACTTTTAAGTTCCGCCGGGAAATAAACGGCTAAGAATTAATAGTAGCATCCATTTGAAAACGAATAAAGATATAAAATAAAATCAAAGTTGAATCACAAATGTATATCGATATTGCATAAAGCGATCTGAAATGCAAAACTTATGAATGTTGTAAAACTTTATCAACCCATTTTTAGCATTAAAAAATCTCTCCATTTAACGAAATCACTCCGCAGTCCATCGAAACTATTACAAAAATAAATTCCTTTCGTTTTCTACCACATTATGAAGAAACGTATTGGATCAGAAAAAGTAAAAAATCTCTTTATTTTCCATAGAAGTCCTAAATGATTATCCGCCGGCCAGTAAATTACTTATCAGGTCGTTTAATTGCTGTATAATTCAACATAATGAAGCCTAATAAGCATGGTGCGGGACGAGTATGTTTCGTACGAAGGGGTCAAATATTTGTGAAATTGTTATTATAACCTCTGGGTTTGGGATGAATGCCAAAAAGAAGACCCGAATTTGCATCGGATTCTCATGGATTTCAGCTTGGATCGTAAAGCATGATGATCCTGAGAGAGAAAAAGTAAATAATATCTATTAACACAGCTGTTGGTATCAAGGGAGACAGAGTAGTTAAATTGCTATTAACGATTCAAAGCACGAGATACATATGAAGCGGCTCTTAACACTGCGTACCTTTTTATCATAAAAATCATTAGGAATGCTAAAGTTCTGCTTTGGCTTTATTTCTGAAATTGGTCTAATTATTTAGTGTCTCAACAAAAGAGAAATCCGTTGGAATTTATGATGTCATATTTTAAAAGGCGGCCTTGAAGAAGAGAATTCCGCAAAGAAATGCTCGTTTTTCAGCAAATAAAAATTATAAAACGAATTTATTTTCATTATTTTATTGCTTTCTCGTATTCGAAGAATAGACGAAAGTAGAAAGTACATTGCATTATTCACGTGATCGTTATCACTAACGTTCCATGGATATATTACATGTGTTTGAAAATTTTGAATACCAGTACAGATAATTTTTCAATATCTTTAATATATGTCGAAGTTATCTTGTCTGTAATTGAAAAGAATTGTTTTTTTATAATTTCAAATCAGAAGAAACAGTAATATAATCAAATTGGCATTAATGAATTAATAATTTTTTGGCGCAAAAATCAGCAGTTTTGTTTAAATAATGTGTTTAGAATTCATAAATAGGGAATATCACTCTTAAAACTTCAAATAATAGGGATAGGAAAGAATAGGGATAAGTGTAATTTTGGTTGCTTTTAGATGACTTTTATTGATTCCCGTCGAGAGAAGTTTGACTTCATAACACATCGATAAAATAATTTTTAATCATTATTAAAAAGTATAGGAGACTACTGTTTTTTAAGTTCTAAAATTATTTTTTGCATCACCAAGGATGCACATAATTTTGAATAGGCAAACCTCATATTGAAAATCCCAAAAGAATGAAATAAGTTACGTTTTTGTAAATATTAATAAAATGCATTTATTTAAAATCATTTCATTTTTTTCCTCAAATCATCTTTTGTTCACATATTTTTGCAGATTTAGAATGGGGAGCCTTGGAGAAAAAGTTAATTTTAAGATGAAAACATTTTTATTATTTTCTATAAGGTTATCACTTTATTAGTTTTTTATTTAATAAAAATTTGAGAAAACTCTTTGAATTTTAGAATTTTTTGTACTGCGAGATGCAATTAAAAATGGATAATGAAGATCTAGAGACATTCTGTAAAATTAAAAATGTTATATATTTAATTCGATGTAAAGAGTGTAATCTTAGCTAAATTGGTCAAACTAGCACAGAATTAAATATTAGAATTAATGGTCATAGATCAGCAATTAAGAACTTTAGAAAAAACAATTCTTATGATTTCGAGCTTCCAGGAACATAGTTTCTAGAACATTGTTATTTGCATCCTTGAGGATAAAATTGTAGATCTTCATAAAAAACTTGATCTGGAAAATTTATTCATTTGCAGCCTTAAAACTCTTCCCATATGCACTTAACAGCAAATTAAACGGTGAGAGTTACAGTGAATAAAACAAAAAACTAACAACATTTGTATTTATAAAAAATTCAACATTTTTAAAAGTTTTATGAAAATTGCAAATAATAAAAAAATTTAGATCCAAAAGAGGTAAGGGTAAAGGTGGAAATTTTGTCATTATAATGGAGGAAATTCAGAAATTATGTAATCTTGACCATGACTGGGAAAATATTGATAAAATTAAACATTATATTTTTAAACTCAGAAATAATGGACTTAAATGGTTTTTTAATAAAAATTTGAGGAATTAAAATTTAATAACTTCAATATTAAAAATGTTTTCTTAGATCTGGTAAAGTTTAAACTAGGAATAACTAACAATAGACTTCTCTTCAAGGTTAACAAAATTGAGAAAAAAGAATATTGTGTTGTTAATTTTCTTGATATCTTCTTCGAAAAATTAAATTTGCCTGAAATCTTTCATGATAACAAAGAATACTTTCCTGTAAAAGATATTTCTGCAATCTCAACTGCATTTAAATTTTCAAAGACTGTTAAAAAGCAAATTTGTAACTATAATTTCTATTGTAAAAATTTGAACGAGATAAACAGTACAAACTGCTTTTGTAATGAAGAAGATTTTAATGAATTTATTGATAAAGATAGGGGACATGTTATCACGGGTAATTTGAATATTGTTAAATTTAAATCTCTTAGAGATATTATGAAAAAGGGAACTAAATTCAGGTTAAGAAATAAAGTTAGTCAAATACGACTGGTAGATTCCATTAAACGAGTCTTGGATGTATTCATTGCAAATATTGCAAGAAAATATCATTGCCCTATTGAAGGATTTGGAGAATTGAAACAGCGCATTTTAATGGAGACTAAAAATAGGATCTACAAAAATAAAAGTAAAATTATAAATAGAGGTTTCTTCAACAAGCATCTTAAAAAAGAAATTGATAATATAAAAAGTAAATTTATTGTTACCACAGTTGACAAAGCAGGGAATAATTTTTGCATAATGTGTAAATTCCACTTTAAGGAAATTATTCTTAATGAATATAATTCAAATAAAACATATCGACTAATTAAATTTGACAAAAAAGAATTGGATAAGAGAATGTTAGCCCTTGCTAAAAAAAACTAAAATTAAGACCAGAAATTTAATTTATCCATAACCTTTTCCTAACTATTAAATTTCATAAAAAAATCCATTAAAATTCAGATTTGTTACTTGTAGCACTGGCAGTTATAATTATCATTTTGGTAAATTTTTCTTTAAAATTCTGAAAATTATTCTTAATAAAATCAAAGAGAAGACTTCATTATTGATAGTAATGTTGAAATTATGAATTTTCTTAAAGAAAATAAAATAAATAACATTAATACATTTGATTTTGAAAATCTATTTACTAGCCTCCCACATAAAAAATTAATTGAAACCTGCTCAAATGTATATGATTTATACCTTAATACTGATATAATAGATAAAAATAAATGGCTAGAAATTTACAATGTTAATATTTGTGAAAATTATCTTTATAATGGAATTGACTATTATAAGCTGTCTTTAGGCATTCCTATGGGTTGTTGTTTTTCTAGTGGTTTCTAGTTTACGGTTATCGATTCATTGATGACCTAATAGTGTTTAATTTCAATAATTTTAACTCCATATATAATTGCTATCCAGAAGAGCTTAAATTAAACAAAACTAATAATGAAATTAACAAATGCAATTTTTTGGATCTGATAATTGAAATTTTGGATTCAGGTGTCTCTACTGGTATTTATGATAAAAGAAAGGAATTTAATTTCAAAGCTATTACACTTTGTGACTTTCAAACCAATCTTCACTTTAAAATAATAAAAAATTCCATTTATTCTCAAATTAATAGAATGAAAAATATTTGTAATAACCATTCAACTTTTGCCAAAGCTTTAGATAATTTAAATAATAATTTAAAAGATAACAGCTACCCCAATAATTTCTTTAAAGTCAATAACTTATTTAAAAAGGATTGAAGAGCTTTTAAACTTCTGTTAATTTGTACGAAAATTTTCTCCACAGATGGAGCCATGCATGCTAGCCTCTAGACCTTCCTTTGTTCTGGTATGTTCTCGAAAGCGTCATTCTTACTTGTATATTGGCAGAGAGTAACGTTGTTTACTTTATCTATTCTCTGTATTGGATTTGTTGAAAAAACTTAATTAAGTTTTTCTTTTTCTAAAAAGGTTCTTTTCTTTATTTCAGTTATTGGAAAATTCAGGCCACAGAGGGAATAATTTTTGACTATGTAGTCATTCCCTTGACAGAAAATTTATCCATATTAGAACTCCGATGGCGAGTTGCCTTTGAAAACCTTCACCATTCGAGTTCTCTTCCATTTCTTCCATTCCAATTAGTTTCTTTTAATGTGTTTTAATTTTTATTAAAGCATGATTTTTGATGTTTGATTGTATAGTAATACGTTAGTTAATTATGGACAATATTGTTGATGCAATTACTGGATGCTGCTGCGTTGGCGCGCAAAAGGTGTATTGTTCTTGCTAATGTTTACTTCTTCTGTTTCTTCTGTATTTTCTCTTTTTTGTATTCAAATATCTGTCTTTTGTATTTTATTGGAAGTTGCAGCATTTTTGCGCCATTCTGTCTAATACAAAGTTTAATTTTTGATATCTTTTGTTAAATTAATTCACTTGTACTTGTTTATCCTTCTAACTCTTTCGCGCTTTTGTATTATCGTGTGTACAGACAGATAGATAGACATAATTCCGAAAATGGTTTTTTCGGACTCTAGGAGGTCTAAAACGTGAAGATTCATCAAAATGTTTTGTCGATTACAGTACTTTTTCTTTGCATACTTTGTATATGTGTGAGAAAATAAAATTCCTACTACATAAATAATATAAATGTGCTCTTTTTTGTAAGCTCACAGATTTATTAGCAAATTTAAAAAAAAGAGATTAAAACAAAGTTATTAGATGACAATTTCACTTATCACTTTCAGCTTTAACCTTTTTATTCAATGAAATATATTGGTACCGAGTTCTATAGATGAAAATAAAGTATTATAACCTAAAAAGTTGATCCTTTTGAAATAGAAGCATTTTCCTAGCGTTTAATGTTTGTCTAGAAATAGTTCTTGAGCGATTTAATGAGTAGTTATAATTTCAAAGACTCTTTATGATCACGTTTAATTCCTATTTCTTACAAAACATACATACAGGGAGCTTCAATAAAGTACAATTTAGAAAAAAATATACGACGAAGGAGCCTTCGTTCGTACAAGTCTTGTTTATTTGCTGGAGAGGTAAACCAAAATTGATGATTCACTACAAAGACTTGGTTTGTTAGACTATAATAAACATATTTTTTATCTAATCAAAAGTAGCTAATTTTAGGGTGTCATGGTCATTTAAGTCACAATAAAGAAAACATATTTCTTCTTCAATTTCAACAACAGCAGAAACTTATCCAAGAAAAGATCTTATCTATCGAAAAATGAACACAATCGAAAACTGAGGTTTCCTAAGAAAAACCGAGATTCAATTACCTTCCCGTCTTCGAAAGAATTTAAAAGTAGTTTTAGAGGGGTGAATATTTTCACTTAATTTTGTGCTCAAAGCTTTAACATAGTTATTTAATAAGCGTTTCTGCAATATGTTTTCTGTTCTTATTGAATTAATTTTTTGAGTCTCCCATTGAGTCAGTGGAGAATAACCGCTCAAATTCAGTGAATTTACTTGATTTATTACAGAGATTTTAATTTGTAGAGTATTAATGATAACTTCACATGAAATATATAGAATCACGGTTGCTGCTTTTCAAAGAATGAAGCAGCATGCTATAAAGAACTTAAATTATTTGCATGATTTAAAAGGTTATTTGATCTCTATAAATTTTCCATGGTTTTTGCAGCTTTTGTAACTTTTAAAGAACTGTTAATTTTTTGAACGTTGACAGTTATTTTAAACAAGCCGCAGATGTAATAAAAAAATCCTTTTCAAATAAAAGTGTTAAAAAAGAATGTGTAGGGAGTAAAAGTAACACATGCTTTTTATTCGAGGGACAAAATAGGTACACAATAGGCGAAGTTCCGACTGATAGTGGACCAAACGAAGTTTGATCCAGAAACTTTTCAATCTAGTTTCATCCTTACAGCATGCACCAGAAGAGATATTTTTCGAAATTTAAATACGTAAAACAAAACTGTGTAATCGAATTTTTTTCAAAGATATTTGCGTAGTAACAAATGAGAAAAATCACCACTGAATTATTTTTCGCTGAACCATCATGTTAATACTATATTCAATTACAAAAAAGAAGATTGTATAACAAACTGATCATTTCAAAAGTTTCTCTCCCCTTTCTCTATCTTTTCTGACCTTTCGCTGATTTTCGGTGGCGTCTTTTGATGGCAGAATCTCAGCTTCGTGATGGACAGGTCTCGGGTTCGAATCCCCATAATATCCGTTGTGTGCACGTTAAATCTATAGGAGCTCAAATGCTCTGTCGTTAGTGTGGTTCACAGGTTATGAGGATTCAGAGTTATCCTAGTCATTTCTCTCTACTCTACTGTAAGGAGAAAGCTAGAAGAGCCCCCATACGCTATCGTCAAGACGCTTCAAAGTATACTAAATGACGTTGCAGTGACCTGGTGGCATGTCTCGGTTTCGCAGGTTTGAGACCTCATTCCGCAGAAGATCCATCGTATACGTGGACCTGGTGCATGTTAAATCGACGGGCATGGATCAGACGTCCTCACATTGATGTGGCGTGGTAATTTGGAAAAGGGATACCGCTTCAGCATCCCTCTTATCTGGCTAAGTTTCAAAATTGCGAGGTTCATCCTTAAAGAGCCCTAGGATAGCTTTAAAATGGACTAACTAAAGTAACATAGGTATCAATCTTAAAGGTCAAATGAGAACAATGATGTAGACTTACTTCACATGTTAACAGATCTGTTCTTTAAAATGCAACTGATCTTTCCAGAATTGAAATTAGATATGCGGGTTTAATTCTGTGTGTTTTTATTGAAATAAAAGAAAGATTGTCAAACTTCTTACTACTTTGCTTATCCTGGTAATGATGGATTGGCATTTTTGGGGGATGATCCACTTCTTAAAAACTAAGAGAAACGGAAGAAGCTCTAATCTAGAGAACCGTACTCTCCAATTTCTGGCAATCAAAAATCTCTATTAACATCCCGCAAAGTCACATCCGTAACTTCATAAAGTTTTTCTTCACCAAATATGATTATATCACTAAAAGAGGAAATGACATAAGGTTATTTCACAACACTCATTCCGCCTTTTTTCTGTTTTTAACCAACGAATCTTTTCATTTTCAAGCATCATTTTTCGAAGTGAACAATTACTTGCCTGCAAGGACCTGAGTATTCGACCCAGTTTGATTGATTCTACCAAGCAGTCTTTCCCCAACAGAAGCTATTAACGGGACACAGCACGAATTGAGATAAGAAGCAGATAACTCGACCCTAACATCAAATCATTAATAACAGGGTCAAAATTCGGATTAACGACATTTTGAAAGTACTTTTTAAGGCAATCACAAAGGTGAAGTTTTCTTTCTTTATTATTATTATTTTTCCTACCTTCTGTCTGGATGATATAATTCCTTTCTTTTTTTTGTTTCCATAAAAAAATTATCTTTAATTTGATCTTTCATTCTGAATAGTTGGGCTGAATTCTAAGGAAGAGAATATTATGATACATTTAGAAATAAGATACAGAATACAGATTTATTTCAAAGAAAGCAGATGTGAAAAAATAATTAAATGGTTTTTGTATGTCATCATCTTTTTTTTTTTGTCTTAAAAGATGAAGAGCAAGAATAAGAAAGATAAACTAGTATTAATGAGGCAAGTTAATTAGTATAAAACTGTATCAGCTTTAAATTTTAATTAGTTACTTATATTGGTGGCTTTTAATTAATTATTTCGAGTGCCTGAGAAGTCTGAAAGGAAGTAAGAAGAGACACTCATCTATTAAAAATACATCTTAAATAATTAAAAATGAGTTATTAGATCAAAAATATCTCATTTTTTGTATCCGTAGTGTAGTTATTTTGCGAAAAAATAGTCATCCTTGAAACATACGACAGAAACAACTTTTTTTCTAAGAAAGAAGCACGAGAACTGGCACAATTTCTTTAAATTAATTTATGCTCATTCTAAATCTACATATGAACCTATCATATTACATAATATGGTTAGAGTTCGAAACTCTTTGAAGTATGCTCTTGTTTATCAGTATCTACAATTGTTCCCTTCTCCCCCCAAAAAAATTAAAAAGGGAGAAATAGGGGTTTCTAATTTTACTTCTGAATCAAACGAAAGAAAAGGAAATGCAGTTTTTAATTGCAACATTAAATATAAGCGTGTTGATAACAAAGATGTAATAAACTTTCAAAAAATGAAATTTTCGCATTGGTTATTAACATTGGTCATACAATTTTAATATTATATAACAGCAGTTATTGCTGTTGTTATTATTGCACATATTACAGCAATGGCATTTCAGGATTAGTATATTCTATTTTGCAGTAATTCTCTCTAATTCTCGCAAAACTTTTGTTGCAGTTTAAGATATGTTTGATCAGTAGGGTAATAAAAAAGAACACCTTATTATGTTGCTGAAACATTTTTCTGAATTGATTTCTTTTAGTTTTTAAAGTCCCGTTTTGAATCTACTCGAGGGCTATTTTGGGACGAATCTCGTAATTTTGAGTCAGATTACGAGGACTGCACTTCAGCCGGCACACATTCTCCAAAATTCCTCACCGCATCAGTTAACGGACGTTTAACCTTGGATAGATTTACCGTGCACCAGGAGTTCTCAGTACACACACACACACGGATGATCTTCTGTGGAAACGGGTTTCGAACAAGACCCTCCAGTCACGAAGCCGAGACTGTCAAGGAGTCACCGCGGCCTCCCAACATTTTTTACAGAATTGTACAAGGAATTTCGCCAAGTAACCCAAATAAAGTTTAGCGGTATTTCATTACAGATGTATTTATTTAAATTGCAATGGAAATTAATGCTTACGCAGCTGATAAATATAATATTTATTGCAGTTTTTTTATCAATTATTTCTTACCAATTCAGTCATTAGCAATTTCGAACGTAGAAAAATATTCTAAAGCCTTTTAGCAACACTTTTTTTGTTTTCCATGAAGTCATAAGGCATGACAATTTCTTATCTTTGATATCGTTAACTAACAATACAAACTCTAGAAAAGATTATTCGTAAATCATATGCAGCGCACGCATGTCTGCTTTATTTACGAAGAACTATTTTATTGAATTTATAAAACTTATTCTATCGTCAAGAGGTGAGAAAATTTATTATCCCCAGTGCTGGAAAGTCGAATGGATGTCATATTTTAACAATCAGCGGATGTAGACCTATTCAAACCTTTCATTCCTTTATTAAAGCGGCTGCCAAATTGATCTATGAGCAAGAAAGCGACAAATTTACAGCCGACTAATTAGTCAGGTCGTAATCTGCCTGGAGTATAAGTAGTAGATAATGCAAGTATGTCCTCCCACATGTATATGTAACAGCTCAATTCTTACAAGTTCCGTTTCCTCTATGTAATGGCAATTCGCTTATCATAAGATGCCACACTCTTCGAGCCTATGGTGGTGGGACTTGTAAAAGACACGCAAAATAAAATATAATTATGTTGCTAAGTTAATGTGAATGGGTAACGCCTAGAAGCAAATTGCTACGTCCTTTTGTTTTTCTTTTACGTTTCTAGATTTAATTATTGTATTTTTTTATTACTCTATTATATTAGCCAGTGCCGGAAGTACGCGATGAGCAATTAAGTTCAGTCAGCAGTTCCACTGTTCGGGAGGATATTTGAGACATGACGTTGTTTCTGGGAGTCCGTGTTATTGAAGGAAATGGCTTCATTTA
This sequence comes from Araneus ventricosus, assembly GCA_013235015.1. Classification (NCBI taxonomy): domain Eukaryota; kingdom Metazoa; phylum Arthropoda; class Arachnida; order Araneae; family Araneidae; genus Araneus; species Araneus ventricosus. Next base: position 4,119,296 of record BGPR01000004.1, on the reverse strand, counting down.
ATTGTATGAGACCGGACACTTTGGTGTGAACATTCTCATGCTCCTTAATTGACTTTAAGGAAAACAATGACACGCAAAATTTAGATGGATGTTTAAATAAGGGACACTAATAAATCGAGAGATTATGTGCCAGAACATTAGCTAAGGGCCAATTCCAACTTAAGGAGGGACATGGTGGTCTTAATATTAACGCTTATTCGAAGCAAAGGGGATTAAAGGGTGCCAAGTAATTCGGCTGAAATTACATTTCAGGATTTGTATTCTCAAAAAAGGTATATATTGTTCACGTGAACAAGGCCACCTTTAGAACTAAGAATTGGTTTAGAACTTAAGAGACCAGACGTCTTCAGGATAGTCCGATGTTTGGTTTTTTTTCCGAGATTGACAAGGAGGCCCGGGTTTTTCCCGCATTTGACTTAAAAGTAAATAATTCATTAAAATATTAATTAAATTTAATCTTTAAAAAAGTTTGTTTCTATAGAATTATTTCCCCCAACATTTACTCTGCATAGAATATGGTCAGAACGAATCTTATAGAAACAACAGTAAAAATGATAGCGGAATACATTATTTGATTCATAATCTCTTGCTACTTTTTTAAAAAAGAGCATTTAATAATCGATCTTTTCTCTGAGTCTTTTTATATCCTGCCTTATTTATTTATCAACCAGCTGTTATGTCCGCCGTTGCTAGGGATTAAAATACTTTCATGTCTAATATTTTTGATGTAAAAACTACTTTTGTATAGAAAGTTAGAATATCCAAAATTCTTTCATCGCCTGAAACGTTTTTTTAATTAAAATGAGGGTATCAATTGAACCAGAAGATTTTTAAAAACTACCGAAAAATATTTGTTGCGTAAGTACTTCAAATTTTGTTCATAAATCTTGCAGTGTAAGAAAGATTTTAACGGATGTTTTGGGACAATTAATTAGATAGTAAATTTTTCATTAATAAAAAGCATTAAAATAAATATGAATAAAGAATAATAAAATAAAAAAAGAATATGTATAAATTATGTATCATCTGCTTTTAAATTTTTCTTTTAGTCTTCTTCCAGAATTCTGTTAATGTGTTCAAGCAACAGTTCTTGTTTATACTTGTTCTCCAATAAAAAAGTGTTATTAATTGTGAATTTTATTCACAATTTAATTTTTGAATAATTATTAGAATGAGAGCAACGAATTGAACGGAAATGAAACTTGTGTCATGAAAATCCAATTTTTTTTTATTTTTAATATGGTGTAAAAATAGTTTTTGTGAATAATACATATTTTCGAAAAATATCACGGAAAACGCCAAACTCTTGCTTAATTTCCAATTAACTGAAATTTTAATTAACTTTTGGGCTTTTAAAAGTTGTCGGTGATCTTTCTTTTCTTATATAAAATATTTATAAAAATAAGAAAAAATTTCAGTAAAAAAGGTAAATTAGTTCGAAGTGTAACCGTTGCCTAGCAACGGAGTAGTTATAAATTTGCGTTATTTTAAAATCGTCTGCATGTAATCAAATATTCATTAAATTTTGAAAAAATAATAAAAATCGATGGAAAAATTTCGCAGATATAAAATTGATATAATTGAAAACGAAAAATTTTGAACTTTAAGATGGTATAAAAATATTTTTTGTGGGGCAATTTACTCCGAAGTTACTGCGAAAAAACGGTTTCTGTTAATTTCTAATTAACTGATTGTTTAATAAATTTTTGGACTTAGATGAACTTTGGACTTAAAAGTTGACAATAATCTTCCTCTTGCCTTAAATAATAAGTGTGCAAAATTTGGTTGAAATCGATCCAGTAGTTGAGGAGGAGATGTGGAATATACCCACATCCATACACAATGACTTTTATTTATATATTATTTATCTTTTAGATTGTATTCACTCCTTTTCTTCCTTTCAGTCAGGGTCTCGAAGTTCTGGTACTATAACAGAACCGGTTTATTTAATCAAGAAACGAATTTAATGTGATGTGCAAAATTTTTCTCAAGATCATTACGTATATTTTTGTTTGCTTTTTTAAGTAATCGAATACATTAAGATTTCCTTTTCATTTATCAGATTTTGTTTACATGTGACTACTTTAAAAACAAAAAGCCTATAAATTATTTTTTTCTGATTTTTCTTTAACATTAAACGGAAGTCCCCTGTTTATTGTTTAGAGAAATTTCATGGCGCAAGGGCCATACTGCTACAAATAGAGATTTTCGACATTTCAACCCAACACGCGAAACGTTCGTCGAAATATCAGTTGTGGCATATGTTTCCATAATAGAAATTAGATATTGTAAAAACTGCAGTTAAAAGTAATGGAACTTTTTATATAGTTATTTCTAATTCGACTGATACAAAGAAGATCAATTCAAGGCTAATTTCTGAAATAGTATGGCATTTATACCGTAGCAGAATCAAAATCATTACTCGTGAATTAAATTTTAAACGCTAGAAATAAGCTACTTTTAAAGAGCCGAATGAAGGTTTTTCTTTGTTTCAGCACATATTTGTTGCATAAACGAAAGTTGCGTGAGACATTATTTAAGGGCTCCTAAGATGGATATGATAAGACAGCTGAAGACATTAAGCTAGTCACGGAAACCCGAAATAAAGTTAACTCAGAACTTCCTACGGTCTCTTTTGAACATTTATTTAGCTCCAGACCGCTTAAAAAGAAGAAAAAAATTTTTTTAAATAATTTTCGTCTGGAAGAAATGATATTCCACATCCCTCATTTTTTGTTATTGAAGTAACGAATCTCCAGCTGAAAACAGTCAAATAAATTATTCTGCTCTTAAGTGTTTGAACAGTAATTTTTTAAATGGAAGAGTATAAAATGATGTCTTTTGCATCAGACACATTTCCCAATGTGGGGAATGATACTCATCAAACTTCTGGCGGGTGCAATACTTGAAGCCGCTTTAACAAGCATAGGAAATGTGCCTATTAGATCGGTTACGCACTAATTCAAGTATCGCACAAGCTACCAAAGTTTTAGATATATGAAACCGGTGAATGAAAGGAAGATCCAGGAGAAAGATCAAGATGCTGAAATAACATTGATAAACTGTTCAACATGCGAGAACGAATAATAATTTAATCTGCAATAATCCTATTACTGCTGAAATGTTAAAATATTTAATTAATTTATTAAGTAACTAACTCGACAGGATTGATTGCCGATTCTATCTGTTTTAACAGTTTTCATATAAGCAATTACAATGGCAGAAGCTTCAACAGATAGACCAAAACGATGTTAGGAATTTCTCGAAATTATTACAGATTTTTCACTAAATCACGGCCTATGGATGTTATTGTGAAAACTACGGAATATAATTTTTTTAAAGTTATTTAGGCATAATAGTTGTCTCTTAAAAACTTAAATGTCTATTATTTTAATTAAAAAAATTACTGGAAGAAGTCTTTAAAATGTAATATAGATTAAATAATCTACCAATATTACATTTCACGAAACATAGAAATCATTAATTAAAGTCTATAAATTGTTCGTAAGTCTTTTAAAAAATTTCGAAGAGAAAATGGAACTAAATTTCTTTTTGCATCTTTATATATTTTTGGTTTAAATGAGAAAAAAAGTTTAGACCAAAATCTGCTTATTTAATATAAATAATAAACTATTTAGATAAGTATAAATCTTTGAAGCTACCCTATTCGAAATTTCTCAATCGATCCAAACAACTCTACCTGAATGCCGACCAGCAGAATGATTAAAGAAATTAAATCACTACAAAAAATGTTTTGGAAAAATTGTTAAAATACCCATTAATTTTTTTTTTTGAGAAAATAAGCTTATCGTAGTGAAAAATTCGCTTTGTCATATGAATATTCTCAAAGTAAATGAGAATTTACTTGATAATGTGGTTCCTATCAAGATACCTATAAAGAAACAAGGCAATGACACAACCCATCTGCCAATAATCGGCATGTTTCTCTCAGCTCAAATGATATCATGAATACAGAAGCATTTCGGTTTTCATGCATGGCAAAAATCTTAAAAAATGAATAAATAAATGCAAGAAAATTTACTAAAATGCCAAACCATAAACCGATTAAGTAATCACTTTCCGAACATATTTTCTGGTAGTGAAATTTTTTCCACGTTTGATTGAATATCCGAAGTGAATAGGAATTATAGTCGCCGGTATGTTCCGATTAAAGATACCAACAAATCAAGGATATATGGCATAATAGATCTGCCAATTATGGTGTATTTTTGTTAATCAAAGCGTCAATATTGTTCCGACTTGCGTATTTGGTAACATTAGAAAGACAAGTAACATTAGTGCTAAGAGGGTAAAGAAACAGGCACCCTGTATATAAACAGATCGAATATATTTTTCGTTGGATTCATTCTCAAACAATTCAGAATTGAACAATCAAGTTTGCCAGATTAGCGTATTTGGTGACATTAGAAAAATAAATAATTTTTGCCCAATCGAAAATCAATAAATAAACGACCTCGGTTCCAAATGTATTTTCTACGATAAAAATAAGTTTTCCAAATATCTTCTAATTGTGGCTATTTTACCAAGTTTGACAAATATCCTCAATAAATGGGAAATATATTCGCCTATGTGTTCCGAATGAAGATGCCAACAGGGGAAAGAGACAATGGCATGGTCCATCTGCCAATTACGGTGCGTTTCTCTAACCCGAGCGATGCCATCACGTCAGCAGTGTTGTATCCTTCGCACGCACAGCAGAGGCCTCGGGCGAGTGTCATTGTAAGATGTGACCTACAATTTGCTCATTTTTTCTTTGGCAATATCTTCTTTTTGTTGCGTATAATACATAATTACTAGCTTAATACGAATCAATAGTTCTTGGCCCCTTGTCTGTTTATTACTGCTGGCCAGCTAATCACTCCAACTCACCAATTTATTTATTATTATTGACAGCGGTTAAAGGGGAATCGGGGGGCAACTATTAAAAGCAGGGAATCTAAGCGGCGGTGTAACTGGGCAGTTAATAACACGGTGAAATGAGTGAAAAAAAGTTGAAAATGCGTGTTATCTGCAATAATGACGGTGAGATCCATCTTTTTCCAGGAGAAAGATTGTCACTGGAATGCTGTAAAAAAATGTCTTTTAGATCCCAAACGGGTTCATTTAGTCGCACAACTTGGAGTCTAGGCAAGGAATAATAGATTATTAAGACGTCTCAACCGTAATTATGGAGTATTGGGAAAGGTTAGAATTTCCGAGTCTATGCGGAAAAAATAAAAGAATTTAATGCGCCTCTTAAAATTTTTCGCAGGATCACGTTCGATTGCGCAATAGCGAAAAAAAAAATCGTCTTTGTGAAATGATATCAGTAGGCGGAAAGTTTTCCCTTTATAATCATTTATTAATGAGGATCCAACCTTTTAACGTGTTTACCATCCATTCGGCATAACCTTCAAATAAACTACTTTTGGGAAGTAAATAAATGAGAATTTACGCATGTTTATGATAAAAAGGTAATGCAATAAAACCAAAAAAACTAAGATTCTTCTTGAGAACCAGGAAAGCGATATTAATATTTTACGTCACATGCAAATACATAACATAACACCACAGCATACCCCCGAACTCGGAGCCAGGACGGCTCCCTGTCGGTTGGTTGGGTATGCGTGAGACTTGATTAAAAAAAGCCAGAGCAAAAAAAAAAAAAATACAATTTCTATAAAAAGATACAAAAATACATGGCATTTAAAACAAAAAAATATAATATTTTTTTAAAGTTCAGTCTTTCAGATCGTTGTGTTGTTGAATTTGAAAGGGTCGTGCCCTATGTATGGAAGAAGAGAAAATATGAGTACATAGGGTTAGTTGGGTCTGTGGCTAGTTGTCGCCATCATTTGGAAATAAGAGTGTTTCGTTTTCCGCGATGAAGTGGATGAGTTTTTTGATTTTCGCCCTAGAATTGTTGTTGTACATGACTCTTTTCCACCAAAGTGGTTCTAGGTCTGCTGACGGTTTTGTTAGGTCTGGGTTAACGGTTTGTTACGTTGTAAACAGGCAACTTGTAGCATAGTGTAAGGGGTTTCCCAGCTTTCCGCAGCCACAGGAATCGCTGCTTCTGATGTTGAATCTTTTGAGATATGTTGGAAATGGGCCGTGGCCCGTGACGAACATTATTTCTGGCCTTTGCCATGGAGTAGGAGTTGTCTTGACTTTTGGCAAAACGTTATGAACGCTCCTGCCTGTTTCTCCATTGTCCCATTCTCAGAAAAAATGCCCATAATTTGCAAACTTTTTGCAAACAAAAAAGATTTTTTGTCTTGACGATGTTTCTGAAAAATTACAAACTTCGGAAATATGAATTTCATACTAAAGGTAAATTTAGCATAGCAGTAAGTATTGTTATCAATGTGGAACTTCACTGAGACGGGCTTGATATGAAATTCGAAAATCCAGACAGAGTCAATTTTTATTTGCAATGTTCTACTGTAATAAATTACCAAATGGAATTATAGAGCGAATAAATGTCGTTTTTGTTGTAAATTTCACATCAGAATCATTCGTTATCAAATCTTTAGATTATTATTATCAGTTCATTCGAAATCAAATTTTGGATAATATTTATGGATAGTCATCACCCCTTGTTATTTTTTGCATACATTTCTTGTGTTATATTCTTCTTGTTACACGCAAGAATAAACTCGAGTTTCGAAGTACAGTTTTAACAGCCTTTAAAGTCAACCACTATTTGGATGTTATAAAGTTAACACCGTAACCTTAACTGTGTTATCCTTCTTCAACTTGTTGATGGGTTGCAGAGATACCATGTTCATTTTTTAAAATCTAGTACAGATTTGAAATTATTGGATATGATGTATTTTTGAAGCATTTCCTAAAGAGTGAACGAAGAACTTATTTTAGATTTCAGGAGAGCATATCTTATTTCGAAAAAAAAATCAGTGACGCATTGCTTGCTTATATAAATTCTTTGATACTTGCTGACTCAGTACAGCTGCTTTCCTTATAAACGCTGAAATTTTGCCTTCTTTTAAAGTAATTTCAGAGTCTTTTAACTTGAAGAATAAACAAGTTGTCGACATTTGGAATTCTAATACATTTTATTTTCGTGGTGTAAAACTTCTATCAAGGAAAGCGACCACTTTTGTAATAGCCAAGACTATATATTCTCAAAAGTTATTATAAATTTTAGAATGGTAACCACGAAATTAAATTGTATTTCTAATTCAACTTTGTTTACTTAATATAAATTTATTAGCTCAGTAAACTAATTCTGGAGTACTCCTTTTTTCCAGATATGGAACTTATAACTCTTCCCAAAGTATATAGTTAAGAATTAAAACCTCGATTGGAAATGAGCACTATGTATATATTTGCTTGCGAAAATCAATTAATATAATGTGCGTAATTTATATGCATTATTCTGTAAATGCTGACACGATTTAAACATTCTACGATGAACTTCTTTCTCCATAAGTAAATATTGCGAAAATTAATCACGCCATGGTTTTATTAATTAAAATGCCGAAAACGCTTTTAAGGTTTTAAAGTTATTTATTTTTCTTTAAATCTAGTGCTCCATTTCATATCTGGAGTATTGTCAAAAAGGCTATTAACGATTTTCATTTAATACAGCATTTACTTATCGCATAAAGTATTTTTGAAGATTCCACTATTTTTACCCAAATGTATTCGATCGTTTGGATTCTAAGCTTTGTATCTCTTAACTTTTGAGACATTTTTATCCACTTTATTTTGAAAAAATATTTTTTTAAGTACCTACATCTCCCCAAGTTTTTATGGGCTATTAATAATTTTTTGCATTATGACAATATTGGAAGTAATTTCTTATATTGCCATTATGTATTTGCGTGACATTTTTCTTTTTTATTCAAATGAATATCGTATAATGCTGCCAAAAAACATTCTCCAAACTAATGACTAAGATGTTCTTCTGAAAAAAAAACTTTGATCTGGTGAAATAACCGAACATTCGGTCGTTGAATAAATTTTAAGAAACAGCTTTTTATAAAGAAATATAACTACAGTTCGACAAAAAATAATTCCAAGAATATCCTAATGCTATTTAAACAAAACGAGCCACGAAAACACTGTCGCGGAAAAACGAATCTTTTCATCCGTTAATCATTTGAGTATGCAAAAATACACAATCAAATTTTTACACTTCTTGAAATATTTTCCACTTGAAGAAACGGGAGGAGCTCTTGAAAAGAGATAGCCATTAAAGCTGTCTGTCAAAACTTCTCTGGGCTTTCATTGGATGTTCGCTTAAACGTCTGGGAAAGAGACAACGAAACAATGCGATTTCGATTAAATGCAACCGGTGTGTGGTGAGGGGAAGAGGTTAGGAGGTGGAGTCGTGAAATATTGATGCTCAGAAAAATTCTCCAGATGCGCTGATTATTTTTGCAAATAGCTCGGAGTCACGAAACCTATTGTTTCATCCTTTTGTGGCAAACCTTGTTCAAATGCAGAAATAAAAAAATATATATTCAAAACGCTGCAGCTTGCTCATGCGAATAAAGCGTTTTCTTCGGTTGGTCGACCTTTGTTTAGGGGAAGAATACATAGCAGTCGTTTAATAAAACACCAGAAGCAAGGAATCGATACTTGTAAAGTCGAGTGATAGATCTTGGCGATTATTTTTTGACCAGCGATTATTAAGGCAGAAGTCAAAGAACTCAGTGGGAAAGGGACAAATTACCATACAGTAGGACCAAGGTGCCTAACGATGAGAGAGGAACGGGTTTTTCTTTACTTAAATAGGACCTGTAAAAGACGAGTTTAATTTGCATGCTTCAGCAATGGGAAGTCAGGCTTTATTATGTTTCCCGTACTTATTGATAAAGGAAATATTCTTTTTTATACAGAGAAAAAAACCGAACTCTCTTTCATGTTCGTTATTGCTGTGAATAGTTCATCGTGCGAATATTTGGAGTTTAACAAATATGCTTCAAGCTTAGATTCTTTTTTTTTCTTTCGAAACGGCGACTCCTGGAATTTGTGTGTGTTCGCGAAAATATGATTTTGCAAGGAAATGCGGAAATAAAAATTTAATTAAATAAGTTATAAAATAAAATATGAGAAGAGAGACATACCTTGACTTCCCATCTTTGACAGTTGAATATTGAATGAAACTCCATTACATAATAGCTTTTTATCCCATGTAAAATTAAAATTACTTCCTTTTATATTATCCAATTCCTTTTAATACTTTTACTTTAATAAGTGAAATATTAAGTGGGAAGAAGAAATTTTACTTTTTAACCAAACGCTTTTGATTTACACTGTGAAAGAGCAAAAACGAAACACAGTGAAAGCTTGGCTCATTACACAAGTTACGATACGATTTTCATTCACATTTATCATAAAAACTGTGTTTATTCATTTTAAAGTGGAAAAAGTTCCATTGTTATGGATCAAACTCTCTTTAGTCTAAAGGTGGATCGCACATATTCTTAACCTCACCTATTCTTAACCTTAATATTTTTTATTATTACAATCTATTTAAGATAGTAAAGGATACTTGAGACATTTAAGCGTGTCCAGGTCATTTTTGTATTTAAAACTAATTGTTACGTTAATTTCAATACGGATTTAAATAACAACAATTCTGTAATTCGATGCACGAGTCGGAGACGTCATTGTCTGTTAAGGGGTTAATAAAAAATGAGCTGAGTGATTTTTTTTTGTAATCGGAACTGAAAAGGACAGTATCATTCAACATTCCAAATATCACCCGAAAAGACTAAAGGTGATGATGTAGACATCACTTCCTGGCTAATAAAAACGTAAATAAATCAGCTACCAAGGCTATGATTGAAAATATTTTTATATTTCTTTGAAAACTTTGATTGGGAAATAAATCAGCTGTTTAATCCTGCCACTTAATGCAGATGATTTTTTTATATATTTCCTGGTCTCAGTAAGGCGAATTGTAATATGTTTTAAGTGATGTCAGAAGATTTGAGGAACTTCAGTCCGTGACGATATATTGGGGTGGGAGTGAAGAATGGGTCAACCCAGGACAAAGAGACAAAAACTGGACTGCCTTAGCTAATTTAAGACAACTAGTCAATTTATGCTGATACCAATCGTCACACATAACTGGAAAAATAATATTCAAAGCAGGTACCACACTAAACTGCTATTATGCACTAAAACAGAAGGACCATATTCTATGTGTTGTGCAGGTGGTGTAATGCATTGTGATGTATAATAAATTGAGAAGGAGAATTCTTCAGAAGCTAAATTTTTAATTATTCTAGCTCATTTTTTTAAAAAACTTGCATCGCTATCTATTTACTTATACGTTTAAAACGGAACAAATAGTGGCATTTAAAATTCGAGACATATAAGGGACAGCTCTTCAATCTGGAGAGCCAAAATCCGGACTGTTAGGGCTGCATTAGTTTTTGTTTTCGTTAAGCAGTGTGTTGTTCTGAAAATGTTTCCAAAGAGTGCTTATGTATAGAATTAAGGCATTAAAAAACATATATTTCATCTTTCTTCCATGGCATCATTGCTCAATAAATGTACCTATTGTTTGCTATAGGCTTCTATAATAACACAGAAATTTCGTTCGTAATAATATTAAAGATGTGTCGGTATATAGCCGTTCATGCAACTCAGATTGAGCATAAATATTGCCTCAGCGCTGTATAGTACAAAGAGAGCTTAAAGGAATCGAATTCAACTTTATCACAAATTCCTACCAATTCTATCCATGCGAAAACACAATAAAAACTCCTTGCCATATTTAATCCTTATCAAGAATTCCCAGAGCTTCCTAAATATGTCTGAAAACGTAATTGAAAGTTGGGAAAATAAACGGAATAAAAAAACAGCCGTTTATTGCATTAATCCAAGGAAAATACACACTTTGACCGAGTTCGATTCTAAAGCACAGTGAAACGCATGAGCGATTTCGAAAATCCGGGAGCCACAATCATGCAAAAATTAGCAAAATCAAAGCATTATCTCGGCTGACATGGACTGTTCACAATCGTGTTTTTCTAATGGTTTCCAAACCCTCCCATCTTCCTTCTAGTAATGAGAGCAATGGACAGAGGGAAAAAATAAGGGACGATTTGCATTGAGACGATGGCATTCTTTTCTCATTTTACTATTTCGATTTTCTCACGACTTAAGGGCGAGATCGCGATCTGAATTTTCATGAGCCCGCAAAAATGGCTCACAGCGGAAAGAATCAAAAGAAGAAATAGGCTTCACAAAGTCTTCTAGAATTGACAGTTTTTCGAAAGAATATTTATCAAATGATTTGTTCTGCTAATCATTTCTACAAATCGAACTGGAATTCCCGGGACTGGAAACAATAATTTAATAATTTGGGCCTGCTTTTGATTCCACCGGTGTCCTTGTTACGTTTCCCTGTTTTTAATTATTGCAATCTAACGAGTGTCCTCGTCGGAATTCCGTCTTTTTAATTATTGTAGATTATCATCAGAATAAAATAGGGCGACAGATTGATGGGCATTGAGAACTGCTATTGAAAAAGACCGTTTTAATTATTAGTATTTTTCGCAATTAGTTTCATTTTTTCCGAAATTATTTGGTACTAAAGTTCACTCTTATTTTCAATCCTAGTACTTTTATTAACTTTTCATGGTATCAGGATTTGATAAAAAAATAATCAATTCATTTCATCATTTCTGGCATAAATGAGCCAACATCAAAGTTTGTTTCTCTGAAATTGTTGTTACCACGTATGAAAAGGGTTTAAAATACAAATCTGCATTTGTGTCTTTCTGCTAAAGAAATTCCTGCGCAGACAATTAAGACAAAAATTATATATAATAGGGTGATTTTCATTCATTCCATGATTGATGTTAAAACCCTTAAAACCATAGTAAATATTAATAAAATATTCTTATAAAATATTAATAAAATTTCAATATTATCAATAATCTAAGAATTTTTAAGAATGCACAACTTCCTCTATGTTATAAAATACTATAAAGAAAAAGCTCACTAGAAAAAGAAATGATGTATAAAAATTTTAAGTATTTTTCTTGAAGCATCTAAAAAATTAGTCCTATAAATAATTCCCTATCATTCAAAATATTGTTAAAATTTTCAATCCAGTGTACAAAGCTTAGAAACATGTAGGTCCCAGAAATTGATTAAAATTTAGTTAAAACTATATATATGTATAATTTTTTTGCGTCAGTCAACTTAACCTCCGATGAAGATAATTTTAATTAAAGATCAAACAAAACAAATAAATTAATGTTTGTTTTTTTAAAAGTTCAATATGGAGAGTCTATATTTATTCGATGTTAAATGAGTATGTATATTAACTTCACGATTACATCAAATTAACCTAACTTTATTTCTTCATTTATTTAAATATAAATAATTGATGCCGCATTGCACATGTGAATATAAAATAGCTCATTTAAGTGTTTTGCAATGAGCTATTCATTCACATTTGATGAAATTTTAATTTTACTCTTTAATTTATTATTTCGAAGATTTAGTGACTCTACTCATTACTGAAATAAATGTCTGAATAAATTAATTCAAATTTGCATTTTTATTTGCCTACATATTTATGCAGCAAAACAAAAAAAAAACTTTTCTTTTTTTTATGAATGGTCGAAATGAATTTATGAATGAAAAAACATCCATCCGATTGAAACATCCAAAGAGCAAGTGAAATAAAAAGGTGCCTACAGTTATAACTATGAGAGAATTGCGTTATAAATTTCTGTAGAAAAAATAACTTTCATAGTTGCGTCTGGTACTGTATAAATGACATTTTCATAATGTACTTCCCTCTGCTAGATATTAATCGCAATGAATCAACCATTCGATTCAAATATTTGTTAAAACGGTATTTTTCAGCGTAAAAACAACGTTTTCAAAATATACATATTATCGTTATATTTTCATAAATTTTTCTCATTAGTCTAATATTAAACATGTTGTTTAAAAATAAAAAATAATGAAAATATAATAATAATAATAACTGTATTTACTTTTTGCCTGTATTTCTTCCGACAGGTGCAAACTCGAGTAATTTCGAAGGTTAACGAATTTTCTCTGCCTTTACGAATCCCACTTGAAAGCTGAAATACGAGAGAAATACGATAAATCATCCCGTTCGAACACCAAACATAAAACAAAATTGTTAGTGAAGAGAGTTATTACAGTCAGTGACAAATCATATTGTATCATTTGGCTTAGTTAAATTTTTCTTATAAAATCCTAATGTATTTAAAATTACATAGCGATTACATAATAATAATCGGGTTTTGACTCACTATATTTCAAAAAATATTAAAACTATGAAAATAAACATTGCTTCACTAAAAGCGGAAGCATTTCATTTTTTCCCCAATTGTTCAAAAAGTTCTACGTGTCTTCCTTTTGTTAAACAATCTTCCCAGAGTCTTTAGAGTATATCATTGTCTATGTTCGGAACAACGTTAGTTCATTCAATGTAGCTGACAATAATGATGCACACAGAGTACTTTTATGTAACCTCAAAAGAAGAAATCGCAAAACGTAAGATCTGGAGACTTTCGGAAGCACCTGCAAAAGGGCTAGGTCACATCAGCCAATCTAGCGACTCTTGATACAATAAACCTCTTTCTTTTTTTGCTTAACATGAGAATGCGTTTGAGGTACATCTGGTGGGTCATGTGGAAAAGTGGAGGTACGGAAATAAAAATTTCTTCTCCTCTGATTAGCACTGAAGAGTGTAATTAATAATTTTGAAGTAATATCATTTTAAAACCAGATAATTATTTTTTAATTACCCTGCGTATTTAGTTCAAAACGACAACAATCGATATTCTGTGTCATGAAATGAAATGAAATATGCATTAAGTCATCCACCAGTGATGAGGTCATTGATAGTTTTCTATGTAATGTCAATTTGAGTTGTCTGTGAATGTCAATTTGAGTTTTTTTGTGACTAAAATTTAAAATCTTTGTTATTTAAAAGTGGAGCCATTGTCACCAAAACAGCGATAGATGAGCACTAATAGCACTTAAGTGGAAAGATGCAAGGAAGATATGGCCCCTACTAAGACTATGAATTATTTTTTTTTAATTTTGTGAATGCCTAATATCAGTGGCGGATTTTGATAATATGAGGGCCGAGGCCGATATTTTGAGGCCCCCTCCAAAAAAAACTCCATTAGTGATACAAATGCGTAACGTAAAATTACTTATTTATGCTTTTTATTCTAGGTCTATGTTTATCTTCGTTATTCAATTTAAAGCTAATTCTTGTATTGTTGTTAATCTGATTTCTAAGATTTATTTCTCTCATTTTTACAAATAATATACTTTACTCTTAGCAAAGTATATATCCTATGTTATTTTTTCATAACGTTATATGTAGGGTTGTCATAATTTCCAGGTATTGATACGCACGTTTAAATGTTAAATAAATAAAACGTGAAAAAAGTGGGTAGGTAATTGTTTATTTTACTCTGATAAAAAAGCAATAAAGCTCAAGCAATCTAATCAAATGAACACGAAGAATAATGAAAAAATTACTTTTTAGCCCAGTCATATTTTAAAGTTGATTTGACTTTCTTAATTATATCATTTTTCTTCTTTCACATATTTATAAAATTGGGCCCAAGTCATTTTTAAATTATAATGACAAATCAAAATTGCTTCAGTTGTCTCCGCTGACAACCAGTTTCTTTCGTCCGACCATTGAGTTGACAATATTCCCTCCACATTTGCATTGAGAGCTGGATTGGCAAATACGTATTCGCATAGATTTATTAGAGATGACTTGTCTACTTCGTATCTGCAAAAAATTTCAGCCACTCTTCTATACTCAATTTCATAGTTGCTTCGCAATTTCGATTGGCATTACTTTTCTCTAAATAATCTTTTAGATGTACAAACTGGTTGAATAGAATCTCAGTGTTGCCAATATCGATGTTACTTACCTATAAATATGCGATAGTACGTTCTATTTCTTCTCGGCAGAGTTTTTGGAGAAAACGGAACAAATAGTAATATGTGACTGACCGGCGAAATATGGTGACAGTCCCGTATAAACAGGAGGTATGGCAACCTTAATTATATGTATATATAAAATAGACAAAGAAATTAAAATACCTTTGCATCCCTTAATTTTTTTTCCATTTTACTCCAAACAGATATGTGTTTCGTTTGATAATATAAAATATTTAAGTAGCGGTGATTTGTTTCGTTTTTTGCATCGATCTAGATGGGTTGGACAAAACAGTGTCCACACATTCAAATTTTATATTCAATAAGAACAACATTTCAAAATTGTTTTTAATAAATATTTTTTCTTTTATTACGTTTAATAAACGAAACTTATTCAGTTAAAAAGGAGAAATGAGCTCATAAATCACCAACTTATATTTATGAACTACAATAAATTTTACCACAAACTGAGAACCATTTTATATATCTTCTAAATTTCGAGCTCGAATGAACTGTGTCAACTTTTTTGTCCTAAAGGACACAATACTATAATCTAATAACAATACAGGAAAAAAGGGGAAATAATAAAATTATCCCCCCAAATTATTTTTCAAAATAGTACTTGGAGATGAATTAAGATAATTTAAAAAAATGTTATCTAGTTTAAGCTCTGCAAAATAAATCATTAAAATGGTTTTCATCGTTCCTTTTTTCTAAAAAGTTGTCTTGTTAAAAAATGAAAATGTGAATCGTAAAATGAAACAATAACTTTCAAATATAATATAACTAATCAAAAGCATAGGTGAGTAACAGAATAATGTGATCACTTTTGAATTTGCACATTTTTTCAAATATCTTCCGAAAGGCTGAAGGGATTTTCCTAGAGCTTCGACTATGTAAAGAAGAGGCTTCAACTCACATTTTACAGGGAATATTCACTGTCGATGATGTTTAGAGGACTGATCAGAAATTGATGAAGAAAATTATTTAGGACTCGCCCCATTTTACAGAAAGCTGATAATGAGTTGCAACTTTCACCAATGGTTTCGCTTGATCAGTGCAACATTTACATGCATTTTTATAGGAAAAAAAAGCACGAATATTCAGGAAGCTATAAAGGTTTTCTTAAAAAATCCCAAATTTTCCCTTAAGTTTTTTGCTTATAACCTACAAAGTTTTCACCCAAATTATACGAAACTTACAGAATTCATGAAAATATGTTAGCGAAGTATTGTAATAAAATTTGAATATTAGAGGAAATATGAGTATTTGTAGTAAATAATTTTTTACTGCGCATGTGGGAAACGTAGCCTATTTTTTCCTTCATAACATCAAAGCCAGATACATAGGGCAGCTTATATAAAAATTCCAATTGAATACCGTTAATATTCAGGAAGATATCTGCATTGCAGCGATATGAATTTTAGTTGCACTCTAAGAGGAGCTAAATGATAAGAGTTTTTCTACAAATGATATTTTTTTTTTAAATTTGAATTTTGGAATAGGTCTCGACGAACTGCAATTTAAGTAATTTATTTAATTTATAAGTATACATGGGCATTCAGGATATACAACTTCCGTAAAATTTAATGTTACTCTTAGAATCGATTTAATCTATATACAAGCTGTTTTGAAGTTACAAATGTTAAGACAAACTGAAATAACAAAATATTTAAATGTAGATCACATTCAGGAGAGTTGGTGTTAGTAACTTGCAAATAAAAAAGTAATAATTAAGTAATTTTTAGTAAGTATTTTTTTTAAAAAGTAGTAAAACAATGACAACTTTTTTAACAATCTAAATACTGTAATACACAGTTTGCCAGGACTGTTGAATCAGGCAGCTAATTGCGAAACAAATTAGACCACACTGAATCTGTAAGCGAATTTGAAAACACGAAAAAAGTCCCTAGAATGACGTGCTTAAATTTAAGCGATAGGATTTTAATTTAAATTGAATTCGAGTTCTCGGTTCTTAAAATTAAATGAACGCACTAAATTAAATTACTTTGATAATAATGCAAGAAAAAAGTATTACTTTGCGTCTGGCCCCAAAAGTTGCGGGGTCTCTAAGCAGTTACTTTGCCCTGCGCAGTTCTACACCCGTCAAATCAATTTACAGACCATCGCGTCTTGGGTACAATCTTGGACGTATGATCAAAGGAATGTCGTCTTCTGCATATCACGTTTTCTACAGAGCACATTCCCGTGTGACTAGCAGGCTAATTCATCAATAATGATACACATTAGTCACACTAGGATTCAATTCCCCCCAATGTTTCGTTTGGATGTTTTCATTCACTTATTAATTTTTTTAAAGCAACGAGGGAGAAACTTTTCATTGAGGAGAGGATTATACTACAAACAAGGCTGCAATTTCTTAAATTCGCCGTCATCTTAGCGCTGTGATGTTTCTCGCATAGATTTTGAGGCCCCCTAGAGTTTCGAGGCACGAGGCGGCCGCCTCTAACCATGTGCGGAAATCAGCCACTGCCTAATATATCTAGCAAATAATGACTTTGTTAATGTCACAAAACTTACAATTAAAAAATTAAAATTAAAAAGCTTATTTCTGTAAGTTAGTGTTAATAAGAATTTATTTCATTAAAAGCAATTCACTGAAAACTAATTTGTATCTGTAGAGCAGATTATTCTTTGATATTTACCTAACAGATGTAAATGTGAAAATACTATCGAATGATGGTTTATTGGCTTTGATTTCTTCAAATGGCCTAAACAATGCTTTTATGATAAGAAATATAAAAAAGAAAAACAATTGAAGTAAACCATATTGAAATCTTTACTATAATTTATCGCAAACTCTTTGAAACAACAATCTTAAAATACAATATTTGAAGGTGAAAACAATAAAATATTTCAAATCATTTCCATAATTGCGCTTCAAACGCTAAGCTGAATCCGGGATGGCTGGAAAAACAAGTATTTCATTCTTAAATCATTAACCGCTGAATAAGTATCCATCATATCTCCGTGAATTATTCTCCCTCGCCAAGGCTAAGAAATCTGATCCCCAGAAAATCATACTTTCAATTTTCATATATATGTTTTTTTCTCCGTAAGAAGCCATCTTTACAAATTGTAAGAGCTGTCTTTAAATATTTTATCCACGATTCCACATGTCTCGATGAAACATGCATTTGAACATTCTATTTTATCAAATAATAATCTCCTATATTAAATTCATATAATATTGTTGACGCCTAGGAAAACTTCACAACCTTTTCTTCACCTATATAAATAGCCAACCGTTTTGAAAGCTAATGTGAAAACTATTAACTTAATACAGTTTTTCTATACTTGAGAAAAAATCGTATACATCAAACAGTGGTGTAACTACAGTTAGGGCCGCTTGGAGAATAGTATTTATTTCGCCCCTTTTGTCACATTTGAGGTTATAAAGTGAAATAAACGCACTAGCATTTTGTATTCGCAGCGCCCTCTAAGACTATACCTCGGAGCATCTGCAACATCCTATTTGGCCATTCCGTCGTCAAGTCACTGCTATCAAAGGTGCAACAGCTCGTTTCACAGTTAAGCCATCCGGAAATGGATTTGAAATCTGGTTGAATAAGAAAGAATTATATCTCCCGTTTCAGAGCTCTCACTCCGCATCAACCTGAAGTCGTTGAAACATCCACCGATTTAGACTATTCCAGCCACTCTCATACGCAACATTTGTGAAAATGTGAAATAACGAAGCCAAAGCTTAGTCTTCTAACCAATAAGGTTTCATTCAAGTTTATTGTCCAGTTCCCTTATACAGTAAAGTTTAGAAGTGCAAAACTTGATATTATAGACTCGCATGTTTTCACGAATTAGCTGAATCACTCAGAAAAACCGCCAATTTTCAATTCTTTCGGTAATACATTCCTCTCATTTTATGCGAAGACTTTTCCATCATTTTTGTCTTTCCATTTATTTGGGATATTTCAACAATACATATAAAGAATAAACAGGGAGTGTTCGCCCCCAGACCTCGTATACCGAAACGCATTTTGTACTTACCTTCTTCATATAGTGAATCGAATCGAGTATGTACTCTGGTCCTCTCATCGTTGACCTATAGCTATTTTTCGTTGACCGTCAAATTTTGGATTGAGTCCAAAACAGATTTATAATCATGATGTCAAGATAATATTCCAAACAGTAGTGTAGTCGCAAAATAAGCAATGCCGGAACGCTCTAGCCTCGTTCACATGCACATGGACGGGAAGAGAAACCAGTGGCGTAGCGTCTGGAGCATGACATATTTCTTCGCCCCTTCATGATAGTTCCCTTTAAAAAGTGGCATGAATGCACTAATGTTATGTCCCTAAGACTACTCGGGACATCTATACCCCCTTGCCTACGCCACTGAGAGAGGCAGCCTTTCTGCTGACGAATTTCGCCAAAAAATTGATGCAGTTTGGTGTAAAGGCCATATACAAATTTAATTTGTCTAGCTAATTTGCTATCGTGTTCAGAAACATGCAGACATTATTTCAAAAATGAATTTTTCCCAGTGAATTTATGACTAGTATCACTAATTTGGCAGTATCAGATTTTTTCAACTAGTTGGCCACATGCTCGATGCATGCTGACTTGTTAACGCACGTAGACGGCACTACTATAACGCTTTTATTGTAAAACATTTTATTAGATAGAGCTTCAGCGTGTTCTGTAGCTGATCTATATGTAAGCTAGCAGTAGTCTATGTGTGGATATTGGACATCTTAAAGCGTGCGGAGATAATAAAAGTTCTAGATTAAAAAAGTCAGTCTAGGTGTGTGGCTTTAGTTCTATTATAAATATTAAATAATAAAGAAATTTTACAGCCTGGTAAGAGGAATTATTGGAGAAGAATATAACTGAATAGCGAATATAAATACTATATTGATATTTATAATGTCGAAATTAATCATAAATACAATAGAGAATGATGAATGTAAATTATGAGTTTGAAAATTGTAAGTCATGCAATAATTTGAATAGAAGTATATGCTATTTACAAACACTGATACATCATTTTCTCTGAAAAACTTTTTTGCGAGGACACAAGGGGGAAATTTCAGGCAAACTACAGCTTTTTTCGTCGTTTTTCATATGACAATTATAAAGAGCTCATCATTATCTCATTGAATGGAAAAATGCAAGATTAGAAACATTTTCAGCATCAAATTAATCTGAAGTTCACTGTAAATAGTACTTGTATGCAAGATTTGACAAGATTTAATCGCATAGAAGCCATTATTTGACACGGACCATTACGGATTTGATAAAAATCAGATGTTTTGCAAATTATCCGAAAATAGAAAGTAATTAAACCAGAAAACAGCAAGATATACGGGATATCGTTATTATTTGCAATTAATTTCGACTTAATATCTTCCTATCGAGACGTTTTATGGATGTAAAACATTTTCAACAGTTAAGTATACATAATCAGTAGTTTGATACTAAGCATACATGTTGAAAGGGATTTTTTTTTCGCATGCTGGAGATCGAAGATCAAAGAACGCGCCGCTGTTTTTGATGAAAAGCAGTTCCGATGCTGAATCTTTTTTTGACCATAAAAAATAAATAGAAGAAAGAAAGCAAAGTAAAAGTATTAAACATAATGGTTTCGTCATTTTCCGAAAGAACGCATTTCTGATTTCACCATGAAAGCAATTTTTTCTTCTTCCCGGTGTTAAGGTCAAAAGCACGGAAAGGTATTTTTACGTGGATGAATAAAGGTTTCTGTTATTGTTAAAATCTTGCCGAAAAGGCATATTTAAGGTAAAAAAACCAAAAGGAATTTTCCCATCCCTAGAGAGGTACGTGCAGTGTAAGGCCTGCAAGGGCTTAATATTTAAAGCCCGTCCCGATATGACGTTGAAAAAATCATTCTATACCGTTTGAACCGACACCAGTATGACTCATCACGACGCCCAAATATGACATTAAACTAAAATGCCAAGTTGAACAAGTTCCGTTTCATTATCATTCCTGTTTTCTTTACAAAATAGTTAAAACAAACTAAAAATGACCGAAAGTCCCGGACTAGCTGGGAGAATCCAGAACTTGCATTGTTCTTCCCGGATTGAAATACTTTTCATTATGTTCCATTACTGTTAATTTGTTCCAAAAATGTAATAAGACAATCCCAGTTTTCGCATTACTATCTCGGCTTAACTTCGCCCCCTCTATGGAATATCTAAAGCGTTATGGGAAGAGTGATCACTTGTGATAAACACTAAAAGGTAGAGAAAAAAATCTATCATTTTACTCTCTTTAAAGATTTTCATTAGAAAGGACTATCGGAAGCAATCATATATATTCTCGGAACTCATTTTACAGCCAAACCCCGGTATAAAGAACCCTGGACAGAACGATTATAGCAAACTTTCCAAATGGTCCCAGCAGAACTCCTATGTAATTCATACATTTTTAAATGCTTGTAAGGACTGATCGATTGATTGGGTTTTTATGGCGTAAAAACCAGGTTTGACCGTTCTGCGCCAAATACATGGAGTTAAAATCAATATCGTTTCCTTACTGTTAAAATTTCTTTAAAACGCTCACAATATTCTTAAAAAAAGAAACGAACTTTAACCCAAAAATTAAATCAATTAAAATTACTAAAACCAATATCACTAATAAAAAATAAAACTTTTATGTTCGGAGTATCAAAAGGTCACCCATATTTGGGTGCGCATTGTTAAAATATTTCATTTTAAATTTGTTAAAATTAGAGAATTCGGTTATATATGTTTTATAGATAAAATCGTGTTACATGAAGAGCACATGGTTCATCCTTTAATAGGTGATTGTGGGTGACATATGAGTGTCCGATTCTAAGCTTTGTGAATTTTACAGCTGTTTTACGATTGAAATTCTTTTGTTTAAAATCATTAATGGATGGTTGTATATAATGCAGCTCATTATGAATCTGATTATCCCATATGTTTCGCCATTGCTTTTGGATATTTCATTTTATAGCTTGAAAGGATCCTTTCTGCCAGCTATTCCTCTGATCATATCTTGAAGACATGAGATGCCAGGAGTAATATTTTGACTTCCCATCAACATTAGTGTCGAGTGCATCGATACCCCTCCTGCCCATCTTTTTGTTCCTCAGTGAATGTGTCTTAAGAATTATTTTTATATCCTTCTATAATCGAAACAACAAACCTTCTGCCTTTTTGGCAGGAAAAAAAATCGAATTTCGTAAGCACTTTTTAAAGAAATAATTTCGGAAAGGAGAAATAGAAAAATGAAGATATTAAAGTCCATCCGTATATATGGAAGGTTTGGAACACATTTACAACGAATAATCATTATGTTTTGAGGATGCAATTGTATTATTATAACTAATTTTATTAGTAAGTCTATCATTTACAATACTTGTTCTTTTTATGTTATAATAACATGTTGTCTCCATTTATCACAGATATTTATTCGCATTTTGTGCAGTTGTTGCTTTAAGGTTATCCAGCGGAAGGTAAGTGACGCGAGTTCGAGTGTGTGGTAGGTTGAAAATGAGAATTCAATGAAATTCTTTTGTACATATACCAATATTTAGTGACTTTAATGATTGTATATAGGTCTACTGTCACGTGTTTGTGCCCAAATATATTTATAGATATTTAGGGTTGTCATACGTCCCGTATATACGGAACTGTCACCGTATTTGTCTACTCAGTCCCGTATTACTATTTGTCCCTTATATTGATCAGATGTAATAAAGTTACAATACGAATGCGTATTTGCCATTCCAACCAACAATGCAAATGTGAAGAGAATATTTTCCATAATGTCAACTCAATGGTCGGGCGAAACAAACAGGTTGTCAGTGGAGTTAAATGAAACAATTTTGATTTATCAATATATTTTAAAATGAATTGTGCCGAATTTTACAATTATGTCAAAGAACAAATGATATAATTAAGAAAGTAAAATCAACTTAAAAATATGACTGGGCTAAAAAAGAATTAGCCTGACATCTTTTTTTTTATTATTCTACGTGTTCATTTTATTAGATTGCTTAGAATTTATTCATTTTTATCAGAGTCAAATAAACCATTGCCTACCCACCTTTTTCATGTTTTATTTATTTAGCACTTAAATGTCCCGCATCAATGCGTGGCAACTCTATGAATATTCCTTATGAATTCTTGTCATCTTTCAAGACTCTATGGGGATACAGAAACTAGCATTTCAAAAACTAAATAAATTGTTGCCACTGGGCATCACAAAAAGCAAAGATAATATATTTGAAAAAAATTCCAATTAGAAAGTTTAATTTTAAATTTTTTAGTCTAGGTTAAATTAATTTATTTTTAATTTAAATTTTTTTAAGTATGGAAAGGAGCACCGAACTTCCACAAAAATTATTCATTTAATTCTGATTTAATAATAATAATATCACATTTAGAGTTAATCTATAAAAACTATGGAAAATATAAAATTTACTCGTTATTCATGATTTTATTGAAATATATAAAGCTCACTTATAAAAAAATTAACTGGAATTACTAAGATAATTCTTGAACTGCTAAGAGAATTACGATATTTATTACTTGTTTAGCATATCTGCATTCTACATGCTTTGCAAAGCTGCTTTTTCACAAGTACAAAGGTTTTTAAGTTTTTATTTTCTCTGTCGACCCCATTTCGGCTCCAAAAAATTTTGCAATTCTTTGATGGGGGGGGGGGGAAAAACAATACTGATGAACAAAAACAAATTCAGTATTTTTTTTATGTAAAATGTTGATAAAGTGTTTTCAATCAAGAGGGATTTCTAAATTATTTTGATTTGCTTATATTGAAGAAATTGTCAGCAGATCCTGCTGTCAATGCCATCGCGACCCCAGTAGGAGTCAAGTTTAAAGAAGCCTTGCTTCTTATTAAAAAAATTGAAACATCTAAATATATTTAATAAGGACATTATGCATAGCGAGTCCACAATACCCATATTTTCTATCAACAAGAGTATAAAATGGCGCCACGCCGCAAAAAAATAAAAAATAAAAAGCCTCAAGTGATCATTTAGCTTCCCTTCGTCACCCACAATGCGCTTTCAACAAAACTACTCAATCAAGCATTTTAGTAGCAACAGTAGCAAGTAGGAGTAAAAAGAAAGAAAAAAAAAATGCAACACAGAGCTCCCAGCTCGAAACGGTTTCCGCAGCCCAATCTTGGCCGATTCATCAAAAACAATAAAGTATTTTGTAGAAGTTTGCAACCCGCTTCAAAATTTCCCCCAACCCATTTTGGCCACCCAGATGGGTGCGCAACGTGTTCCCACCAAAAAACGTTTTTCCGGTCTGCCGAATCCCGAGTGCGAAGCCGTGAAGCAACGTTTGCTTTTGAAGTCCACTTTAAATCCTTTGCCACACTTGGATCGCTTTTCTTTTAGATATGTTTCGTAATAAAGAAAGGATAACTTATTCGGAAACAACTGGCATTAGGTTAGAAATGGAAAGTTTGCTTCTTTTTTCATCCTTTCCTCTTTGAGTTTTGAAGTTTTCTAAATTGAGAGCAGATTTTTTCCCTCCTTTTTACAGTTATACCTGTGTTTTCATAAGTAGAGCTATTTTCAGGGACGCGGGGAAAAAAATTAACGATATTTTTGAATTTTCAGAGCATTTAAAACAACTGAAGATTTTCACATAAAATTCTCGGCTTGCCTTTGAAATTGTGCTGGACATAGGGGGGAGTTGGGGTTGATTCTCTTGAAAATTGATACAGTCCATAAATTTTGATGATTTGAATGACCCAGGATGTTCACATTCCCTCACATAGATGCCACTGTAAACGATAGCACAGGGAATAGTTTTCGTCTATGTTTAGTCAAAAGTTAACTTACAAATGAATCAAAACGCTAAACTTCTGGTCTAAGTGAATTTTACTCTAAGTATGTGCTATGTGATTTCCTTAACTACGAGGATGGATAAAAAAAGTTTACAAAGGTAATAAAAATTTATTTATTAACAATAGGCAGAAAATACAAAAAGGAGTTAAGAAGCATACTTGCCGATCACTTTTCCACATAATCACCAAATCTATTTAGACATTTATCTGAACGCAGGACCAACTTGTTTAACCCGGCTTGGTAGAAATCACGTCCCTGCCCATTGAGCCAGTCTCGGCAGCTGTTTTCACATCACTGTATAAGAGAACCTTGTTCCAGATAAGTGTTTGGAACCCAGATTGGGTGCCAAATCTGGATTGTATGGGGGTGGGTGGCTCCAGACTGCCCACTTGAACTTTTGCAGCAATTCTTGACTTTTGCGAGCAGTATGGGTATTGTCATGCGGGAGGATGATAGCATCACTCAACATGCCAGGGCGTTAGCGTCGCATGGCTTCACGATGGCCCAGTGACTATATCCTTTTTCCGAAATTGAAGGAACATTTATCTGGAACAAGGTTCTCTTCAGATAGTGATGTGAAAACAGCCGCCGAGAACTGGCTCAATAGGCAGGGAAGTGATTTCTACCAAGCCGGGTTAAACAAGTTGGTTCTATGTTCAGATAAATGCCTAAATAGATTTGGCGATTATGTGGAGAAGTGATCGGCAAGTATGCCTCTTAATTCTCTTTTGCATTTTCCGTCTAATGTCAATAAATAATTTTCTATTACCTTTATAACCTTTTTCATTTTTGGGATCCATCCTCGTAGTTACGTTTTCCTACCCGGGAATCTACTCCAAAGGTAGGAAAAACATTTATTTTTCTGAATTATATTAAGTTTTGAGATTGCTTAGCGTTGACTTTGCGTGACCACTTGTATCAAGTAAAATGGACTCTAGGGGCAGATTGATGTAATTGACTCCGGGGCATATTGATACGCATCCTCTGTGTATATCAATGTGCCTTAACAGTACTTACTTTACAACATCGTCTTGAGAAATGGAAAAAATGTAAAAAAGAACAATTTAAGAGAAACACGCAAGTTAAGTATTTGTTGAAACAATGAAAACAGTTTGAATTTCATTTCAAAAATGAAAAGTATTGTCGTAAATTAAGTTTAAATAATTTTACGAATTTATTGAAATTGGAGAAAAAAATGGTACGGCGTGTTAATTAATATTATCGCGAAGATAATTTTTTGCATTTACAAATGGTGCGAAAATTATTTTTCTGCTATATTATTTTTGTAAATTATCATGGAAAATTGCGAAAATTTCCCTTAATTTTTAATTAATTAAAATTTCAAAAAACGGCTTCGAGGTGCACATTCCCTCTCTCCAAAGTATTTTTACACATATATACACATTCTATTTTATTATTTGTAGAGATAAATTATTTTCTGAAGCATTATTGTTACATTTTTTCAGTCTCGTTAAAAATGTTGAATTTTGATTAAAATAAGAGTTTGTTACTTTGATAAACTTTAAAACCTTGATCTGGAATACCAAATTTTTCGATAAAACAAATTTTTTTTTTATCCCACACCTATTAATCATCATTATTTTGATATTTCTTTGAAAAATTCAATGTACACCTAGTATGAGGCAGATTGATACTAATCTATTTTTAGTTAAAAAGCTTGATATTTTATTATGTCATTTATGACCAAAACTCGACCAAAATCCTATATTAGAATAACAAATGTATAAATTTAGCGTATTAATTTTAATCATTATCGTCTTCTAAAATCATTTTTTAGCTTTCCAAAGAAAAGTGTCCCCACATTCCCCCTACTTATTTTTCAGAATAATAAATTAAAAAATTTAAGGTTTCAAATTTGAAATAAAACAAAAATTCCTGCCTGAAATAAAAAAAAAAATTGGATTAAAAGTAAATATTCAACTCTAGGTGCTAATGTACTTGAAAATGATAACATGTTTAATTAAATCTGATTCTTCAAAAAATTTGTTTTAACATTCATTCTGAAATTTGTCTCATGAGTGTTAACTTAGAAAAGAATGCTCCCCATTTTGAAGCGTCTTGATATTTTTCAGTTCAAATTAGGCTTACCGAAGTTATTTGATTTGTATTTTTGCAGTTGAAGAGCCTAAAAATGTTCGATCTTGTTTCATCACTTATTTTAACTAAAGTGATCAAATGTCTCAGATCAACGTTCATAGTTAGAAATAAAAAGATAATAAATTAGATGTAAATTAAAAGCTTCTACGGCGCATAAGAAAATGATCTTTTAATAAATAATGACAATTCAGTTGATCGTTTCTAAGATCCTCTATGTTATCATTAAAGATTTCCAGAATCAGCCTAGCTTAAATCCCTCCCACTTCAATATCTAGAGCGTTCTGAGTTGAAGACATTTTCAAAAAATCTTATCAATATTATGAGTAATTTTGTTAAAATTTATAGAGAACTACTTGATTCAGTTGCTGTCATTTTTAAAGTTTATTTACAGTTTTACCAAGCATTTAAAGTCATTGAACGTCTAATGAATACAAATATTTGTTCGTATTAGTGATTAAAAAAGAAGGATTTCTACCAATATTCAGTTAGTATTGTCAATTTTACTATTATCTTCTAACATTTAATTTCCTATTCACATATTATTTTCAGAGGATTTCAAAAGAATATTCAAAAATAATGATAACAAGGATGAAAAGATAAAAGAAATTTCTGTAACAATTTAAAAATAAAAAAAGAAAACAGCCGTATTTGTATCGGTATTTTGAGTTATGAAGTTGCAGTGCTTAACTTAAAATACAACAATTATCAAACAAGAAACTTAGATTTTATGAGAAATAGTCGCTACTTAAATAAGTAAGTTGATTACTAAAAATACAGCAAAAATAGCAAATTTTAATAAGCAACTTACCATTATTTTGAGAGAACATTATGATGTAAGCTGTTGCAAAAATATCTCAAAGTTAATTGAACAAAAATGATGATCAATTTAAGAAAGAAAACACATTGATCACTCTGGGTTGAAGCAACAGATGTGCTTCGTAGTTTTTCCGTCAACATTAATTAAGATTACATCATTACATTTCTATGAAAAAAATGGTTTTACTTAACAGTTATTTTAGTTTCTTTATCTTCTACGCTTCACAGAAATGTATTTTTATTAATTAGTAGGGAACTTAATAACATCTTTCTGAAATAAAATTGAGACTTCACTACACAATACCTAACGGTTAGTAAAAAATAGTCAAATTTTGATATGGCCACTTTTCCGCGTTTTAATAATCTACATTGATCATTTGTAGTTTTCTATGCTTTAACAATAGCAGCTTAGCAAAAACTGTCATATGTGAATGGCTTAAGATCTGAATTATTGAAAGTTTTGTTTCGTAGCTCATAAATTAAATTGACATAAAATATCTTGGTATTAATTGTAAACATACATTTTTCATATTATCAAAAAATTATGACAAAAATAAATGCAATATTAGTTATAAGAATATTAAATTTAAAATAATTTTTAAAATAAGTGTTAAAAAAAATCTTTGCGAAATATTTTAAAAGTTTTGTCAAAAGACTTTAGTTCAACAATTTTTTCTTATATATTACTTCTTTTCTTTCTATATTTTATATATCGTCATTGTTCAGGCAAAAGTCCCAAACTATAGTTTCGAGATGTAGCCAATGTAAACTTAATAAATTTTGAATCGTTATGATAAATAGTACAAATTATTTGACAGATTTGCTGAATAACAGGTTTCTATCATGAAATAATGAATTGCAAATTCGAATTGACTGCGTTTTTGTGGGCTGCCCACAGGATGGCGATATTATTTCAGTTTTAGCATTGAAATCTTCAAACTAGATATACTTCTCTGACTACAACACAAATAGTAATTGAAATTATAACAGTACATCTAACTTTAATGCTCAGGAAATAATCAATTTCCACCATATAAGCTTATAGAAAATAAAAATTATTCTTTTAAATCATTAGTTAAAAGCAGACAATTTTGATTAATATATCCATCCATTTTTACTACTAAAATTTTTCTCAAGGAAATCTTCCTACTGTAAGTATCCCATGAAATGCTTTAATGTTCTTGTTTGGAATAATTGAGTGTAATTATCAGTTTCTTGAAGTTAACTGTCTCGTGTTAGTAGACGATTAAAAGGTTTATATAATTTTAATATATTTTATATAAAAAGGAATATATATATATTATAATTAAGATTATATAGCTTTTATTATATTACTTTCCATATATTACTTTTTTATTTCTATTTTCTCTTTCGTTTTATATTTTATATGTTATTTCATTTTCATTTTTAGTATTTAAACTATACATACTTCTCTAACCATAAAAAAACAGTAATTTAATTTCTAATATTGCATCAAAATCTAATGCTCAGAAAATAATGAATTTCCACTATACAAGCTTACAGTGTCTAGAAAATCAAAGTTGTTCTTTAAAATCATTAGTTAAAAGCAGACAATAACTTTAGATAAATATATCCATCCATTATTACTACTAAAATTTTTCTCTCGAAATTCTTCCTACTGGAAGTATCCCATGAAATGCTTTAATGTTCTTGTTTGGAATAGTTGAGTGTAATTACTAGTTTCTTGAGGTTAACTGCCTCGTGTTTGTAGACGATTAAAAAGGAATAACTTAAAAACGACTACTTACGAGTGGGATAAAGCGAAAATGATACGAAACATAAAAAACATATCCGACTTTCTGTAGTTATTCGAGTTTTTTGCGTAGAGGATGCTTAATTATAGTATTGCCTGATGTAAAAGCCCAAAACATAGAGAATTCGAAGAACAATAACCATTTATCAGATGCGAAAGCCAAAACAACCAAAACTTTTTTCAATGTTTAGGCACGAATTATTTTTGCAGTTTAGCTTAAAATTTTGTGATTAAAATTACATGATAGTTTATGATTACTTGACTAGGTTTATATCTTCGATTCAGGGATAATTCGGACAATTAAATGAAAAGAAGAATATGCTTATTTGCATACATGCACTTTTGTCATTTTTTGATTTAAGTTTTTGAATTTTAAAGAATTAGATATGATAATAAGTACAATTTTAGGTGCAAAACACTGTGCTAATGATATTTAAAAGTTCATGAGTAAATTTCAATGCCAACAGATTTGCCTTTTAACAGATTCTAAAATATTAGAGAACACTGACTTTAGCTCTCTAATATTTTATTTTTATATTTGATTATTATTTTATATTTTATTAAGATATAAACTTTTGCTCTGTTTTTGATATAAAGCAGAGAAAAGTAACCTCAGATTATTTTTTATTTCAAGTTTTTCCATTTAATTGTGCCTAGCAAAACCTCCTGATTTTATCATTTTTGAATAAATACTTCAATTTTTAATTTTTATTTTCTTAACATATAAGCAAATTTTTATTTTAAACTTTCGATTTGTTCTTGTATATTTTAATTAATTTTATTATTTTGAACTTCTCTATATATTTTAAAACTTTTGACACATAGACGGTGTGATGAAAAAAATGTTGACTGATGTACACATGATTGATTGTTGTAAGTACTGGTTATAAAAAATCAAGCAAAGTACTGAAAAATAAACCAGTTCGCAACTTTTCCAGGTTAATAAACTTATCACGCAACAACTATTATATGTGCTACATTGTGATTTAAAATAAGAAGGAGTAAGTAAACTTGATCAAATTCGTTTGTCTGTAGAATAAAAACACCAAAAATAAATGCTAATATTTCTGCCTTTATTAATACGGCATGAACCTAAATACAGTAAAACCCCGGTTAACCCAGCTGGGGCTATCCGAAATGACTCGATACAACGATATCCCCACTTTTTTCTTTTAAGCCTCTCTCAGAAGATCAATATTTTGGAATGCTAAAATTTAAATTAATGTGTATTAACATTATTAATTACGATATTGTTTACCTGTGCCTGTCAGGCGCTCGAAATCGCCGGCGCGAATAGTGCGCCCGACAGAGGGTTAACGTTAATAAAGTGGAGTCAACAAAGAGATTTTTGGATTCGTTTTACACTCGAAACATTTCGGAAGTACGTACTGTATTTAGAAACAAAACAGATATTCATGCCTTAAGCGGAAAAATCGTTATCCGAAACGGCTTCCCCCTCATTTAGTTCGGTTAACCGGGCTTGTACTGTAAATAAAAGTTGAAAGATACGTTATGATTATTTTTTAGTTTGTGTGAAAAACCTCGAAAATAAACTAAAATACATAAATTCCCAACACCATAAAAGTGATGAATTATTTCATATTTTACAACATAATATTTCCTTTTCCACCTTTTCCAATTCATTGGGAACTAAATTTTTCTGTTTTTATTTGAAACCAAATTGAAAAATGGAAGACCTTGTTGACACAGCAACAATTACAAAATAAAAACTCGAACTTGCCCTTGATGTCTAAGACCGTGATTGAACAAATGCGAGCTTTCTTTCTACGTATCTCATACCTGATTTCTTTGCTGCAATCTCTTTGAAGTTGAGCAATTCCTATTACTTAACATGACATTAAGGCATACCAAAAATAGGTGTGTTTAATTATAAAATTGTGCAAAACTTTCCTTTACATAACTGGACAATTTGCTGTTTATTTTTATTGAGTGAAAGTTACAGAACAAAGTAGAATCTTTCTCGTTTTTCAAAAGTTTTCTAGCGTTATCACGTATACGGATTCTTTCCTTACATGGGTGCCGTTTGAATATTCTACAGCAATAAGCATTGTCAGGGTGTGTCTAATAAAAAGACGCATGTGTGAATGCTTTGGAATTTTTACACCATACATTTAATTTTCCTCGAATTTACATTGAATACATATTTTTCATTAAATAAACAATCAAATATAAATTCCATCAAATTTAAAGGCAGAACTGTGCAACTTTTTCTTTGTAACAATGGAGATTTTTGTTCTACGAGGTATTTTACGAAAGACATGTTCAGAGAAGAAAAAGTCAATAATGTAAGTTGACTAGACAATTTAGAAATTTTCTATGTACCTGTGATATTGTGTTTGTGCGTGGAACATAATTACAGTTTTGTTTGTGAATCTCTTTTTGACCCTAACCTGAACCCATTCATTCATTCCATACCCAGGAGAGCCGACTCAAGCTTTTCGAGTGCAGGTTGACTCTCCGGGACATGGTGTAGCCGAAATGTACACCGAATATTGAAGGAAAATCACAAAGTAAATGGTAACAGTTAACAAATATAAAAAACGGATTTCGCATTAATTGAAACCAAAGGAAACAACATAATTGAAACAAAAAAAAAAAAAACTGAAAAAATCCCGAACACACACACAAATAAAACGATACAAAAGTAGACAGAAACAAATTCCAACACTAAATAAACGGCAAAAGATACAAAAAATAAAATTTATAAAAACCAAGGCACAAAATAGAAAACAACAAAATACAAGGTTCAAGTAAATTTTAAAAAAACTCGATTTCTTAGGACCTAACTCGACCTACAATAAATAAATGTCTGTATAAACCCAACGCTATTCTTTTTAAGTGTCAGCAGCTTAGTGTAATAAATTATGGACATAAAATGAAAATATAGTTCTGAACGACACCTCATTAAAATATAAAAATGGTATAATACTTCATAAATTTTACATTCCCTTTGAAAAATTTATTATTTTGATGCTCTAATTATAATCTAAAATTAATTTTTGAAAATATGTCAACTAGCTTCTTGTGCCGATCGAAGATAATATTATTAAGTCTAATCTCTAGAATCTATGACTTTAATTAATGCTTTATTTCCTCTAAATATAATTAAAAAAATTAACAAATTACGTGTACACGTTTTATCTGTTTTTTGCCAAAATATAGGTTGCTCCCAGTCGCCCCTGCTTACTGGCATCCATGGTTTCGTAAATGTAGGTAATAAATTCACTAAAATTAAGTATGTTTCATGTAATATATGAGTAAAGCTTTCAAACAAATCGTATTTCTCCAACTTCAATCTGCATGTCTACTTTATCTTTCATTTTCCTACTCTTTATTCGTAGTCTTTCTACCTGTTGTGAACTCATAAGATGACTGATGCAATGTCACAACCGTATGCAACCTTTGGCATGAAGACATGAATCTTTATTAAACCAAGCAAGATACTGAATGGATCCAATATTTTAGAGAGATTAAATGATCAAACAGATCATCGACTTAACCCTGTGAAAAATATCTCATAAGATGGCAGATAAATTTATTTTTCACTTCATCGCCTCCAAAGAAGGGTTTATAATACAAATGGCAGACCATTGGGGGAAGGAAGCTGCGTCAGTATCTTGGAGGAAAAACCCTTGAGCTCAACGTCTTCATGTTCATCACTTGTCGAATGACAAATAGCTTTACCTCAGGACATGAACAGAAAACAAGTCTTCGGAAAGAAAGTGACCTATAGTATGAGTGAGCGCTTCAAAATGTATACGAAATGGTAGCCACCCTATTTTGACAATCAAAATTTGATAAGTTATTGCCATTTTCTTCGAAATACTAACATTACCGCTACAGAAATGAGCGCAACGGTTCCATAACCAATGAAATTTGGTAGAAATCTGTTGCTGAACCACGCCCTGACTGCGAAACGAATGGACCCAACAGTTCAGAGGTCCCAGGCGTACCCGGTGAATGATTGTCAGAAGATAATCGACTTTAAAGCAGCTTTCAACGTAACCAGGTGTCTCAAATGGAATACCACCAAATACTAAAAGATGGACGATAAGAAAAATGCATTTTTCTTTATCCATCCACTCGGGATATAAATACATTCCAAAGCCACCGTGTGACAACCGAAGAAGGTTAAAAAAAGAAG
Source organism: Araneus ventricosus (assembly GCA_013235015.1). Classification (NCBI taxonomy): domain Eukaryota; kingdom Metazoa; phylum Arthropoda; class Arachnida; order Araneae; family Araneidae; genus Araneus; species Araneus ventricosus. Next base: position 4,085,624 of record BGPR01000004.1, on the reverse strand, counting down.
GAAAAAAAGTTTGCTAGCAAAGAAGGTGGACAGATGAGATAGCTTGCGGAGATGGATGGCATTTGGAGCTTGGTGCAAGAAAGGGGAAAAAATAATAATAATAACTGATGGCGGATACTGTCGATACCTATCAATAGGGAAACTCGTCCTACTGGAATGTTGAAAAGATTTTTTTTTCATAATTTTCTCCCATTTTTTGAAACCTTGATTAAAAGAGTGAAGGGAGAGAGAGAGAGATAAATGAGACCTTGACTGCTTTCGTATAAAAGCTGCATAATAGGAATACTTCCCGAAAATTAAATATGCGATGTCTGGAAGTGAATAATTTTCCAATATCCATTTATTATTATTTTTTGCGCTCCTTTTTTTCAACCGAAAAATAAAAGAAAAATATCGAAATTTTAATACAAAAGAAAAAGGAATTTTTTTAGTAGCTTGGACCTAGTCAGGGCCTTTTGTCTTGCCTTAATCGTAAATATTAATTTAAAATAATGCTATTGACTGTAATATTAGCAAGATGAAGTTATTTTTTTAAAGAAAAGCTGTACTTTAGTAAAAACAATAGGTCATTTTTTCCCTTGATTGATTTTTTTAGTTAAGTTATTAAAATTTATGGAGCTAAAATTACTAGAAAGACGAGTAGTAGAAGTTTAAAAATTAATAAAATGTTTCACTATAGAACAGAGTATATAAACGCTCTTTCTTACAAATCCCTTTTTGCAGGAAAATCAATGTTTAAAATTATATATTTATAAGCTGATTGGGCAAGGATGTCTTAATAGATACTTTTAATAGAATTATAGCCGATCTACCAGTTTTAAATTTATTACATATGATTTTAAAAGATTTCATCTGTATAAGTGGTTGATACATTTTTGAATTATTTTGCTGCTTAAGGCTTATATCACAAGAATCACCCCGCCCTGCCTAGGCATCCGGGTTTACATCAAAAACAGACCCCCCCGCGACAGAACATCGGGCACTGTTGCCCCCGCATAACAGTCCCCATTACGAGAGGCTCATGTTAAGACCCCACGTGTTACCGGGGTACGATCCGTCTTCGGAGATCGGCCCTAAGAGCCACATCACCATTACTATACCAACCAGGGAAGCGAGAACCTGCTTACTTATACGGCAGCTTCTCATCCGTGAACTCGCGGTGCCCCCCGTGGGATGCTCAAGTCTTGTATGACCTACGTAACTTTTCATGTAATTTAACAAGTAACTGCGCGTTGTTTTACGCTGTGTTGTGAAAACATGTGCTTTTTTCCTTTTGCAACATGTGCAGTTGGATGAAAAGAAAATTATTGCAACGCAATTGATGTATATCATGTGAATCTGAATTGATTCTGGAAAATGCTTAATTAAATGCGAAGAAAAAAATATGGCTTTCTTTACATGTATAAATACATGATACTTACAGAGACACCGATATTCTCACAAGAACCAATCTTTCTTCCGAAATCTGAGACGAGTCTGAATTCGATACGACTTTTCTACAAAGAGAAATGCGGATGAGCAAAACACATACTGTTAACACTAAACCATTATAACTTTTAGTTTAAATTAAAACAGATTTTCTCGGTGTTTTTAAGGGAACTGCAAAAACTCTTCCATACAATAAACGTCGCATAGAGAATGTAACTATCTTTACGAGTATAAAGATGAATAGTAAAAAACGATTTCATAATCTTACAGCTTTCGATAACATTTAAATTAACTTTGGGGAAAATAGAGTAATTTTTAGAGAATGAATTTTGAGATCCTTGATTCATTTTAGATATGGAAAATAAGAAAACAAAAAGTAACTTTTTATAGTTGACAGTTTTAAAAACATATTATTTCTGCGTTATATATCTATCAAATAGACCACTAAAAGCATTTTGAACCAATATATTTAGTTAGTATTCTAATTTAATCACATATACAAAGGATATGCAGAGATAGTTTCGGATGATTTCATTGGTGTGAGCTTTGTCAGATTCATCAGGGAAAAAAGCAATAAGCTTATTAATCGAAAACTTCTATTGGAACGGTTCTAGTTGAATATAAAAAATGAATTGATTGAGAGCGATAAACTACAAACACCAATTACCAACCAATTATATTAAGTGAATATTAAAATTCATGAAAAAGGAGTTAAAAAGTGTAAGAATGCATCCATTTTAATTTACCAAATAGAACAGCACTGGACTTAAAAGTTTAATAATGCATTTCATAAGGTTTAATTGCATTTGTTCTTAATGGAAAATTAAAAAAAAATTAATTCAGTTGATAACCTAAAATAATTATTGCTTCCTAATGTTTTTCCCATTTTAATTTACTTCACAACTTGAGTATTATAAATTTTAAAAAATGCCAATTTGAAATTTAGCATTTTATTTTAATATTTTTTTAATAGATGCAGAAATAAGTTTTGCAAAAGATTATAATTTAGACGATATATTGTACAAGAAACATTCCTTCGAGTTTTTATATCATTTTCAGATAGAGATGGGTTCCTCTCATAAGCAGAGAGATATCTTTCTTCAAAAACACAATGAAGCAACAAGTGCCTTGAAACGAAATCCGGTAGTCTGCCTGTCAATCCGTCATCTCAACCACGGGTTATTTGGACTCACGATACGGATATCTTTTCATCATATAGAAGAATCACTAGTGCGAATGCCCCGTAACCCGATCATGCTACTTTTCTTATTTTGAGTAATCACAACCTTTGTACAAAATCCATAGCAATTTTCGTACCCCTCTTTAAAATCGACGAGCAACCCTCTCACGAATTTCCGACAAGAACTCTTGGCAAGGTTGCCCACCCACCCAAGAAGATGACGTCTTGTAATGGAACATCTCCACCTGCAGACTTCGACACCTGAGGATAGATGATAGACATTTGGTACTGACCCTGGGTTCTATTTTCCACATTCTTGGAGTAAAATGAAATGGAAGTCGTTTGTGGAAAACCGAATGCTATATACTTCCCCCCCCCCCTTCTCTCCAAGAATTTGCAATGATTTCAAAGCAGAGAAATAAAAGTGGAAGAGTTACATTAAGAAATACCATCCTGTCCCAAATGATTTGGAGAGATGAAAACGTCATTTTTTTTCTAGATTGTAGGTAGATAACTGTATTTAATGAAGCTGGATTGAAAAGAGAGAGACAATTTTCCTAGAATTTTTGCAGAGATTTAGTAGAAATGAGAGGAAAGTTAAAAGAAGAGTTACATAATTTCTTTTAAGTGGTATGAAAAAATGTATCGTGAACATTTAAGTCACGAAGGTTCATGTAAGCAGTTTACACGAAAGCAATATGCAGTGTGTTTATTTTTGCTGTGTCATATCTTGTAGCAGATGACATCTTTTAATTGAATTTTTTCACCTGCAGACTTTGACAACTAAGGTTAGATGAGAGAAATTTGTTACTAAACCCACATATCTGTGTAAATCCCACATATTTGTAGTAAAATGATCAGCCGAATGAGTGAATCACAGCAGTCAAATTAAAATAAAAGTTTACGTTAAAAATAATCTTTCTCATCAGAAATCGTGTAAGAATGAAAAATTGTAGTTTTGCTGGATTTATATTAGGGTAATTTCAGGCTGATTAACACGTTTGATGAAATTTTGAATAAGGCAGATTCCATAAAAAGGAGAGAATTACCAAGAATTTGTAGAGATTTAATAGAAATGAAAATGGAAGTGAATTTAAAACTTGCATTATGCTAAGATTATTAATGATTTCAAGGCGTGATTGAGGTAAATTTTTAAGTAGTTTTAAGTAATGTTGTGCTACATGCGTAATTCAGTAAGCATGCAGAGTTTTATTGGATTCTATACTCGCGTAATGAAGTATTGCATCAGTTAGAGTGAAAATAAAATATATAATTTTGCCCAAAAAGATTATCGTTTAATTTATATGTGAAAGATATCCTTGCAGCCAATAAACAGAGGGCTCCAAGGTTTTATTTCAAAGGTGTAGTAATTATGTTAAAATATAGGTAATTTAACGGTTAAGTATTAGGTAAACATCTATAAAATTTAACATTTATGTTTTTTGTCTGTTTGTTTATATCTTTACTATCATTCGGAGAAAATAAAAAAGGTATGTCAAAAAACAGAGTAATGTCATATATATTTTTTAAGTTGCTAAGTAGCAAATTGATTAATCTTTTATTTTAGATAACCTATAATAATTTACTTAATACTCTTCCAAAATAGTTATCGTACACCTTTGAATTGAAATTAGTTTTAATTTATCAACTCCAGTTCTCGTTAACAAGAATAGCACAGTTTCTTCAGGTTAATTTGTTTCAAAGTTCAAAAATAATTTTAAAAAAACAATCTTCTCATCGAATATTTTACTCGAATTACGAATACAGTTCATATGACAGCGATTAATTATTTCATTGCAAAGCAAATAACGATAAAGAAACTATCACACTAGCAAAATTTTGCACATACACAGAGGTAAATTTACACATAACAGGCTTACATACACAGAGGTAAGAATTTAACGCAGGTTGGCTTTAGAAATCCTACTTTATTCTCACATAATAATCTTTCTGCGCTAAATTTTGCGGATCAAAGTGCCTTCATCATTGTTTTTAAAAGAATGTCATTAATTTCTAGAAATAAGGTTATTTTATTGAAAAGTAAACAATAATCAAGCGATGCTTTTCAATTTCTCATCCAATAAAGAATTTAATTCATATTTAATTATCTGTTATTTTAAAATGAAATTGCACAAAGTGATAAATCATTACCTTGGTAGTTTATTATAATCATTCCGTAGTCTGACTTTTGATCATTTATAACCACTCCCTAACCATATATATTCTCAGTGAACCAACCCTTCATGAAAATAGAAGTAAAGCAATCAAACAATATATTTCATTTAACGGGTGTTTAAAAAGTAGTAGGTGAATATCACTCAGGTTTCAAATTTATCATTTCATGTCAATTCTGTAAAAACAATATTAAAAATCGCTTTTAAGGGTGTTACAATAAAGCTAAGTGGCAGATACTTGACCGTAAAATTATTTTTATTTGAAACTAGAAAAACTGTTTTCAAAAACAAGCATATTATCCCCTTTGAAGGCATCCTGCCTATCGAGATAATTTTCTTAGTATGGAAACAGCATAAAATCACAAACATGAAATAATTATAAAGAAATCAGTTCTAAATTTTAAATCTGACAAAGTAGGGAAGACACATGGATTTTATAATTACTTGTCTGTTTTATCCTCATTAATTCTAATTTTCCTTATTAAATAGTACATTTATATTTTTCCAGAATTCTAACAAATTCGGCTGCTTAAAAAATACTTTTTTCTTTTTCACATACAATTTTTGTATTAAAATATTCATTTTTAATTCTCAAGCACTGTGTGTCGACAGAACATGAAAAATTTAACACAACTGATAAGTTCATAAGTTTAGAGATAGATAGTACGAAAAAAATACTTTATTTTACAATATTCGTAATGTAGTAATAAGTGTAACTTATATATGTTAACTTCAGTATAGCAAATATTTTAATAAATTTTCTTGCATTTGCTGATTTTATTATCCATTGCTGTTATCTGGGACGCCTGTTGTAACATCATAAACCTCACTGAAATACCTTCGTTCAGCTAGCATAGATATACTCGCTAATTATATTCTGTTTAAGTGTTAATACAAAACATACTATAATTTTTATTTATTTTTCTGCCATTTTTATAATTTTTTTGTCTATTCTTTAAAACTGTGCATGTATAACATTGACTGTGAAAAATGATCAGAAAAAAATTATAAAAATCTTCCTTCAAATAAGGGATAGACGATTGTAAAAGAAACCATTTATTAATTATTAACAAATAGTTCAACTTAGCTCGTATTAAACAATTAGTTCACGTACTAGTACGATGAAACGTTCATGTTGTAACATCCAAGTCCGTGTAGATTTCCCCATTCCTTCTCGGAGCTGGCAAATTTTTGGAGGCTTAATTGAAATAAAGAGCAACAAAGGGACAGAAATAATGAGGTAAAGCATAAAAAAGTTTCATTCTGTAGCAGGATGTTTATACCCTTTCAATGGCCACCCAAGAAGCCTGCTGTAAGTTAACACAGCCATGGAGATGAAAGGGACACATATTAAAACACCTGCGCTAGAACAATAACTTCACTTAATCGAGTTATAAAGTTGAAATGTAACTCCGAACTGTAAAGAAGGTGTTAAGAAACTGTATTCGAGGCGAAATTGCCCATTTGAAAACAGGACTGTGGGTGTAAATTTATGCTCTTCTTTGGATCGTACTTTTTTTCGCCTTTCGCTGTCGTTTATTATTTTTGCGGGTAGCGCGTTCGGTTTTCACTATTCCATGTGTACCCACTATCTCTCACTGAAGCCATTTTTATTGTTCAAAGATGCTATGGTAATTTAGTGCCTTGGGGTAATGAATTCATTGTGAGACCGCAGTTGGTGAAAAATGACTTCATCATTCTCAGGTCCATGATTACAATGCAAAAATCTAAATCTTAAAATGAGGCCCACGCCTTGGATTTTGGGAAATTAAGTGGAACAAAAATTATTTTGATGACCGTGAATTAATTTCGTGTATAGAAGACTAGCACAGACTTCTTGTTTAAGACAGCGTTTAGTCTTGTGTTTTGTTTTTCTGTAATTGCTGCAATTCGGAAAGATGTTAGCGCAACGCGTATCGAATAATAAGATAATGAATTCATAACTCTGTGATTTCTTCTTCTGCCTTACTTAAATTTCTGCTATCTTTTGATTTAAATCCAAAGTAGCTAAATATGCTGATAGGTAGAAGAGGAGAAGCTTACAATATTAGTGATTTGATTCAAAGCTCATCACGTTAATTTTTACTGATTTTTATTGGATATAACAAGCGAATTTACGTGCATATAAATTATGAAGTCTGGAAGGAAGAGCATCCTATATAAATTTGTTAAACTCGCATTTTTTAAACTGCCGAATCTAAGGGGAATTCTTTGGGTTTGAACATAATTTATTAAACCATGGAGTAAAGTGCGTGAGGCATCATAAGTGTAGGTTTTAATGACTTAAATATCGTAGTTATAAGATTTTAAATAAATTACAACATTTGTGGCTAAATTTTTTCACAATCTAAATCCTAAAATAATAATAATAATAATAGATTGATTGGGTCTGTGCATGCATAACACGTACTTCAATCTATTAATATTCTTGAAAAGAAAAAAAATCTTTCGTTGTAACTAAAACTGGATGCTTCAAAAATAAAAAGACCATATTAACTTGCTTTATAACAACGATGCTGATTTGGCTTGTCTATACATCCTCATGTCCGGAAATAATTTTCACATTCACGCCAATGTTAGTATTAAATTGGCCTTAACTGATATAAATTTATTTAAACCAACGTGTCTACTTTTGAAACAAAGAAATCGGAAACTCACATGCTCATTCCCTAAGGAACAGAAGAAGACACATCCTTCTTTACGACAAATCCTGATAATAAAGATCTTTTGAAAAACTTTGTCAAGATGGTAAACACTGCGCCAATATTATAAGGTTGGCACTGGCTTCTGAATAAGGTGTATTTAGGTTGAACTATTAATATCATGACATTAATTATCATAGGTACAATTTATGCCATTTCTGAAACTCTCATTTCACAACAAATTATAATATTAACTACCCAATTTTATAAAAAAATATTAGTAATATAATTTATAATTTCTGGAGAAATAATGTGAAAGAGATGACCATGATAAACTGTGAAATAAATTCATTTTATTCAGACTTCTTATTTTGTATTAAACTGCATATTCTGAGTTAATCTTCTTTTAAATTTACTTAATTTTTGAATTTTAGGCAGTAAAGTATACTTGCGGGCTCAATTTTGATGAAAATCTGGAGTGGAAGGAAAACAAACACCCCTTAATAAATTCTCTGAAAATCTAATAGTTAAATTCGTGAAAAAAACTGCACATGAATAATTTTTTTCGCACAAAATATTGAATCGCTCTTTCGTGACAAAGTTAAATTGAGGAAAAAATCTATGAAACTTTTCATATAATCTCTCTCTTCCTTAAAATATTTTGCAATCTACCTTATCTAGTTTCCTCACAATTTTAAGAGGTTCATTTAAACTCAAACTATGAGCGGTTATTAAATAAATTTTAAAAAAGTAAGTCGTTAAAAACTTTTTTAGCGAATCGATTAGGCTCTACTTCAAAGAGAATTATTGACCCATTTCCTCAAAAAAAGTGTTACTTTTTTAAATTTGTAAATACTAAATTAAAAATTTAATTTTGTATTTATTAACAAATTCAACAAAATTCAATTTATGAATCCTAAACTTAATTTATCGGGTCATTCATCTTTCCAGTGAATAGTAATTTCAGAAAATATTTCGTAAATGTGACAGCTTGAATATAAATCATTTATACGATTTAGAACATCTATTTATGGATCTCATATTCTTACGATAAAAACTAGTTTTTCTAAAATACAGAATTTTGTTCTAACCGAGCACGTTAATACATCTTGGAGTTGCAAAGCTCATATAACAGAAAAATCATGATAGATATTTAATAATCAGTACTGATAATAAAATATTATTTAGTTTAAGCATTTATCCTACTAACTAAAAAACAATTAAAACACAGTATTCGATTCGTATGAAAATCAATAAAGATCCCACAGTTTCATACCTGAGGGTAAAAATGGTGTACAATTATCGCAAAGTTTATTTCAATTTACTGTCATTTTTCAATTGCTATTAAGGAAATTGCTAAAATATTTGAGACATTTCCCAAAAGCTTTTTACAATGATTTTTAATTAATCTAAATATTTCCAACATCGCTATAACATTTATTTTTACATTTTCTATTTACGAAAACTCGACTGAATGAAGCCAATGAATAAATATTATTCTGAACTGAAACTTGAGAGCAATTTAAGTTATATTAACCAATGCCTTTGGTGAATTCATGTATCCTTCACTGCCATTCTTTTAAATGACAACCTTCTGTTGATAATCGCAATTCATATTAATTCGAAATTATCATAAGCTGTTAATTATCCTTGCAGAAGATGTCGAGAAATAATTTGAGTTCAAACTAAATTTAGAGCAGGCAAAGTTTATAGGTTTCTTTTAAAAAATAATTTCTGAACTCAAACGAGACCTAATCAGGCTATATTACCCTATGTCTTTTGCAAATTCATACATCCTTCTATGTAATATTTTTTCTTTTGAATTACAAAACCTTTTGTTAATAATCCTTTCTTAGTCGTGCAACAGATTTTGAGAAATATTTTTCAGCAAATCTAAATTTAAGCTATACGTGTTATTTAAGATTTGCCGTATCTCCAGCGAGCATTTAAAGAAAATGGCGCATTATCTCCACACGACCTCTTAAAAGAGTTCAAAACAGCGGAAATGCCAATTTAGCAAATAACCCAGAAAATAAAATTAATATAACACAGCTGCCTGAGATCTTCAAAATAATGGAATTATAATCATGCCATTGTTCAGAAACGTCAATTTGAGTGTATTTATGGATATACGGAAGATTCATTTTTAGCCGGAAGTTCGTTAAATTTCGTTTCGGAAATTCCTTCAAGTTGCATTTTGTCTATGGGTGAGCGTAAATTTTCTTGCACAATTAAATGTTGGAATAAAAGAATGGCGCTCTTAACTGGACTTCACGACTCAGTTGCGGACACGTCCATTTCTTTCCCACCAAATGTCACGTCTTAAGACGATTTAACTGTCATCTAATTTGTACGAAGCATGTTGAAGCCATCAATGCAAAAGACAACACTCGATTCGCTTAAATCTAAAGAATCACATCTCAAAGGCAATATTCTTTTAAAGAAAGGTCAAACACCCACCATCAATTAGAAAGGAGAATTATTTTGTACGTTTCATGGGAAAAAAACTTCCGACACAAACAATGGACGGCGAAAGAACTCCCGCCTAACAAAGCAACGATCTCTTTGTTAACTTCAGACCAGAGTTTAAAAAAATAGAAAGAAAAGTAAGAAATACGCGCCGCCATTACGGAATGGTCAAGTCAAACGACCGATTACGGCTGATTTGGGCATTACGTGAACGGGGAAAACAATGAAATTAATAAGTAGAAATTGAAAGGTTTCCGGCGGGCGACATTTTATGGGAATTATTCAAAAATAGTCTTGTTTTCTGGTTGGTAGAAAAACCGGAGGAATCGTGAGGGGTCCAGGAGCTGAGGTGTTTGTTGAAAACAAAAGGTTAACGGGTTACTATAGATCAACAAACGAAGCACGAAAGGTCTACACTAACCTTTATGCCTACTTACTTTGGCTTGTTAAAGATAATATCTCTTTTCTTTGTCTTTTACCAGCGGCATTGTTTTAGTTGTGAATGGTGTAGGGTGGAACGTCTAAATCTCTGTACCACTCTAAGCAAAATCGCCCAACTCTCGTCTTATTCGTCACTAAAAACTCGGAAAACGTTTTCCGTCTGAAATGTGATCGTTATTCTAATTGCGCTATTACGAGAAATTGCTCCATATGATGTGCCTTTTTGATGTGGTATTCGGCATGAGAGCTGTGCATCTCTAAATATAAACCTTATAATATATTGCCAGAAGAAGCATTGCCAAATTTATCGGAATTCTTCTCCATAATAAAAAAATAAATAAAATTGTTCTGTATCTCTTTAGTTACGCCTCATTTAAAGATCGTTTCCGTTTTGGAGAACCACTATCTTTTTTTTAATTGATATTTTAGTCACATTGTTCCAGATGTTTTTAAAATCCATCCTTTCTTTTGCTTCTCTTTTATGGTCCATTATAGGAATACGGCGTCAAACGACAAAGTAAAAAAGGAAAAGAAAAAAAAGGGGAGTGAGAAAGGGAGGGAGCAGTAAGAAGGAATTATTATTTTTGTCTACACGCACGGGTTGGAACAATTAACATAAAAAAGAGGATACTTATCAAAAATGAGAGTTGTAATGCCTATATTGTTAAATAGAGCGGTTCTAAGAGATTCAAGATATTAACAATTAGTGCAAAGTTAATTTAAAATGGAATAAAAGATTTCCTTCCCTATCAGAAATAAAAGGGAATCTGCAAGAATATAGAACGGTAAATTGCTAGGATAATTAAAAAATGTGAATGGAAAAAAGAAAAAGAACAATTAATTATTTTATATGCAAAATAGAATGGAATGCAATTTTGAACTTTACTATTCTTTAAACGATATTTTTATGCTATGGTGATTGCATTGTAATGACAATTATTTTTGTTCTACCTATTAATTGGACCAACTTTATTGTTCTTCTTTAATCTAAATATTTTAGCGAAACAGAGCGTGAATCGTAAGTATTTTTCTAGTTAACAGTAGACGAGAGTTTTCTGAGTATCGTATTTGAATAATTATTGAGATAATACACTAGAAATACAATTTACTACATGAATGTTAATGCATAATGAATTATAAAACACACACATATATATAGTAATATGAACCAAAATATAACTTGTTATATATGGACATACAAAACAAAGTAAACAAGACATATCTAAATGCAATTCAAATACTAAGAATTTATTAATTAAACAAAATAACCAAATCTAAAATAAAATCTAAAAAATTGAAAATACTATAGATACTAAGAGAAAAAGGTAAGTTTAAACATGTAAATGAGAACTGTTGCAATCAAAACTATTGAAGAAAGACAATCCAGATATTTTAAGTTTTCAACAATTAAATTAGTAGCTTGACTGTGGACAAGCTTAGCCAGGTTAAATCAATTTTGCTGTACAAACCATCACTGTTACTAAAGTTGTTGAAAAAACAAAAAGGGTATTTTACCCTAAAATGAAAGAATTTAGAATGAAAAATCAAGACACTAACAAAATATCATCGTTATATGGAATGTACCTATATTAAATCTATGAAATACATCAATATATTGCACTAAAATCAATAAATACATCATTCAATAAAATATCCATTCTTATTCACTATGAATTATAGAATCAATGTGTTTACTTATTCTTTACCTGTAATCCTCATTTCAATATAAACCGCCACTTAGCTTGACATCACAGACTGCCAAAACTAGAATTCTCACTATGATTCAACTTAAATTAACCAAATAATTTAATTTATTTTAATATTAAAGAATTAGTATGATACCTATATTAAAAATCTCAAAACCTGTTAAATTATGTAATCATATATATATTTCACACAGATTCACATTATATCCATGAAGGACATTCACAAACTTTAATTTTATGTCCAATTTGAAAACATCAAAGTTTTCTTAACCATTTCTTAAATTTTGAAAACTATTTAATTACTTGCTTTACAGTTCGATAAGGACCTATTTTTTTACGTCCCACGAGGATTAATACTGAAAGTACTTCTTTAGTACCTCTATAATGTTTAGTATTGAGCTCTCAATTATTTCTCGTATGTACTAAAAATACACTACGAATGATACCAAATAAAAAGGTTGAATTATTTTAAAACTGATTGAGTTCGAGGAGTAATTCATTTACTGTGAAGTTTCTCATTTTTATTTTCAGCACTAAAGATTAATAAACACTTCATCTCTACAGTTTTTTAAACTTTATTTTGCTTATTTTTTAAAAATAAAAAAAATCTGTAAAATAATCCAAAGCTCGATTAAGGCGTTTGACCGAGAATTCCAGAACTAGACCGGCATTTGGAGCGTTTACATTCATAAATAACTTCACTCGAGCTTCATAAGTAGCAATGTACTTTAAAATGCCACTTTTCAAAGTGTAAAGAATCTGATAACTTTTAAGAGCTCTCAATTCAAGCTAAATGAATGATCCCTATCTCTTGCCAATCATCTTACAACTAACGTTGTGGTTAACACATTACTTATTTAAGAGTTAATTCAGTTGCAAGAGCGTTGACTTGTGTGGTTGTGTTTTTGCCGAGCTCCTGGTATTATGCTTATAATGGTGTTATTGCATTTGCTTTAGTGCATGAATTTTTTGTGGAGTATATTCCATTACTCCCGGTGTCCAATCTCGTTGGAATTTTTGAAAACTGATTACTGTGAGCGAAGTTATCTCTGCTTGAAAATTTACGGGAAACGCCCCTTATAGCTTTTCGTCCGCCATGTTGATGGCATGGCGAATGCGTGCGCAACGGAGTTGTGTTTGTCTTCAAGAATTGGATCTATGTGAGTACTTGTCTTCGTTTTCATAGGTTTTGATCTCAATTTGTTTGACTTTGCATTCATTCAAGAGCTGAACCTTTAATTAGAAAAACATTTCTGAATTGTTTTGTTTGAGTTGACTGCATAATATTAACTAATCGTTTCATTTCTGAATAATAATTATTTGTCTTGGAAAACACTTTGGGCTCACTCTAACTGAATGAACCAGAATTAGTGGGTGCATCTAATTAAAAGTATACAAGAATTTTGAAGTTAAATATTCTGAAGAATAAATTCAACAACTGCTGCTAATTTATTTATAGCAATTCACGACATTAATTATATCTAACTTGACCTAATTGAAGCAAAATATGTTAAGTTTGATTAAGGTGAACTTATAATAGCTGAAGCTAACTATGGTGGAATCTGATGAAGACGAAACATCGAAAAAAAGTACTTAAGCAACTCCCGATGTTGCTGAGAAATTGTCGGTTGAGGAAATTGTTGTTGGGAAGTCACCGATCAAAGAACTTGTAAAAAAGTGAGTGAAACGAAAGCGGAAGATTTTATTGCAACAGCTATATGATCATACAAACAGAAGTCATGAATTTCATAGATAATATACCAAATAAGAATCTAAGTAAGGATAATACGAAGACGCTGCGTGAATATATGGTGGATTTTATGTCAGTGGTTGCACGGCAAAAAGCAGTTATGTGTATGATCCTAGGCAAGTGTCATGAACAAACTGACCTCATTGAGCATAAGCTGGAAGGGTTGCGGACCACTAATGAGGAATCGATACAGATGAACTTTGCAGCGGCGACTAAAATTCGATCAAGATCAAGAAGTAGATCAAGAGGGAGAGAAAGGGATGAGGGAAAACTTGTACTGCTCTATCCGAAAAAAGAAGGCGAAAAAAATTAACATTAAGAAGAAATTACAGGAAACGATTGAACCAGCGAAGATTAAAGTAGGAATAAGAAATATCAAGAACCTGAATAAAGGCGGCATACTCATAGAATGTGCCAAAGAAGATGAAATAGACAAATTGAGAGCAGAGGTTGAATCGAATGAGAATTTAAGGGAAGATATTGTTATTAGAAGACCTGTAAAAGTTAGACCAAAACTAATTATATATAGAGTGGAAGAAGATCTGGATATAGAGGAATCGATAGTAAACTTAAGAGATTTAAAGCATGAATATATAATAAAAACCAATAAAGGAAATCACTGGATAGTATCTATTGATCCAGAAGCATTCCAAAAAATTATTAAATTAGGCAAAGTTAATTTGGGTTGGTATCGCTTGAGAATTCGTGAATTCATAAAACCGAGACAATGTTTTCAATGCTTCCGGTTCGGGCACATAGCCAAAAATTGCTCAAAAAGAGATACATTGACGTGTATGAAATGTGGGGAAGAGGGACATTTAATTAAAGACTGTAATAAAGAACAAAGGTGTATAAATTGTCATAATATTAAAGAAAGACAAAACTTAAAATTGAGCCTAAAACATGATGTCAAAAGTCGATTGTGCGAAGCTTATTTAAGAGAAATAGATTTTATGCTGCAAAGAATCGACTACGGCAAACCAGTTGTTCGCGTTCAATAATAACTGTTCAAATCCTCTAACTTGTGGACTTTTGAATTTAAACCACGCCAAAGCGGCTACCCTTCAAATTGAACAAGATTTAATTCGAAGGCAATTAAATATCTTTTGTGTCACCGAACCTTATGTAACTAACGGTCATGTCGTCGGATTCAATAACAAGTATGCAAAAATTTATAGTGCAGGCAGCCCTCGGGCTGTGTCGCGACTCCTCTTCCAACGAGTGACGTAACTGGACGCTTGGACTTTTCCACCAATCCAGAGCAGGCATCTTCAGCCAGGACTCCTTTGAATATTATTCGAGAATTGGTGGGAAAATAACCCAAAGACAAATAATATGTGTAAATGAACATTCGAACTCTCTTGAATGTGAAATTATGTATATAATCAAACTTTTCTTAATGTGTATATTTTTAAAGAATTTTATCAGCATGTAAATAACCATTGTTTTGTTATAGTTGAGTGGCAACAGTTTGTTGACGCTTGCGCGGGGAGAATGTAAATAAGCAGAGGCGATTTCGCCACCATCAAATAAAGAGGTGTTCGTTTCAGAGGCTTTCTCTTCCTTTGCGTTGGATATGAATTCAATGGTTGTATTTCAGAAAGCGGATCCCCAGGTCTCATCAGCGTTCCGGCCGGTGGAAACTGAGGTAGGCGTAATTTATTTAATTTGTTGATTTTATGTCTAAACTATTGTCACAGACTGCGATTATTTTAAACACAAATTTTTCTTTTGTTCCTATAGAGATTAGTAAGGACATTATTGCTATTAATTTAACTGTAAATAACATACATTTTATTTTTATCTCTGTTTACTGCTCGCCATCGGAAGATATCGTACCAATATTACAACAGCTGTAGAGTATTATTGAGGTACATCAAGACTCATTTATATCGATAAATGGAGACTTCAATGCTAAAAGTTCGGCCTGGGCCCAACTGAACAAGACGAAAGAGGTAAAGCGTTACTTGAGCTTGTCTTTAGACAGGACCTCGACATAGGAAATGCTATTTACTCAGCTCCAACATTTGATTCTGAGCGTGGTAAAAGCTGGATAGACTTGACGTTAACCAAGAATATAAGTCGAGAGGGAAGTTTTTAAAAACTGGGTTGTCCACCAAGATGTGACAGCCAGCGACCACAATTTAATTACTTATGAGATAACCTATGAGAAATCGGAGAGACCAAAAAACAAATGTTGGAAAATTGACGATTTAAAATTGATTGATTTTAGAAAAGATCTGTACTTAACGATCTTGAAACTAAAAGAAATTAAAATCGACGAAAATAATATTGAAGAAGAGACGGTGGAAAATAGCTAAGGTTATACTTATACCAAAAGATGGGAAAGACTCATCGAATTACAGGTCAATATCACCCAATATGCCTTTTACCCCTGTGGGGCAAACTACTGGACAAATTAGTTACAAGAAGACTAGTTGACTATCTTGAAGAAAAAGAATTACTAAGCGAATTCCAATTCGGTTTCAGAAAAGGGGGAAGTACTACGACAGCTCTTAGGAATATTATAGATTTTATAAAACTGTCGAAAAGTCAAAGGAAAGTATCTTATTTAATATCCTTAGATATCCAAAACGCATTTAACTCTGACAGTTGGGGACAAATAAAGCAGTTATTAAGGCAATTTAAAGTCCCACCTAAAATAGGTAAGTTAATAGATAACTTTCTACAGGATAGGTCATTATTGCTGGAAAACGGAAAAAATTGGGAATACAATATGGGAGTCCCACAGGGGTCCAGCTGTGGCCCGGTGTTATGGTTGCTGGTGATTAATGGGGTGCTTAACATGAGGAACATTGAAAATGATGCATATATACAGGCTTATGCAGATGACATTGTGGTTATGCTGAGAAGTACTGCCTCGTACCACTTTACAAATATGAGTAAACCAATCATGAAGAACCTAGAGGAATGGGCAAGTAGTTACAAATTATCTTTCAGCAAGAAAAAAACCAAGTATTTGATGTTTAAATTTCGAAAGAAAATAACACATTTTCCAAGTATTCATCTTTATGGTTCGAGGATATCTCATGACAAAGAACTAAAGTATCTGGGTATTAGGCTGGACCCAAACCTATGTTTTATCCCCCACTTGAATAAAGTACAGACTAATATTTGCAAGATTTACGAAAAAACAAGAAGAATTGCAAGAGCCACATGGGGCTTAAGGCTGGAAATAGTAAAAGAAATATATTCGGTAATAATTGAAAGGATCGTAACGTACGGAAGTGAAATTTGGTACAGCGGTACAGTGGAACAAAAGAACAAGCTACTTCAGATACAGAGAATGCCTTTGATTGCAATTACTAAATGCTACACCACCGTCTCAAATGAGGCACTACAGGTTTTATCTGGCTGTGCACCACTTGACTTGAAAATAGAATTAGAAATTGAAGTTGAGAAACAGATCAAAATTATAAAAAAAGAAGAAATATATGAGGGATTTCAAAATTTTGACTGTGAAGAATTGATGAAACCATGGGATACCATAAGTATTGGATGGATCTATTTTGAGTCGTCGGGCGCTGGCCACGAGATCTATACAGATGGATCGAAGATCAATAATCAAGTGGGCGCGTCATATGTACATTATTAAAATGGAACAGAAACCTATTCTTGCTTAATAAGATTGGGAAACCGAAATACAGTTTTCATGGCCGAAGGAATGGCAATTAGTAGGGCAATCGACTACTGTATAGATAAGAATATTCGCAACTCTAAAGTTATTACTGACTCAAGATCAACCCTAATGGCTATTGAATCAACTGAGGAGAAAAGGAGGATTATAATTGAAATTAAGAAGAAATTAAAGTTAACCAAAATCCAATTGCAGTGGGTCAGGGCTCACAATGGAACTGTAGGAAATGAGAGAGCAGATGCACTTGCTAAGCTTGCCGCAAGTAAAGATAAAATAGACATTGAATTTGGCCCGTCAAAAGCTCAAGTTAAGTATAGGGGCAAGGAACTACTTGCTACGAAATGGCAAGAGAGATGGAATAATTCAGAAAAGGGATCATGGACTAAGAAATTTTTCAAAGAGGTTAAATTCAGTAGGCTACGGTGACTTCTACTATAACCAAGTGTTGACAAGTCACGGAGTGTTTGGTGCCCATCAAAAGAGACTATTCGGCAGAGAAGGAGGCTGTCCATGTGGTGAACAACTTGAGACTATTGAACACATTTTATTAAAATGTAAAATTTGGGGGAAAGAAAGAGACGATTGGCCAAAAAGCTGGCTTCAAAAAGATATTTCTGACTTGGTATTTTATTCGCCTTTCAAAAAAGGCTCTATTGACATCCTTAAAAAACTCATGTCTTCACGTTTGACTTCCTTAGTTGGAACGGAACTTTTCCTGCGTTCATTTTGTTTTATTATCTATATTATAATTGCTTTATTTGTTATGCAGTGGTGGTGAAAACTCAGACCTACACGAACATTTCAGTGGTACTGGAAAGGGAGTTGACTGCATTTGTGCTGAGTGGACTACGTTCATAAAATTCCGTACGGCTTCGGCCAGATCGGAGGAGCTTTTGTATTTGATACATTAGCTTCATATACATACATACATTACTTATTTAAGAGCCACAGAGAGCACTAGAAGTAGCCATTCATTTAACCTCGTGTAAAATTCAGTGAAATGGGAAAATGTCTTTTCTTATCGAACAATAAAGGAATCTATTTAACATTACTTATTATATTTGCATCAACTTACATATTTCAATACCGCTGATACGATAAATACAGGGTGGTCATAAATTATTGAGCGTTAAGGCAAATTATACTTGTCTTCCCAAGAGCGTCCCAGATATCTCTATAGGGTTTAAGTCTGTAGATATGGTAGGTTAATCCATCCAGTTAATATCCTCACTTTCCGGAAATTCATCGACCAGATGAGGCCTATGTGAACGAGCGCTGCCACTGTAAAAATGAAATCAGGACCTGTGGAAATCAGGATCTCTGAAAAGGCTCCAAGATCTCATTTCAGTACGTCGAAATAATCACAGAGCCTCTACTAAAGCATGGAGGTATGTGTTTCCACCATACATCATGCCTGTTGTATTACCATCAAACCCACTGCCACAGTAATCTCTTTCTCGAATGTTGGAAGACAGGTCTTTGGTTCTCTCCAGAGAAAACGTGCATCGAATATAAGTGGTTAGACTGAACTTATTAGACTCATTTATGTAGAGAAAGGTCTCCCCCTCCTCCCACTAATTCCTGATTCAAGTTCGATGTTTTTTGCACCACACTGAATGGGCTGTCTTGGGTACAGAAATGAGCTGGACGCAAACAGCAGGTCTTCTTGCGAATAGATCTCTCTGATGGAGCATTCTGGAAACGGTAGCCTTTAAACATCTATGTGTTTTCTTACGCCGTGTTGTGACGTCACGGCCTATTTCATTCCTCAAAATTCGCAGTGGATTTCAAAAGTAAATTGGAGGAACTAATTTCAAGTGTGAATCATATGAGCTTGACTCCATTGGTTCATTGTAAAAAATATTTCTAAATTTTGCATATCTTTATCTTTTTAGAAATTCGTTGGAAACAATAAGGTGCAATCTACATAAAATACAAAAGTTTTTCCTTTTTTTATAACTCTCTAAAAGATGCTGATATAAATAGACACCAGACTCAAATCGATGCAACCAAGTTGAAAGTGCGTCATGTTCTTTGAGGTCTCAAATGAAGTGCGAGCTTTCTGCTGGACTTAAGAATTAAAATCAGATCAGACTTCAAAAATCTCGCCCGCACAGAATTCCATATAGAGGAATAAAAAATTCACACGTAGCCCTGATTTTATCGATATTAAGTCCGCATTTGACAATATGGATTGGCCTGTGCTCTTTGAAAAATTTCATCGTTTAAATATTCCAAAGTCATTTATAAATTTTATTTATTCTTACCTGAAAATAGGACAATTTCTTATGTTGATAATAATGTTAAGATAACCAACTTCGTTTATAGACGTTGCCCTCAGGGCCCTGTAATCGCTCCTTTTCTTTGGAATTTCTATTTAAACAAAATTCTTGAATTAAATAATGAAAACTTTTATGTTCAGGCCTTTGCTGATGGCCTGGCACTTGTTACATATGGAAGTAACCGAACTGAACTTCAGAAAAACACAACAGAATTACTCGAAAATATTTTTATGCTCTAGATCGCCTTAAACTTCCTGTTTCATATGATAAATGCCAGGCGCTAACTTTTAGGCACAAGCCTAAGATACATGCCAAATCCACTTTTGTCCGTACTCCTATTTTTAAATGTACCATAATTTTTAAATGTACCTCCTATTTTTTTATTCCTCTTTCACCTACAATTAAACTTCTTGGATTAGTATTTGATTCAAATTTAAATTGGACAGCAATTATTTTAAACTTACCCTCTAAAATGTATAGGTTAACTTCTTACTTCGGTAGGGTCGTGGGTCCTGACACCCTGCCTTTATAAAAATTTGGTACCATTCTGATATTGAAATCTCTCTGCTTTACGGCGCCAGCATCTGGGGGTGGTGAGTTATCAAATGAACAAATAAAAGATTACTTTCTATCCAAAGAATATTTATTTTAAAATTAACTAAAGCTTATCGCACCTCACCTACCAACGCACTAAATGTTTCCCGTTCCATCTATCTGCGTCAATGGCTGACAAAAAAATTTCAAATGTGGGTTAGGAGGACTGGTGAATTTGGAAACATTTTTCCTTCTTATTCTGACTTAAGCAATTTTCATTTTAACCACCCAGTGAGAAGTCTTGCCTCGAATATTAGAATTATTGAATTCCCTGAAAAGCTAGATGATGCTGATTTTGAGGTGTACACGGACGGATCAAGGGTTGGAGACAACGTTTGTTGCGCCGTGTGCACCTTTAAAAATAATGTTTTATCTCCCCCCCCCCCTTTTGTTTTAAATTAGAGTATTTTAACACTGTTTTCCAGGCCGAATTCTTCGCAATTTATTTTGAAGCCTGCTGGTCTCTGGAAAATGGACACAAAATAAACATTTACACGGACAGCCTTTCGTCAATTCAGATTTTAAGAAGTCCGTATACTAAATCCAACTTCGTCATTAAAATGAAAGAAAAACTTTCCAAGGCAGGTGGCCTGGTCGGTTTATCCTGGATGAAAGATCACACTGGTAATCCAGGCAATGAGACGGCGGACCACTTTGCCAAACTTGCTACCGAAATAGGAGAATGTAAAAATATCCCTATTCCTCCGTAAATTTTATGGATTAATTTAAAAGACATTTGAGTTTTAATTACAATTAATAGTATCTCATCGCTTAACAGGCAACACCACCTGTCTTAATATTTTGAAATTTCAAAGAGGAAGAAAAAACTAAATTTTTCGCAACCAATAACGAATATTTCTGAATTTTTTTCAGATCTGATAG
This sequence comes from Araneus ventricosus, assembly GCA_013235015.1. NCBI lineage: Eukaryota > Metazoa > Arthropoda > Arachnida > Araneae > Araneidae > Araneus > Araneus ventricosus. The sequence continues at coordinate 4,064,418 of BGPR01000004.1, read as the reverse complement.
GAACATGTGGTCTCATGCTCAGATTAGATGTCACAAAAATTTAAAAATATGCGTTATTGGTTGCGAAAAATTCCGTTGTTTCTTCCTCTTTGAAATTTCAAAAAAATGAGACATGCCACGTTGCTTGTTGAGCGACAATCTATTGCATTATTATAACACTCACAATTCCTAATAATGCACAGCTCGACAGTTTACACGGATCATGGTACGAAGACGGTTGAATTATGTTTACGTGGAGTTCTATTCGCCTATCTTATGTTACCGGAAATGTTTTTCATCATTCTTTTCCCCGACTCAAAATGCACCCCGCTGAGAGTTTGCGTTCTTATGACCACTAGCATTTTCTCTACAGTATTCTGTTTACTATAATCACCCCGTACATATTTACTGAACCATAATTATGATTAAACTGCATTAAAAGTTTTTTAAAATTCTCTCTCACTGCAGTAAAAGAATCTCATTATTCTCTGCTTTCATTTCAACTTTTTATATTCTAACTGTCTTTACTTTTTATACAGCATTTTCTCTTACATCGAGTCAAACAGAAAAAAATACTCGAAGGCATTTGTACGTCCATACATCTTATATTCAAAACATTTAGTAAATGTATCTTTATGAATAGGTCTATGCGTTATCAACAAAACTTATCTTCTTGCTTCGTAAAGATCCCTTCTTAAGTGGACGCATCTTTGATCCTTAAGATGCTGAAGCCTTATCTCTGAAGATCATTAAATAGTGTAACCAATATTATTACCGTCTTCAAATCAAACACTCTACAGTTTCGTGACGGATGTTCCATCATTGAGATCTGAAGGTTGGGGGTGAAAGACACTTTTTAAGCGTCTTCATTTCATTGGCGAAGTCATTTTTTTTTCTCCTTCTTCCAGGATGCGAGAGATAAGGCCGTTGCTGACCAAAAACAAAAGAGGCGAACTTCTCTGATGATGTACCTGCGTAGATCGCAATGACACGCGTTTCTCAGATACAGATAAAGGTGCCCAAGGCGAAGAAGCGTTGAGATCCATGTACTTAACCACAGCTTCTCGAGATGGAGAGAAGAGATTTGCAATTACACTGAGGTCTTCCAATTCAATATTTAGACCTCCGCGCTCGTATCTGGAATAAAATGCCTATAAAAGAAGGAGAATGATGTGAAGGACTTAAAAGCTATAACTGAAGGCTTATCGCGTCTTACCACCCACGGTCGAATGAGACCGGTGGCAACACTTAATCGGAGAGACAAGAAATCTCAATGCTTGTTTGTAAGGGGTGTTTCACATAATAAAAAGTCAGATTTTTCATCTGAATTTTTTTTCAGTGTGGGTGTGAGATAACACGGTTTTGTTTCATTCTTTGTTTCTATTGTGACCAGACCCCCAGGATAAGTAAGGACAGTCCCAGGTTTTTACTCTGTCTTTGCTTAAGAAAAGTCCAGTTGAATTAGTTCTTTTTTTTTTTTCCTTGTAAGTAAATAGTTCATATTAAGAGAATTTATCATAAAGTTTGACATGAAAAAAATTATCTTCTGGAGAATAATTTTTCCAAAAATGGAACATAGTTGCACTATTTTAGTGATTAATAACTGTTCGTTATCATAAACCCTTTGAACATTCTTAGTTCCCTTATATTTAAACTTGTGTCATCAGTAAAGTCCAGACGTCCATGATTAGAGAGGACAATCCCATTTTTCTAGGGCACGAGAGCTATTCTGGAACGGCCCTTGTAATTTTGGTTATACATGAAGATGACATCTGAGGCAGCACAGCCTCTCGAAACCACACCACGCCAGAATGAAGGCGTTTAATACTGACAGATTTAAATTGCACATGCTCGGCATACACAGTGGATCTTTAGTGAAAAGGGTTTCAAACCCGCAAACTTCCATTCTCGATCCAAAACTGTCACCGAGTCTTTTCTGCTTCAATAATTACCAATCAATAAAGTTTGGATTCACCATAATTTGAAAAAATATTTTGCAAATAAATAAATGTTATGTATTATATATGTATACATTTGTGTGGATTCGAATTTGCATTAAGCAATTCTAATCAAGGAAGGAAGCATTTGAGTGAAACGGTAGCAACTTTTATTGAATTGTGCACATGCAAGCTAATGATGGAATTATCTTGAGGCATAACTATATAGAATTAAAGCAGTTATACCTTACTAAAATTAGAAATTCATAGAATAAGTTTCGAATTTTCTTAACCACATTTAAAGAACGTAAAAATTAACGTGCATTAAAAATTTAAAATTCTTTCGAAAAGTTTCAGTTCAATTTGATACAATACTTTTTAAAATTGCTCACCAAGAGAAAAAATACCCAAAACGAATAGGGCTTCATATTTTATCAATTACTTTACATTCTCTTCACTAATATCTTTTTCCCAAAGTTAAAAATCTGTAATTTCCATGGTGATTACTTTTCATTGGCATTCGCGTTCGTTGTAAAAGGAATAGTTTGTAAGCCAGTTTTTATTTTTTCCGCTTTTCCCCCAAATGTCTCTACTTATCTCGAGCATAATTTTGGTTGTTATTTTCAAGAACTATCAGAAACGTGCATTTTCTTAGAATAATTTGACTATTTCCGGGGGGTCAGCAAAACAGAATATAAAAATACAACGAAAATTAAAAACTATTAATTTTAGATTTAGAAACTTGTATACAGTCCGTTTCTTAATTACATATCTGCAATGGAAATGAAACTCCTATCTTTTTTTATTTTCTTTTGACATCTTCATTGTAGAATACTTTTGGAGTTTCAGCGATTAATATATACTCATAATAAGATGGAAATATATACTAATAATAAATCAAAGCTAAAAAAACCAACCTTTAAAATGGATGTTATCGCTATGTTCTAAAAACCTTCCATCAAAAGGGATTTTTACGAAAGAGAAAATGCTGAATTTGCAAATTAAGGCTAGATGCTGACTGTTGTAGCCTGCTGAGCAGTCACGCTTTCGAGAATCGAGGCTACAGAAGACCGCAAGCATATTGAATCTGCCGACTTCTCGTTGCTTTGCCGTGCAGAGTGGAGAGTGAGGATCGGATGTCGTCCTCATCGTCTAAGCGCGGTTCAAAATTTCGATGTTTTTTCAAAATAGACATCATCTCGTTTCAAAATGGGGCGAAAATCGAACAGGTCAAGCCTATGCCGAAGATCAAAAGATGGAAATGGATATTAACCGAACTAAACGAATAGAACAAGATTGAAACACTAATGGAATATTAAACGACATATTGTCATTGTTCATCGCTGGATTGAATGGATGGCTGTGAATTAAAATTTCTTGAACCGAGAAATATCATTTTAAACTCATTCACATATTAGAAATGACTGTCACTAGATTGGACGGAATTTTAACTTTACAATTTTTCCTCTCAAGAGAAGTTCTGCACTTTTCTGGTTGTTTACAAATGGGTGCTATTCTAAAAATTAACCTGAAGGAAATGAACTTCAACAAACATTTTAGAAAACGGAGGGAATTAAAGTATTAACTTCGTTGATAAGACCAGAAATATTGATTTTTCGACAATTTGAAGGCAATAATTTGACGAAAACTGCTTTACAGTATGTTATTTCAATATGCTCTGAATACTGTACCTCAAATTTTTAGTGTTTTAAATAAACATATATTACATTATACTGTAGAGTATCTCATGAAGGAGTTTGTCTAACTCTTTATTCTACATCGACGTCATGACGGATGACAAAAACAAATAAGAAAATGAAGTGTTAATCTATTATAGTAAAGGATATTCATTTAAATATTGTTATTTATCTAATTCTAATAAAAAAATTCAGCTAAAATTAATTTCTTAACTATTTACGAACATTTTCTTAACTATTTTTCTTACAAATGTTAAAAAAGCTGAAAAAAGTATGCTTGCTAAAAGCGAAATATCTCTACATTTGTTAGACTTTATAAGGAATCTGTTTACTCACCCATTCAAATAATTTTTTCACCTAATATTAATGAAAATTGCAAATAATATTGACATTATTTAATATTTTACTGAAATAAATTTCTAAAGAAATGACGAATCTTTCATACTTAGTGCCTCACATAGACTGAAAACTCTTTGTACTAATTGTATTACAAAGAAAAATATTATTGCTAATTTTTCAAGTCATTTAATTTTTAATCGAGGTCTCCAATGATGTGCATGGTGGCATATATTTGTAGTATGTAGTCTGTTGTATTTGGACGGGGTCGAATTCAGTTACTTAATCAATGAAATAGGTACAAAGTTTGAGTTTTATTATTTTTATACGAACTTTTTAATTTTAAATTGAATTCATTTTTTGTCTCTTTTTTTTGCTAGATATTACTTCCCAAGCGAAAATTTAGAAGAGCTTTTTTCAAAAAATATTTCTTGAACCGCTTATCTCACATTTCTTATTTACCGGTATTTTTTCCTTCTTAATATTTGCGGGGGAAGAATGAATAAATCGTCTGAAAAGCTTGATTTTCTAATTAAAAATACTATACATTCCTCAATAGTGCTTCAGTGAAAAATTGCATTATTGTGTACCATTCCTTTTGAGTCATAATCAAGTTCTTTTCTTTTCGTTCAGATATTTTTCAAAGACGATTTTTAAAAGATATTATCATATAAGTGTATTTTTTCTTAATTATTTTAAGTTTTTGAGTAATTTTTTTATCCTTTTTACATCGTCGGAAGAAAAAGTTCATCTAGATCTATTTAAAATTTCTGAATATCAATACAACTTAAAGGACTGAAACATCAATACCAATATACGAGAAATTTTAAAGTAATACCACTCTCGCGACATTATAAAATCATCTTGCTCGTTAAAAAATAAACTACATGGCCAAAAGTATCCGGACACTTTCAGATTTTTACATTTTTTAGAATTTCTCCGGAAAGGATCAACTGACTGCCCTTAAACTTCGACCATGTGAAGAATAGACTGTAACTCACATTTTACATTGAAAATTCGGTCCTGAGGGCAATTAGGGGACCGTCTACAACTGATGAAGACAAAAACGTTTTTTGGTCCATCCCGCTTCACAAAATACCAATAACAAGATGAAACTTTCAGAAATGATTATATTTAATGTGCATAATATTTACAAGAATTGTCGTAAACTCAACACAAATATTTGGGAAGATATAAAGGTTTTCTTAAAAAAATCTCAAATTTTCCTGCCTGTTTTCTGCTTACAACATGCAGAGTTTTCTGTTAAAAATTTGAATATTACAGAAAAGTTCAGCATTTTTAGTAAATAATGTTTTACTGCGCATGCGCGAAACATAGCGTAATTTTTCTTTCACAACTTTAAAGATAGATGTATAGGGCAACTTATATATAAAAAATTTAGATCCATATCATTAGTATTCAGAAAGATATCGGCATTACAACGAGCAGAATTTTAGCTCCTATCGAAGAGAGGCTAAAAGATGAGGGGTTGAACAAAAATTTATAGTTTTTAAACTTATATCTTTGAATAGTTATAGTGAATTGTTTAGCGGTTAGAATATGCTGAATACCCATGAACACTTATTAATTACATGCATAACTTTAATTCCAACTAATTAGGCACTATAAATAACAACAATTTTATTACTTTAATTATATTATTTACATGATTATTAACACTATACAATTCAATATAACTATTCAAAAATATAAGTTTAAAAAATATCAATTTTTGTACAACCCCTCATCTTTTAGCCTCTCTTCGATAGGAGCTAAAATTCTGCTAGTTGTAATGCCGATATCTTTCTGAATACTAATGATATGGAACTTAATTTTTTGCATAAGTTACCCTATTTATCTGGCTTTAAAGTTGTTAGAGAAAAATTACACAATGTTTCGCGCATGCGCAACAAAAAAGAAACTTTGCATGTTATAAGCAATTATTATCTGCATGTTATAAGCAAAACACAGGCGGAAAAATTTGGGATTTTTTAAGAAAACCTTTATATCTTCCCTAATATTTGTGCTGAGTTTGCGAAAATTTCTGTAAATATTATGCACATTAAAAATAATCATTTCTGAAAGTTTCATATTGTTATCAGTATTCTGTGAAGCGGGATTTGCCAAAAAAAGTTTTTTGTCTTCATCAGTTTGGAGACGGTCCCCTAATTGCCCTCAGGACCGAATCTTCATTGTAAAATGTTAGTTACAGTCTATTCTTTACATGGTCAAAGCTTAATGACAGTCGGTTAATCCTTTCCGGAGAAATTTTTAAAAATATGAAAATATGAAAGTGTCCGGATACTTTTGGCCATATAGTGTATTCTACCCGCGAGTCGAGCAGTACATCATTTAACTAATAATCTACCCATTAATTTTGAATTTAGGACAGCGATAATGGTGATTCAAAGTTAAATGTTTAAATGAATTAAATAATTAGTCAGTTAGCCCTTGATGAAAAATATATAACAACTAAAATGCGGTATGATTAAAAATTATACCGGCCATATATATATATATATATATATATATATATATATATATATAACCCAGCATCCTTTAGTACGGAAACATTCAACTCCAGTAGAAAGTAAAAATAATCTTGTTTAATGTTCAATTTTTTCAATTAAAAAAAGACTATAAGAGCAACCTCGTTTGTTCGTAATAATAACGTTTGCAATGTGGTGCAATATGCACACAGTAAACGAATAAAAAAAATCCTTTTCTTCCCAAAAAGAAGATTTTTCTTTGACAAACTGGATTGATTAATTTTGTCAACTAACTGCAGAAAAATCTTGAATTTATGTATCTTTATATTTCTTATAAACGAAGCTTTTTATTTTCTTCAATTTCTTAAAATTAATTACACCGATTTTTTTAACTTCAAAAGTTTAAAAATCATAAACTAACATATAACTTCTTATTTATTCAAATGTCAACTGAGCACTTTCACCTTGCGATCGATGAACACACTCGTAATTCTGTGCCTGTAATTCAGCATTCAAGAGAAAACTTAACAACACGATAACGTCTCTTCAAATCAAATATGTTTAAGCATTAAAATTGTAGCAATTTACAGCTTTAGATAAAATATGTTCTGCTTCAGATAGATATCAAATGCCAAATTATGTATCCATGCGCTTTTGCATCGCGCGATTTGTGTCGGATCCCTTGTAAACCCAGTGATCGTGACCTAGTTCATCAACTCATTTTAAGAAGATACGGCAATCACGTTCTCCCCGTTAGACCCAGAGGCCCACCCTATGAGCCGATCTTTGAGATAGGGGCGAGCCTTTAGAATCATAGTTTACTTATTATATTGATAGAAGCTTCCAAGCAAAGAGATTCGAAAGTCCCTTATGATTTTAATCACCATTTAACGCTAAATACACTTGCGGAGTTCAGACCCCGCTAATTGTAAAATTCAGTTTAACTTCTGACCTGTGGAAATAAAACTCGCTACGGGTTTCTTTTTGTTTGTCCCTTTCAGTCGTGGTTTTATTATACATAGGAATAAAAGATGTAGACTGTTTTTATGACCGATTTTTAACCTCATTAAAATAGTTTCACAAAAAGAAAGTACAAAGCTTTTACAAAAGAAGTAGGATAATGTGCATTAAATAACAAAGGCAAATAATTCGACGGAAATTCAAGACATTGGCAAGATCGTCATTTTTATAACTTGATCCGACCACAACTTGATGAATTTTTTGTCTCAATATTCTGATCTTTAATTTCGATCTGAATAAAGAAAAATCTAAAAATTTTCCAGCCTAACTAGGACTAGCTTGATTATTGGTCCTGAAAGAGATTCCTTTGTTTCCAAGAATATTTGAAATTTTCTGGGTCTATGAAAATTAGGTGACCTGAGTCGACATATAAATGTAAATATATGAAACATGTCGACATGTAAATATATGAAATCTGCAAACTCAGATTAAATTATAAACATTAATTTTGAATGTAACTATTATTTTTATTTAATAATAATAATTTTCAAATATATTCATGAATTTAATGATACCTTTCAAATTTTCGAATGTTCCCACACTTGTCTGTCAAATATTTCTAAACTTTTGGCCCACCATTTCACGTTCTCCCGCTGATATAGTGTGGAGAAGGGGGTTTCAGCTCAGGTGTCGTCCTCGTCATTTGACCACGGTTCAAAATTACGAAGTCCGTCCCAAAATGGTCCTCGTGTTTCTTCAAAACGGCATGTTAATATAACTAAACTAAACTAAACCTAAACCACCGCTTCACTCCATTTTGGCTTTGACCACTCCTTTTGGATTTGGTCAAGGTCGATTTTTTTTCATTTGCATATGATTAAGTAACAAATAGAAAATTATATTTTTAATTTTTGCATATATAATACTATTACATTACAGCTAAACTCTATTAATATTACAATTATTCTTGAGATGACTAAAAATATTAAATATGTTATATTATTCAACCTAAATTTAATGAGAAAAATCACAAATTCTTCATAAATATTAAATTAATTATGAATATCAAAATTCTAAAGGAGCATCGCGTTCCAAATTTAAATGGCTGTCATTAATATAAACAAAAGTGTGAAACACGTTATTATTGTTATTATTATTATTATTGTTAATAGACTTTCTAAACAAGAGATTTATTCAGTTTTTAACTCTCCACGAAATTTCCTTGCAACTGCAATTTTAAAAACAAAAACTTAACCTAAATGTTGGATTTATTTCCGTAAAAGGATAATAGGAAGTGGATATTTTAAATTTTAACTATCATCAGCTAATGGCGTTACCGATAAAAAATTTAAAAAATAAATAAATAAAAGAAATTCAAGAAAATATATCGACTAAACTAAAGGACTGAATCTACTCTATATAACAACAGAATTATAAATTTGTTCAACAATATTATATTTAAAAACTTTCTTGCTGTCAATTTTACAGAAAAAATGCATAATAGGTAGCTTTTAAATTTGAAGTAAAAGTCAAACGATAAATGGTACAGCCAAGTAAGAAAATAATGCAATCCACACTTAAAAGTACTTAAATGAAACAATCTTTATCAAAAATTAGTTCACAAATAGAAAAATGTTACAAAAGCAGCGAGCATTTCATGGGAAAATAAAAATTATGAGCTCTAATTATTTCGTATTTTAATAACAATGACAAACTAATTTTAGAAACCTATGTGGGAGTTAGGTAAGATCATCAAAGGAAAATCACGTATAAAATACAATACAATGTTGCATATTGTCTAAGAAGTTGAAGGGTAATTTCGGACTTCATTATTTTCCAAAACGTAATATTTTACAAACAAAAATGAATGTAAGTTCTGCCAGTGCAAGACTCTCAGGTTTCTAATTATTGTTGAGAAATTAACAGTCTGAAACTTTTTTTATATGGGCATATTTCTATCAATGAATTAATTAAAGAGAAGGGTGAAATCGGAAAATATTCCAGCATATTATTTCATAGCTCCTCCGCAGTGAAATTCAGACACTGATCATGAAGACTATTACTATGAAAATATCACTGACATTTTTATGAAAATTTAACGTCAACGTGATGAATTTTGGGTGTAACAAACTGAAAGATACATATCTGCTAATGGAGTTGTAAAAATATAAAGAATGTTAAGTTATACTATTGCATTCAAAATATTCATTATATAAATTAGGATTCTCTATACTTTTTAAATAAATATTTGGATCGCCGATCAGAAAACGGGAATCGTAAGGGTTGGAAAGGTAATGGTTTTTGATTAGTCAGCCATGCCAAGAAAAAAATTGTTTCTTATATGTATTGAAATTTTTCGACTGAAACGTCAATAATTCATTCTTTGAATATACAAAGCAAATTATTAAATGTAACGAAATTTCTCAAAATTTTATAATTATGTAAAGCCATTGAACTTCATACTTCGATTGTTTAAGTTCAGTCCCATAAGATTTTCAATTTTTTCCATAATTTTAAAAATAATTCTAAATATTAGCGGTTAAAAATCATGAGTTCTGATAACTTCATTATGCATTTGCTTTCTGAGAATGTGAACACTTTCAACTCTCTAAATTAGAATTTTTCTGATTTGATTTAAAAGCCAATTGTAAAGCATAGTACAGAGTATAATTTTACAAGCAAAATTTAAAATATTGTATTTGTTTTTGTTACAGCAGACGCAAAAAACCCAGGTACCACAATTTATATAAAAAATAAATAAATAAACAATTCAAAACAAATTTCTTAAAGATACTTACGGATAAAAAGAAAGGCACTAGTTTAAATGAAAAAGTATCTTCAATCCCAGGTTTAACAAGGAGTGATTTCTAGAAAGAGACTCATAAAAGATCCACACTAACGATTACAAAACTGAGCTTCCTTCCTTACAGCACGTAGCTAAATGAATTGATTGCCACTTCAGTAACATGATTAAAACTTGATTGCATCCACTTCATAAGTACCTCATAGAATATAATTTAACTTATAGCCGCACACGTGTCAACTCACACTTTGCCGATAAATCCTTTCCCTGCAACATTTCACTCTTCATCCGCTGTTCCTTAGGCGGTATTTTATATCACCTTCCTTACAGAACATAAAATTCCTCGAATTTCATCTTTAAGGGAACCATACTCTCTCGAAACAGCTATAAAACTCGCTTTCCTCAAACATTCCTTTGTTTTCAGCCCGCTGTTCTTTGTCGGGAAAATCAAATGGCCTCTGATTATTTGTGTATTTCTCCAAGTTGCGAGAAACAGAAGACAGACTTTATTTTGACATTTTTTGTAAGAGGGAATGAAGAATTTCGTGAAGATCTGTGATATTGGTTTCATACCAGCTACAAACCTGTCATCAATTACATGTCCAATGGTATGCAAGATTTTAATTGGCGTCCATAACCCCCGTAAGAAGAGAGGTGAAAAAATAGATAAAAGGCAAACTCTTTTGACCTTTGATTGGTTATAAGGCTGAGATTAGGAACTATAGGCGCAATAATTTGTTCCTCACAGCATGTAGTGACAGTGTTTATAACATTGCGAGTGAAATAGAATGCATTCTTCCACTGACTTGTTTGAACCGTTCAAGTTGGATTACAGTACTTTCCTCCAGTCTTTCACCACGAAGTAAAAGAACGGGGGCATTAAATGGGTAATAAAAGTTACGAAGAGGAGGAGGGGATTACATAAATAAACAATTAGCCATAAACAAGGGTAGATCAGTTTTTCCACAGATCGTTCTCAGAACCGACTTTCTTAAAGAATAAAAGAATAAGAGAAGGGATGAAGCAGAGTGTTACATAGTTTTAAGAAAATGGAATGGATTATTTTAAAGTGCTGGCACTCTGTCTAAGCTTAAGAATTATTTTCTGTCTTCACTGTAAAACATTAATTTGCTAAAATGAAAAACTTTAAACAATAGCTGAATGGATTATCGCCAAATATACAATATAGCAGAGAATGTAGCTAATATTATTGAAAGCTTCAGTCAAAAAGTCAAAACCCGATCCCAACTTTTGTCCGGGAAACCAATCTTCAATGTTCGATATTGGTAGAGGTTAAGTTGATAACTGAGATAGTTTTATTGAAATAAAGTTTATAAAAACATTATTTTAGTTTGCATAAAGAAGCTTCAGAGTTGCATTTTCAAAAGTTTTGTATTATAAGTAAAAAATGGCAGATTTTACTCTCTTTTATTTTCATATTTTTAGTACTTTCAACGGGAAATTGTACACAATTATTCGAAATCGAATGCTAATTCGGTGTCGGTCTCAGGTTCATGTTATCAAGTCGGAAACAAAAGCTAATAAAATAAGGCGCAAAATATATTAAAATCTCTTAAATGATTTTTTCGAGATAATAAGCAGAATAAATTAGTTAAGCTTTAGCACAATGATGTTTATATTTTATTCTGTAAATAACCTTCAGAAACCTTATTTTTTAATGAGTCAAATAATGTTCGGGTAAGACAGAGATAAGCGCTGGTTTAATTCAATTACGTGAGATTTGTTGAAAAAGAATAGTTTCAAGCATTGTAAATGCCTGATAGTTTATTTATAGAAGAATCAAATTCATTTCAAAGAATAAATTTTATAAAACTGCTTTTGAGGCCAGGAAACATTTTTAAACATTTAAATCAATTGAATAATTTGTTAAATTTGAAACCCTCTTAATAAACCTCTCTCCAATTCTGCCATAAATATGTATATTATGTATCGTGCGCGGAACGATTTATGCATAAGTGTTTTCCTTTCCCAATATTATTAGTAAAACTAGAATCCGATTATATATATATATATATATATATATATAGCATCAGTTAACGAAGATAATTACAATAGTGAGCCTAGTACTACTAATATTGTGAGACTCCCCTCCCCCCTCAACCATTTTTGGAAGCAGTGAAAAGTTTGTACTTCCATTGCCGCCATTTGTTGAAGATATTCGTAAAATTATTTTCGCGAACTCCAACAGTAATATAAATAAAAAATCAGGAAATGCCTGCTTAATCAGCACTCATATGTAAATTTAAAAAGTTACCGGAAATGGATCGAATCAGCGTTTTCTTATTAAAATCTAGCTACGTATAAGGAAATGCAACCAGCGGATCAAAAACGAAAGGGAAAAAATAAGAAATGAAAAGGCATACCATCCCACGAAAAAAAATTAGAACAAAAAACAGAAGATTTTTGAGTAAACGGTTATTTAGAGGGAAATAAAGACGAACGGTTCATTTCAAAGCTATAAAACCACGGAATTTTCGAAAAAAAGGGCCGCCAAAAGCTTAGCATCGCAGTTGGTTGGAACACCTGCAAGGAGGTATAATCATCAACAACGGAAGTACCCCATCGAGAAATCAGTCCGAGTTTCCTAACCACTTATGATCGAGATAGGATTCCGGCAACTCGTTAACACAAAACTAAACCCACTAGTCTTTTTTCAGGACTAATAATGAGTTGCAAGTTGCAGCTGCATTGGAAAGCGAATGATAGAAAAAATAAAATCGGTTGAAATGTGTTGAAACCGTTGCTATTCATAGAAAAAAGAAAAAGTGTTAAATTTTAGGTTATAAACGTTCTCAATTTTTCTTCTGCTTCGATTTTTTTCTCTTGAGTATGCATCTTGGAAGGAATATTAACCACTGTATTTTGGAATAACTCGACCAAACAGAAATGCAACCTTTCAGAAGCAATCACTAATATTCTTGCATGAACATCAAAAATAATTTGTAAATTAGGTTTTTGTATTGACATTGTAGAGCATTTTCATACTTAATATCTAGATCAGAACAGAACGTCGTCTCAAACCCCCGTACCCATGACCATTCCGGTCACTGAACGGTTTGATGGGCGAGACACGGGAATTTTATTTAAAAGAAACTTACTTATATTTACACTATATACAGTGTAGATACAACTTTGTGTTGCTGTTCTTGTCTTTGTTGTTGAATGCGATACATTTGATTTTTGAGACACGAATGGTCGCTCGCTGGAGACATAATCTCAATCATATTTTGCACAAGTTTTGAAAGGAGGTTTGGTCATTTCGAGCTTTTTGGTTGAGTTCGCCAGGTAGTTGAAGGTTGGGGAGGGGGGTCGGAAGAGATCTCTGTTTTCACTGATGAACTTCACTATCCTATGAATTTTTTGCCTGGGAACGAGGTTATTGGTGACTCTTTTCAGCCATTCTTGTTCGAAGTTTGATGCTGGCTTCCTCACATGCCAAGACACTGTGAGGGCGCACTCCGTGGCGTAGTGAATCGCCGTGCCAGTACCACCTCAACTGAGGTAGGCAGGCAGGGAAATGGCCGTGTTCAGGGTAGAAGATAACAACCTCTCTAATCCAGTTAGTGGAACGAAGTCTAACTGCGGGCATGACGTGAAAGATTTTCCTGCTTGTATCGCCAATGATCCAAACATTTTGCCACTCCTCAAGCACGCCTCTTCCAGAGGAGACCTTTTATGTACAGTTTAGGTAGCTTGGTAAGTGTATAGACTTGCCCATGTTACGTTGCATCTTTTTTCAGTTGGTCTGCTCTCTCATTGCCTATACCCACGAGACTTTTACTCTTGGATTTGTTAGGAGAGTTTTGAAAATTTGTCTTGTTGTTTGGTTTGTACTCTTTGGATTTGAAGATGCCATGATACGTGCTCTATAGTCTAGATGCAATTTGTCTACGTTTAAAGGTGCTACGGTTTGGTAGTTGAGATGCGTATTTTAATGCTTCCTGAAGTGCATTGAGTTCAACCTGAAATAAGGTGTTGTTGTCGTTGAGTTTAGCAGCCCACTGGTAGGACCAGATGTCATTGGTCAAGACTCAGAAGGCAGCTCCGTGTTCGGTTTTCGAGCCATCTGTAAATATCATTCATTCATTTCATGTCATTTCGGACTACATTTGTTTCTTCGTCTTCCAACGAGATGTGGTTCGGTTGAATATGCTTTGAAGTGTGAAGAGACCAACCTGTTGCCTGAATCTCCAGATCTTGCAGTTGGATATCTGTTATGTTAGAGGGAAAAGGGATTCTTAGGCGATAAATTGATGTAGATCTGGCTTCGAACTGTAATTGCATGTGTATGTATGGAATGCCAAGTATCGGCTGCCATTGGGGAGTTGCGATATGCTCCCAATATATAGAGTAGGAATGGACTCTATAGGAATGGACTCTAATGAAAGAGGGTTTCCTCTTCATTATGTCTGCTGGATTGAGACACCAAACTGAATATCTGTGGGCCAGCATTCTCTGAGCCACCGTTTTATACAAAGTGCTTCTATGTATATGAGAAATTTTTCAATGGCCTCCAGCAATTCTTTTGAGGCTTTGCTACGTTTTGATGGCTTTTTCTCCCTGATGAAGTATGCTGCAGCCAGTTAAGTTGATCATCGACATGGATCTCTAGGTACTTAAAAGATTTAACTCTATTGATGTTGTGCCCATTCCGTGTCATATTGGGACCTCCCGCAGTTTTGGTAAATTAAAGATGGTTTCTTTTTTCTGTTGAAATGTTAAGCTTATTCTCTGAGCACCAGGAGTTGAATTGGGTTATTGCAAGTTGCGTGTCTCTTTCAAGGCTATTCTTGGTTTCCGCTTCGACGACCAGCACAAAATCATCTACAAAGCCTTGTATGTGAATGTTATCCGCCCAGACCTGATTTAGAATTTTGTTGGCTGCAAGGTTCCATGCGACCGAGCCACAGTACGAACCTTGTGGGCAGCTTTGTTTTGATCCTTTGTGGTCCTACCTTGTGGGGTCAGTAGTTTTACTTTCCTATTTTGAATAAAGCTGTGAAAGAATCTATTTATGTTAATAGGGCAAGTGCTGGCGTCCAAACTCTTAAGTATTGCTCCGTTTTGCAAATCGTCAAAGTCTTCCTTGTTGTCAATAAAGAGCGCTAAGACATGCTTGCAATCTCTTCTTGCAGTTTAAATTTTGTTCACTAGCTCGTTGATGGATGTATCCACAGATTTGCCTTCCCTGAAGCCATGCTATCGGTTGCTTAGGCTGTTGGTGGACTCTAGATGATATATCAGCCTATGAATCATTAGTTTCTCCACCATTTTCCATATTGTCGGCAGGAGCGAAATAGGGCGATATGAGGAGGCCAGCCTCTGGTCTTTTCCTATCTCCTTTCTTTCTGGAATAGGATAATGTTTCCTATTTTCAAATAATTCGGAAAGCAGCTTAGGTGCAGACACTTGTTGAAGAGGGTTGAAAAGGCATTATTGAAACGCTTATGAATGATTTTAATTAGGAGGTTGTCGATTCCATCTATACCCGAGGCTTTGCCTGACGGAAGATGTTCTATTACCACCGAGATTTCTTGGGGGGAGAATGGAGGATCAGGTTACTGTGTTGAGGTGGTTAGATTGTAATTTGTTGGAATGGCAGGAGAAAGGAAAATCTGGTCCAGAATGTTTTGTGCTGCCAATTGTAAAATATTCTCACGTCCTGGCTTGTCCTGGGCAGTTCTGGATTTATGTCTGAGTCTCGGGTTGACTTATTTGATGGATAAGTGAAAAATTACCTGAATAATTCTGTGAACAGGCAAGCGTAGGAATCTGACGTTTAAACAGAAAAGTAATCATCGAATTTAATTTTCATTATATGAACAAACTTTTACAAAATAGAAATGCTACTTTCAGAGGCCTTTCATTTAAATAAGGATATCTGAAGGATATGTTTTTGTATTTTCAAATGACATTTATGCTGAAATTAAATATAGCATACAAGCGATTTTATAACTTAAATCGTTTTTAAATATTTGAGAAAACTTAGAATCTTTTGCATTAAATCTGACCTTTTTTCAAACACTCTTGATCAAAAACAAATGACCAGAATGATATATTCTTCAGTTCAAATAATAATCTAAATATCTGCTAGGGACTGAACCAAAAGTTTTGCAATTATTTATATTTTTTGCAAGTTATGAGGGTTCTAGTGTGAAATCATAGAATTCTTTGGAATTTCGGCTTAAAAGATGTATAAGTTTACAAAGGTTTACCATTCCGCTTATATTTTGGCTCATTCCCTAGACAGCATTATAGACAAAATGCATGCCAAATTTCACGCCGATATTTTAGATATTAGTAAGGTGGAACCTCGTTTAACGAACTCCTCGCATACTGAGCAAAATAATTTTTTTAAAAAATGACTCGCTTAAAGAGCGTCGTTTCGCATAACGAGTGACAAGAAGAGGGATTTTCCGCCTGCCTCATATCCATGGAGCTTTTATTTGGTTTAATTCTTCTCAAACATGGTGTTTAGTGATGGGCTCTTATCAATTATGGTGTCTAGGGAGCAACCTTATTCTCAGAGAATATAAGAAATATTTCTTCCACATCGTTTCCTGCCTCAAAATGCATGGGAAGGAGTTACCAAGAGAACCCTCACTTCTACTTGGAAGAAGTTTTGGACGGAGAGTGTTGTCAATGTGATATTGGGGAGTCTGAGATTCTGTAGTTAACGAGATTGTGTCTTTGGCCTAGATCAGGGGACTGGAGGTGGATAGAAATGATATTGATGAGTTTGTGGGAGAGCACAGCCAAGAGCTGACCACCGAAGAGCTTATGGAGTTGCATTGTGTTTCACAGCAAGAAGTTATGGAGGAGAGTTTGAGGAAGGGGTAACAGCAAAGCAACAATCGTCTGGCGCAATAAGAGAAATGCTGAAAGCATGAGAAACTGTTGCATCGTGCATTGAGAAGCATCACGCTGATAAAGCAGTGAATAAGCGCGCTACAAATTTATTTTATGATAAAGCTGTGTCGTATTTTCGTCAAATTTTTAGGCATCGGCTAAAAGAAATGTCTCCAGACAGCTTCCTACTAAAAAAGTATTAGGTACATATCATAATTCATATAAAATCTCAACAACTCTCTTAAAACATTTGGAAAAACTATTAAAATTTCTAAATGAAGCATTGAACTTAATACTGCTAATTATAGTATGTATCATAAATAATAAACTTATCATTTCGATTTTTTTGTTTTGTTTTCTACAAATCGTATCAGCATTCCATTTTGGTTAATTCTGATATATAGAAAAGGTGAAGATGATTCATTCTCCTTAACAATCTAATCTATAATTTTCTTTGAAAAAACGCTATACATGAAATCTTTTGAGTATTTTTTTCTGCATGCTTAACGAGAATTCGCATTACGAGTAAGCTTCTGGAACGAATTATGCTCGTTAAGCGATTTTATTTATCGTGTTTGAAAAATGAAAATTTAAGAAAATATCACATTTCGAGCAAAATGTGTGTAAAGTTTATGTTTTCAATTTTTACTGAGAAGAAAAAAGAATTTTTCTTCAATGCTCTCCAGTTTTGTACGTCATTTCTTCTTCTTCTTAAGCCTAATTCATTTTTTTGGTTTTCAATTTTGGCAATTTTTTCCTTCATAATTTTCTTGTGTCTAATGAGTTTTCATTCTGCATTCTGCAGGTACCAGCAGATTTCAATATTTCTTCAAACAAATAACTTGAATATGCATGTTAACTGACGTGGATATACTTTTAGCAATTAATATTTGTCATAAGCACCATTTATATACTTTTCATGCTTTTATTGCAAAAAATTACAGCATCAATGTAGAATCAAGACATAGCAATGCCATGAAAAATAAAAAAAATCTTCTTACAATAGTACCGCTGAGTTTGAATATGAAAACTCAGTGGGGTTAATCAGATGCTAGCATACAGAGTGAAATTATACGAATTCAAAATATTATTCGTTTGCCGATTTTTAGTGTTTTTCACAATTAGTAAGAATGGCAAGTAGGAAATACAAAGAAACATGCGAAGAACAACTCTTCAGCAATGGTTTCCAAAAGATTGTTACTCGCTATCCAAGAAGGAATTTCCAGAAACTGATTTTAGAGCTTAATTGACAATATTTCAAAGATGTCCGAAAATATGCAGAATTATTATAAGATTTGATAATCAGAAACAGATCTGAAAAGCTAACTTGAACTATCATCTAAAGATAACTGATGTTACTTCTAAAATACAACAGGACTCTAACCACACACGGAGATTTAATACTATCCCTAGTAATCACTCAATGATCTAACAAAAATGCAACTCACAAAAAACAATAAACAAGAAAAAGCTGTTGTGATTCTATGCCGGCCCCCCCCTTTTCGAAATGTGTGTACATTACTGAGGGATTTTAGGAAACGTTAGGAAAACAGAAAGGTTAAAAACAGAAAATAATCTCTTTCTTTTAAATTGGTAGCAGGCACACGTGTATTTTTTTTCTTGATTTTCAAACACATGCTGTTTAATACGTGGAAAGCTGGTTCCAGAGCAGGTGAAATGTTGAAAAACATCCGCATAATGTTTTCAGGGTAATTATTTTCCGTTAGTAATGCATACGAAGAAACATCTTTCTTTCTTTTCAACTTTCTAAGTAAGAAATACTTCCGGAAAAATTTCAGTGCACAATTTGAATTTCAATGGAAAATACTTAAAAGCTGCTTTTAAAGGATTAAAAAAATATCTGACGTTTTATGACTTTTGATGCCTTTCATAATGATTATTTTATATCGATTTAACATATATTTGCAATTCAGTTTTCGAAAGTCTGGCAAACTTAGTTTAAGTACATCGCACTCAAAGTATAACTGCTTCAAAAATAATTTGAATCTTAAAGTTAAAGATTTCCTTAAAAATATAGAAGTTTAACTTGTAGAATATAATTTAATTTTTTAGCACCAATATAATAATAACTTCAGGTAGGCCTCGGTTTAAAACTAAGGGGTAAAACATCGCAGATTTCCATGGACGATCAAAATTGCGTTTGAGTTGGCGCTCCCTTTTTCAAACTTTCACACCGGCGTGAAGATGTTAATTCAACACCCACTTTTTACGTGTCAGGGTCTTGTATTGAAAATGAAGATTTCAACTCATGACCCCCTGTGACGAAGTTGGAATCCAGCCACCGATCGAACTGCGGTTCTAGCCATTTGGTAAATGGTCATTAGGATATATAATTTTATTTAGAAGCCTGGTTGTAAACGGATGTTTTAGAGTATTTTAAATATGGGTGATTTTACAAAATATTCGGATATGCAGTGGCGAATCCAGGGGGGGGGGCTGTCGGGCTACCCCCCCCCCCCCCAGAGCCAAGCCAGAATTCTTGATTTTATTTAACATCATTACAACCTGTTTTTTCTTAATTTATCTCTTTTAAAAAATAATAAAATCGTTTCAACATTACTTTCTGGCTTGACTGGCTCGAAAATTTTCCTACTTTTGTAGTCATTCCACTTGTACTTGTAGCTTTGGCATGGTCGAAGACATTTTTTGGCTAGTTATTTCATTGTAATTTTTATTAAATTATCGAAAGTATTGTATTGTTTTTTATGATTCTTATTGTCAGGTGAGTAAAGTCTGTAAAGTTAAAGAGTTTTGGTTTACTTTAGCCTTCAGATTTTACCTTCATCACGACAATACAAAATTTTTATGACCTCAGCCCCCCCCCCAGACCCGAATCCTAGATTCGCTACTGCGGATATGTGACATTGAATCATAAAAATTTGATTCCTGAAGAGCTCCACATACATTTAGAGATAATGTAACGTATTATATAACATACTTTTAAAGTGATATATGGAACATAACTCTGATATTTGGAATATTTTTTCAAAAAAATTGAAATTATTTGGAACAGAAGCTAAATCATGAATTTTATTGATTCACTGCAATGGCAGTTATGCGTTATAGATCTTACAATGAAATATTTAAATGTATAATCTAGTATTTGTCTCGATACTTTGAATATTCTAAAAGTGAATGGGATCTATCTTCATATGTTTTTTAAGATTCCGGTTGAAGTTTTATCATTGATATTTCTAAAAATGACGTTTACTGATTGAAATATAAATGCAAGCAAAACGACAAAATGACTTATCTGATAAAATCAGTAATTCAGAGAATTCGGAATAATCATTTTTCCCTTCCTAAAGCTGTTTAGAGAGTGTTTGAAAAAGACAGAAGTGAATCATCTCTCATCAAATGCACACATTTCATAACACATTATGAGTAGACAAAATCATGCAATAAAGAATTTTTTTAGAAATTGATAATTCGTAAAATAAATTCCTTGCCTTGTAAAGCAGCGTGTATTTTCATTTCAATTTATTCTAAAAAATACAGTTTCAACTGCTTTATAAGACCTATTTGTAATACAGAAGTCTTGGCCTTAGAACAAACCATAAGTAAAATACGAAAATGGAGAAAAACAATTCAGAGAACAAGATGAAACTTCGCGCATTAGAAGCAACGCATATCAGCGAAGAAACATAGAAAATGACACTCTTTTCATTTAATGACTTAGTTTCATAACAGTCTATTTACAGGATTACGGATTTGTTTCTTAAAGAATCTTCAATAAATTTCAAAAGGTTTCAAAAGTTGCCTATTTATTAGTGTTAAACTTGAAGAAATTAGACAGCATAGATGCATAAAGTCAATTATTGGCTAAGATCATTTCGAAATATAGAAATTCGAAATTTCTCATTACCTCTTTAATGTGGGCTTTTTTCACATTCGTTTGTTTAAGTAGTAAAACTTATTTAACAGAGTTTGACCTTTCGCATGTGTCGAAAATATCGCTATCGTTTTAAGTTTCCAGATACAGGTTAATTTGCAAATTAAGTATAGTGTTTTGAAATAAAACGTAGCTCGAAATATAACATTTAAATCCTGTAATTAACACAAAAATCTCGTGGAAAATGTTAAAACTCGAAATTTTCTGTTATATGCATTTAATAATGAATTATTAACTCTGCATCAATTTTCGGCTGAATCTTTCCAGATTAAACATGCAGTCAACGTAATGCACATACAAGAAAAGAAAATACTTTTATCATAACTATTTTAAAAATTCGAGAAAGTTGCTCATCAATTAAATAATGTTATCTTTAAATAGGAAAGTATCAGATGTGACAGTAAAAAAAATGGAAGCTTTGGAAATACTGTAACGTATTAACCAAACTTTTCTAATGAGGTGTAGATTTAAACTGTAGAACAATAATGTCGTCCTTTTTGAAATTTGCCCCTGTGACAAATGCCCATTTTGAAGTCACCACCTCTCAAAGATTTAACGAAATTTTGATTTGATTATAGAATGATGTT
Organism: Araneus ventricosus; assembly: GCA_013235015.1. Taxonomy (NCBI): domain Eukaryota; kingdom Metazoa; phylum Arthropoda; class Arachnida; order Araneae; family Araneidae; genus Araneus; species Araneus ventricosus. The sequence goes on along the minus strand of BGPR01000004.1, from coordinate 4,042,847 downwards.
ATTATTTCTGTTTAATCTACATCTTAAAAACGTAGGAATTCTTGAAATATACTTTCTTTCTTTTATTCTGAATTGTACCGTACAATATTAATTTTTTTTACTCGTCTTACTAGGAAATCTATTACATTTCTATGCGTCACGAAGTTTTTATACATAGCACCGGTTCCTTACTAACGCGTATAGGTTATCATCAAGAGTTAAATCTTTCTAAACACAGCGCCAGTTGCTCAGAAATAATTATTGTAACTTATTTTTAAAAAATTATGAAATTCAAGTCATTAGTATATGGTGTTAAACCTTTTTCTGATGATTCACGCATTGGTATGCACCTTTTCAAGTAAAAAAAGACCACAAAAACAATCTTAATTTGTTTTATTTATCGAACAACAAACTACAAAACGGAAATGCTTTAAATAAATATTTTTCATATGTTGCGCCTTTTATTTTATTACAGTGGAAAAACGCGTTCTTCATATCACCTTTTAATGAAAACTGTAAAAACAGAAATGCTGTATGTATATATAAAAAAATTGTATTGATATTTTTGGGTCGTTTGTTTTATAACAGTTTAAAATGCATAAATGTTTTCATTAAAATTAAGATTTTTTTTCAATCTAAGAACAAATCTTTTCCTTTCTTACAACTAATAAATATCATTTAAAAGTTATCAATCTTTTTATTAGCTAACGCTTATAAACGAAAGCCAATGAATCAATCGAATGAGTCAATTCCTCAACTGCCATTGCAATCGAATGAATCAATCCCTTAACTGTTACTTCAGGCAACAAAAGACAGATGACCCATAAGTCCCAACAATTGATTCTTTTATTTCTATTTTATTTTTCTCCTGGCAAGAGTCAAAATCTCCATAAACATAACATTAACGGAAACAAAAACAACAAGAATGACTTTCAAAGTGAATCATTTACCCTTTTTCGAACTATTCACCCTAAAAACCAGGTTCGGGTGGGGTTTGAATAACCTTTCATATCAGCAGACATTCATCTGAGCGCCTCCATATAAAATTCTCGAATTTATAGCATTTCCATCTAAGATTTAGTATTTCCCATTTTTTCGCGCATTTCTCGAGTTATTTATGAAAGGCCGACCTTTTCACTGGGAAAAGGAGAGGCGCTTGACTGTAATTTAGTATTCAAGGGTGCAGACCAATAAAATCTGTTTCTCAAAACAAAGATATTTCAATTTTCCTTGTTCTTTTTTTTCAACTTCTTCACATCTTCGATCCTGTTTCGGTTCGGTTTTGAAATTATGAATCCGCGTTTTCTTCTTCTTTTGTTTGTATCTCATTTTACTGTTGTTGTTCGCACTTATTTTTGAGGAAAGGATTTCGGTTCTAAGCAATGTTTTCGCATAAAAGAGGTTTTGGAATATAAGGGAGATTTGTCGAATTTGTGTAGGGTTAGAGATTTAATTTTAATAAAAACATTTTTTTTAGTTTATTTATCTTCGAACCAATGTTATAAACTTTTTATTTAGTATATTTTAAAGTACGAAAAAAAATAGCAAAAAAAAAATGTGTCATATGTTCAATTAAGGAAACTGATTGCCCAGATTGGACTACTGTTTTCTCGAATTGGCCCAACAATTTTTTTAAGCACAATTGAAGCAAAAATATTTTTTGATTCTCAAATTCAAACCAGCACACAATATAAGTATGGCATTTTATGCACTGTTTCACTTCCTCTTCTCCCTTTGTTTCCTCACAAATGATACATCACATCAGGTTGTAGTTTTCGGCCAGTCTTTCCTATGAGATTTTGACTTGCTTTTGTGTTTTCTGTATCCCCTAACAGTTTGAACGATGAGTTTTCAATCACACTTTACATTTAATGTGCCTCATCCCCATATACAGGGGGGATTTAAGATGGCAAGACGAAGCTGCCACTGTGGCCTCATCTTAACTTCACATCTTCGCTATTATATCAAAATGGGAATATAAAGGCATGGGAGTATACCCCACACGCAAAATATACGAAATGCTGACGTAACAGCTGGAATGGCATTTTGTGACGACATATAACAATCGTATATCACATGCAACAATTTCAGAGCATGAGTAGCTAACATATGCAAGTATCAATAAAATTCTTTGTAAAAATTTAACATACAATATTTTGAGATAACTGTGAAGATATGCTAAAGTAATTACGTAAGTAAATATAAAATATACACCAGTGAAAGGACAAACAGAATTAGGAGAATAAATGCTAACACAGTGTAAGTGAAATACAGTATGATTAAAACTATAACCATAAAAACATAATGACAAGCCCTGAAATCAAAGTAAAAATTCTGATTTTTAATTTTTTTCTCGTCTTTCTTTAAATTGGTCTCTTCTAAATTGAAAAAAGAAATTTGATCTCCTTCGGCCCAACGGAATTTGCCGACATCCCTAACAGATTCTAATTGTATTCCGAAAAAGGAACGAAATTATGCAGAGTTCCATAATCGAAGCGGAAGTTCCCGCAATTCCTTCGTTCCGAAAGGAAGTGGAACATACCGTGAACTCCAAATAATAAGGTGGTTTCAGTCGTAAAACTAATGAATTTGAATAATCAAGTCGGCAATGTCTCGGAAAGGATTCAGGGACCTTGGACAAGGGATATGGAAATCTTGGCATCAAACCCTGTTTACGCTCAGCCGGTTCGAAAAAGAAAACGCTTCCGTTGGATTCCTTTTTGGGGGTGTTTAAAAAGTATTCGTTTTGCATTTTTAAGTTCTTTTGTCATGCAACAGTTACGTTTCTTTCTAAAGTTACTTGCTGCATATCTTCATGCTTATGATATAGTTGACTTTTAAAGATTTTTTCAACTTTTTCGATGACAGTTTTCAATTCACTTATTGTTTTTTCTGGAAATTTGACGTAGCATATATTTATTAAATGGTAATGTTAAATTTCACAGCAAATATTCAATATATGTTTAATAGCAAAGCGTGTTTACAAATTTAATGTTCCAGATAATTAGACAGATTAGTGCGTGGCATATTTTCTTTTAAAAAATAAATGTTTGAATGTTCTTCCAATCATTGTATGTTGTGACTCCAATGGAAACTAATATATATAAATTAATAAAACACATGACTTAAAATCGTTTAGTAATTTCGATTAAAAACACTTTTACTCAGAGAAAGAGCTAGTTTTTTCTTTGCCTATTTATTGTAGAACAGGGGTTCTTGAATTTGTTCAGTAGACGCGGTGGCCCGATGGTAAGATATCGGAGGATTCCATGTTCGAAACTTCAGTCCAACACAAGATCCGCCGTGTATGTGGGTCCATCGCAAGCTGAATTTGAAGTAGAGGACTCCCACTGTTGTGGCATCGAAGAAGTCGTCATCTGACCACGGTTCGAAATTACGATGTCTGTCCCAAAATAACTCTGGTGTTCCTTCAAAAACAGGAGTTAAATGTAACTAAGCTAAAACTAAACTAAAATTGCTTGGTTTCAAGGCATGGTGTTGTGGCAAAGCTTTGGAATTTTAAACTGAAGTCAAATAATAAGGTAGAGCTTTGAAACAATAACACTATTCGCTGAATGTTTGCATTACACCAACATGAACGTATGTGATACAACCAGATTTAGAGTGATCAAGTCCTATTTCCATATTGATCTTCAGCGGATTCGAACTGTCAAGAAGAAAAAAAATGTGGCTTTGAACTACATCAAGAATTCTTAATTATTGCCACCAGATAACTAGCAACTAAGTACCTTAAATAATACCTTAGTGAATCGAAAATGTGCCTTCCGCTGCAAGAAGCCAACATTTATGAAAAGATCTTCAAATATCTTTTAAATCCAAGCTAAAGAACCATCAGTTCATTTCCGCAGATCTTTTTATTTTTTCTATTTGATAGTAAATAATGTTTTGTTACGATATTTGAACCTCTTGCCTCAGGCAATTATTCCGTACCAATGATTCCAATTAGTACGTATATTTTGGCAGGCCATGTTATTGTAGTGTTGCATGCAAATGCCAATTATAAAATGCCTGCTATTTTATTCAAGAAATCGCCTCAATTAGACGGTTAAGCCTTGTTTGTCTCAATTCCGATGAACTAGTTAGAATTGTTATTTAAAAATATGCTGCGAAATGTCAAGAAAGATCTAAAATTGTTTAATGGTAATATTTTAGAACTAATAATTTCATTCTACCGTCCTAAAAGATTTTTAATCCTGCTTCCAATTTATGTTTTTCAAAAAACGTTAAGAATCCTTTTAAAAATTAAAATCAGTGAAAATCTTAAATGTTTTAATGAATCCAAATTTCTGATTGGGTTTTCTAAATTTCTGTCAGTTCATGAATGTAAAAGGAACACGAAGGATTTTTGCATATGTAGTTTTGAAAATAGAAAATTTGTATACTGTATCGAATGAATTATTCACATTTCATAATTGCATTAATCTGTCCAAATTTCTATGGTTTGTGTGTGATAACAAAAATAACTTGTGCGTATAAAAGGGACACGAAAGAAAGCAATAACATTTCTGAGCACAGAAAAGTTGTATATTGAAACAGCATCGAATGAATAATCTATCTAGCATAAATCTGTCCATATTTCTACGGTTGTGTGTTTGGTAACAAGAAATCACTTTTGGGCAATTCCTGTAGAATGTCAAAGGAAGAAGAACAAAAGAATCGTCATTTTTGCACGGAGGAAAGTTGCATACTGTAACAGCTTTTAATGAATCATTCACATTTCATTCCGAAAAAACACAAAAGCCTGTCATTTGCTTTTCCCAAATCCGTCTCCCCCTCGAGAGATAAGAAAGTATTGTTCCAGAGAAATAAATCAGGCGGTATGAGTATAATTCCCCGAAAAGGCCCAAACGCACGTGATAGAAATAATTTCGAGCAGTTTTAAGCTCAGGGTTGATTACAAAATAATGATGATGGAAGAGATGAATTCTTCAACTCGCATTTTCATCCGAACCACTCCTTTTCTAGAGTGCAATTTTGTGTAAACATTTGAAGTATTTGGCGGCAAAAGGATTTCTCCAAAAGATACAAGATGTTTAAAAGGCTATCGCTAAGTAAATAACGATGCATGGCATGTTTAGCTTGCCTCTATGCAAATGCTTCTGGAGGAGTTTCCAACGAGAGGCCATGTGTTTGAAAAACACATCATCATCCGGAGGAAGTCCACCTGTAAATGGCTGCATTTGATGGTTATAGATAGACCGTACTATAGACTAAATAAATAATCTGCTTCCGCCCGGTGTAATAAATCAATGGATATGAAGCATTAAGGGTTACATTGTAACAATTTCCTTTTAATGTATCTGGTAACGCTCACAGTAAAAGTAAACAAAAATCTTCCTTTTTTTACAATACTTCTCTTCTCTGAAAATGTGTATTTTTTTCAAGTGCAAAGCTAATGAAGTAGCGTGTTTTGTGGGAATTGTGCGCTTCAATAAGATGATAGTTTTTTTAATACTTTCTTTACAAAAAAGAAAAAGAAGGCACTTCAGTAGCTGCAGTTAATTTTTTTCCGATGAGAAATTTGACAGAAAAATTTGTGTTGTTTGATTATCGTTGTTTATGTAAGTTTCAAAAAAAGAAAAGAAAAAGGCAAGAAAGAAAGAAATGCCAAGGTTAAGGAACATTTCGTAAAATGCGAGAAATTTGCAATTAATACGAAAACTATGTTTCGAAATCAGTTCTGGTGAATCGTGTGATATTCAAGAGTATCATATACATATTACAGTGAAGATTCGGTCACGAGGGCAATTAGGGGGACCACCAGAAAGGGATGAAGGCGAAAATGGAGTTTCACCCATCCTGTTTCACAGAAAGCTGATAACGAGATGTAACTTTTATCAATGGTTATGGTTTAATGTTCATAATATTTACGTGCATTTTCGTAAGCATAGCACAAATATTCGGGAAGATATAAATGTTTCTTTAAAAAATCCCAAATTTTTCCGAAAGTGTTTTGCTTATAAAATGCAGAGTTTTCATTCAAATTATTCGAAATTTGCAGAAAACTTGACAATATGTTATAGAAGTATTGTATTAAAATTTGAAGTAAATACGTTGAATATTACAGGAAATATGAGTGTTTGTACTAAATAATTTTTTACTGCGCATGTGCGAGACGCAGCGGAATTTTTCTTTCATAACTTCCCATTAAAATTCAGAAAGCTGTTGGTATTTCAGTGAGGTGAATTTCAATTTCTCTTTAAGAGAAGCTAAATGATGAGGATTCTTGAACAAACTGATATTTTTTAAACTTTAATCTTCGAATAGTATTCGAAAAAATACAGTTTAATAATGTATTTAATTTATAAGTGTTCATGGTATCCAGGATATTCAATTTTACTAAAATTCAATGTTACTGTTCGAAGATTCAAATTTAAAAGGATTTCTGTGAAACAGGATGGGTGAAACTCCATTTTCGTCTTCATCCCTTTCTGGTGGTCCCCCTAATTGCCCTCGCGCACGAATCTTAACTGTAATATGTATATGATACTCTATTAAATGTTACACGATTCTCCAGAACTGATTTTGAAACACATTTTTCGTATTAATTGCAAATTTCTCGCATTTTACGAAATGTTCCTTAACTTTTGTATGCCAGTGTATTTAAAAATTGAGATTCCTGTAAGACTTTTTATAAACGCATCCCTCATTCATGTAGTAAAATGATTAACTATTTGTTTGAAACTATTTTTGAAATCATCAGTGGTCTAGTGGAGTAAATCAAGTTTTAGCTGAGGACACGAATTGGAGGAAGAAGGATATAGGTTTATTCCTCTTTACTGTCATTTTTCAAAAACTGGTAAAACGATATGCACTTTAGCAACGAATTACTCACTGCGGTCGGGCAGTCTGCTATAGGCTTTCCTGGTTTTCCACCAAGCGAAACTTAAGTGTGAGCCAGTTTCTCCTGAAAGTCTCCAGGAAGTCAACCTACCCGCCACATATTAAAGTTTAGTATCTATGTGCCCCGAGATCCCTTTGACCAACAGAAGATGCCACACTTTTCATTTATCAAGAATCCTTGACGTATGGACATGGCTGTATATTCTACATCACGTGGGATTAAGACCAGTAATCACCAATATATTTTATTATGCTTTACCAGGAAAGATAGAATTGGATGGAAAATTTAAGCATCAAATGGCTGTATATAAAATTAAAGATAAACCATGAAAAATTCATTTACAAACGAACGTTTACAAAGCTTAAAACACAAGCGCTACAACAAAAACTCCTATTTTTGTTGGAGTGCTGTAATGGAATTTCATGGAAACGATAATGTTTTTTCTTTCGTTACTAAAACAAAACCGTTATAACCCGACAAAAATATTCTTTTCTAAAATGTATACATATGTTCATTGTATACGTGAAACAATGTTTATATTGCATACAACAATGTATACATGGTTATATGTAATGTATACATATGTACATATTGTTTTCTACATGTTTTTAGATAAGAATGACATGAAAATCAGGAAAGCTATATTTTAACAGCTTTACGTCAACAAATGCGCAAAGCAGGAATCTTATCTGAAGAGTACATTTCTTAATGTTCCAAAGGAACACAAATAATGGAAGTTTTCTCATTAGGGTTAACTTAGTTTATTAGTTTGAGAATACAACTATTACGTGAAAAAACAAACAGATAATTTATTTTAAAAATATCATAGAAACAGAACCTTTCCCTAAATTACTAGAAATTATATTTTACACCTGAGTTGATAATCACATTTGACAAGGATATAATTTTCTTATTTCGAAGCTGAGCAAAGAAACAAATTATTTAAGAAATTTTCACAACAAAGGTATACTGAAAATCAATATACTAGCATAAGATTCTTTCTCTTTCTATCTAATATTAGCGAGGAACTAAAGGATCTAACTATTGATTCTATATAAAGGAGTTGGAAATACAGAATTTGAGGCCCTTATAATACAATTAAAAATTTATTTTTTAATGTCTGTCATTAAGATTCCTTTCGATTGAGTAATATGAATAACCGTATCATAATAAGAAATTTGAAACCTGTTATTGACTAGTCTTGAGCATTGCTTTATCATGATGTTTGTAATTCTCCTCTTTGAAGAAGTAATGATACAACTCAATTTCAAATACTTTGATAGATGTATTATAAATGGAAAATCGACTTATTTTTCAGCAGCTTCTGAATTATTTCAACACCATAATAGTTCTGTTTTGATTTAACTTAGATTTCATAGAACACTTGAGATGTTTAAGAATTGCACGCTATTTTTGTATCAAATTATAAACTCTATGGACGAATTAATTTCAATTTGTAATTTTTAAAATACAGTAATTCGATGCACGATTCACGCTCAGGAAAATCAGTTAAAATGTTAATTACGGAATAGGTGCCACGTGTCTGAAATTTTCATCAATAAATTTACTAAAATGAGTTTTTAAAAACACGCTTGCATTGGTGTACTAAAAAGTGGAATTATTTTAATCATTTCCTATTTTTTAAGTCTTTGATTCTAATTAGTGCATAATTCTTTTAATTCATAATTCACTTAATTCACACTTTATTGATTTATTATACATCATAAATATTGTGAAATATTGAAATCAAAATTTTCTCAAATTCACAACTAGGTGGCGCCACGCGTAAGGAATCAAAATTTAATTAAATGAAGCGATTAACTGAAAATTAAGTTCTGAAGATATTAAAATTGTGTATTCTCACCAAAAACACACAAGTTCAAAAAACTAGCACACCAGGAAGTATATGAGAAATCAATTAATAAATTTCGTCTTTACAAACATGTAACAAGTCAAGTTTAATAAGAGTGTATAAAAATGACCCATTGGTCCTGAATACAAATTTTCCGTACAGGTCTGTAGAACAAAATTCTATACTACGATTTTCATTACTATTAAAAAATCTCACAAAAGCACGCATTTTCCAATGTTCCATGGTGCCAAAGTTTTACGGACTCCAATGAAAATCATAAACTCTTGTTTAAGAAACTCAGATGTAGAAAGTTTTTTTTTTTAATTTTTGAGATTCTTTTCTTTAGGTGCGGAAAAAGAAAATATTACTGAAATTTTAAAAGTGACAGCGCATCAAGATTTTTACAAAGATCGATTTAGTTGTTTTTTTCTATTCATTTAGAAATTGCATAATATTTATGAATGACGGATCTTGCAGCTTTGAACTGGCAAGATATGAACGACGACATATGAGTTATCGTCACTGTGATGTGGCCGATCTTCGGGAGAATGGAATTATGATGCTCAGAGCATTAAGTGCATTCTATGGTGTCATTTAGACCACATCGGCTGAAATTGACGAGATCCATTGGTCGGAGATGGAGTTTCTCCATTATCTCTATTGCTCCTAGTATGTTTGCTGCAACTCGTTGTAGTTTCAGCATTAAATATAAATTTCTATGGAGCGATGAACACTTCTTAAATTACCTACAGGGAAGCTGATATCAGAGCAAAAAATATTTGCATTTCCAAAGAAATCATCAACAAGATCATACCGGGATGGCCAACTGAGTCATACTCAGACAAGACGGTCGTGGGTTCCAGACCCAATTTCATAAAGACCAGCTACATATGTGTGCATTAGTCAAGTAAGTTAAAAGTAAGTAGCAAGTAAATTAGTAAGGATAAAATTTCCCCCGTTGGATTGGTGTGGAGGGCTGAGGTGTAATCTTCGTCATTTGGCAACATTTCAAAATAATAAGCTCAGAAGTGTAGCTTTAAAACTGGATCTTTAAAAAAAATCTAAATAAAACTAAGCTCTTCTACGAGAAAAGCGTTGCATTTTTTAAGGTGTGTTTAATATTAATTTTTCCTTTTGGTTTCCTACCCTTTTTTGTTACACATACAAGTAATGTAGATCTTATAAAGACATACATGAGGAATCCTTCATATTCTCTTAATCCTTTACCCGAAACTTTTGCAAGAGACGCAAAAATATTCTTTGTCTATTACGATAAAATGTATAAACAAATACTGGTTAAATATGACAACTGAAGGATGCGAAAGGAAGCCGCATATTATTCATGTATTTTAGTTTGAAACTCTTGCGACAATCACGTAAGAGGTCACGCATAGGGATGGCGGTTATTGAAAGAAAAAAGACCTGTTTTCGGTTAAACCGGTTTTTTAACCTCCGGTTTAACCTGGAGGTTAAAACCGCTCAAAATAACCGGTTTTGGGTGTGTTTTTTTAAAAGCAACTTTTGTGGACAAAATTTTTTATTAATAATAATATACAATAAGTAAGAATTAATACAATAATTAATTAATGTAATAAGTAATTATTATAAATAAGTAATTAATACAATAAATAATAATAATAAATGAGTAATTAATAAAATAAGTAAGTATTGTAGACAAGAATTGTATTAAGTATTGTAGACAAGAATTGTATTAAGTATTGTAGACAAATAAAAAAAGAAATTAGATTAGAGATTTTGGATTTAAAAAAAATAACCGGTATTAAACCGGCCACCCAAAAAAAAAAAAAAAAACCCCGTTTAACAGGAACAAAAAAAACTGGTTTTTGGTTTAAACCGGTAGGTTTTTCCCATTCTTAGTCAGGCATCTAAAATCATATTAAAATTGCTTTCGGCTGCCCCGTTTGAGGCTTCAGATGAACCAAAAACTCAATTCAACAATATACTGAAAAAAAATGCATAACTCTTGCTTGTTTCACTTTATTGTAAATGACAATTATATTTTCTTCGGGAAGTTGCGAAAAACAATCAATACGCGTTGAGGTCAAGAATTAAAGCACAATATTTTATGATATCTTTAAATAATTTTAATCTAGGAAGTGGAAAATTCCTTTATAAAAGGATTCGCTAGTCTGAATGGATTAAAACTCGCATTTTTTTTATAAACAAAACGATAAATTTTCAACTGAATGAATTAAAGTAATCATGATAACGCTCATGAGATTTGAGATTGATAAATACCGTATTGATATGAAATTTTGTACCCGCAAAATAGAAAAATCTAATATTTTGCAACCGTTTACACAGTTTTAAAAAATGGATGAAAAGTGCTTTGATTACCCTTCGTTTTTAATCGGTATTCGAAAAAAATACCCAGCATGTTTCTACGGCATAACACGCATAAAATAAAATAAGCGAAAAAATAACTTTTATTTTCAAAAATCAATTTATGACATGCAGTTTCGCAATAAGAATGGAAATTTTGAATAGTACAGAAACATGTAATGAATCTATTAATTTCCCCCATTTAGATTATATTATTATTTTATTTTATATTTTTTAATTTATATTATTTTATGATGCAGTATACTTATTATAAAAACGTTAAAATTTGATTTTAACAATAAATAATGGAACATCAAATATATGATTTAAAGAATTTATTTGAAAATAACTCTTTGTTTAGTTACTGAAGCTATACATTAAAGCTGGTGCAAACTCTGTACCATTGAGTCATTAGGATCTCACTTCTCCTGTCAAACTGTATCACAATATGTGTGCTAGATTTATGGTTTAATGCATTATCTACCAAACTCTATTATTTCACTTTTTAAAAAATAAATTACATTGGCATGATAACATGAATGAAATATGAAAGGAAAGACGATTTCTGAAATTTTTTAATCAAACTGATTAATTAACTTTTAATTAGAATTAATCATCTTTTTAATTAGAAAAATGATTTTTATAGGATTTGTACCTTTTATAGCTGTCAAGCAAACAAAGCAAAAAATTGCACTGTTTAGGTGAAAATAATTAGAAAACAAGCGTCCCAAAAAAGGGTCAATAGCAGATAATGGGTTGAAAGGGAAGGGAGAAGAACAGGCAGAGCACAAGTGGTGTCGAAAGATATCACACGTCTTATATTTTACTGATTTGAAAGGCGAGAGATTCCTCCGCTGGTTTTTCTCCTTTGTAAAAGGATACTTAGAGATTTCAACCGCCCATAACTTAAAAGTTCCTAATTTCCTTTATAATGAAGCGTTTGCTTCTGAATTTGCATTGCATTTATTTGTTTATTCTTCCGTTTTCACGCCTTATGCTTTAGCCGTGGTAGGAACAAATACAGACTAAATAAATCCACCCATTTTTCTTCTATGCTAGACTAAAAATAACCCTTAAATGCAATGAAGTTACTGGACTACTTATAAACACATCATCCACGACCGAGTATTCTATGCTCCCCATCAAACCAAAGGAATAATAAAAATAATAATCCATTAAGGAATCGTGCAAAAACTCTTGGTTGTTATTTAATATCCCATAAGACTGTCATTCTTCGGATTTAAGTCAGGCGTTGAATAGAAGAAGAATTAAAATCCGCGCACACGCGATTTCGGGGAGAAGATCTTGCCCCTTTTTTCCTTTTCCGGACCACCTTCAGACAGATTCTTCTCGGAGCATCTAGAAGCAAATAACAATGACGAAATGCGATATAAAGAACTGATTGAATTCAACAGACGATCGACTTCGTGTCTGAAGACTTTTCCAGTGGGGCGGAGATCCAAAGTTTCATAAAACATTCGCTTGTTAGGGCGTGACAACCGGATATTAGTTCCACTCTCAAAGCTGGGAAACACGTTCCTTTGATGCACCAAATGCAAATTCTGGCCAGCTCTGTTACAGAGAAATTAAGAATTCGAGCAAAAGAGCCCAGCTTCCTTGTAGAAGGATCCCCAGCAGCAGATGAAAGTTACAGACAGCACAGAACACGCCTTCTGACCCTATCTGGCAGAGATAGTTTATTGGAAAAAGAAATTTGATACATTTCACTAAATAAACTCTGCGCCTCTGTTTTCGTATTCGCAGTTCATAAATTGTCCTTAGCTGATTATTATACAGTTGAAAAAATAAATAAGTTGGAAGTTTTACTTGTGGAAAGTTATAGGATTTCTGGTTTTGAAGACAGCGAGACGTTTTCCTCTTTGACTCTCAGGGGATTCTCTGTGTAACACGCACTTATTCAAACATCGTCAAACAATTATTATTTATCGTAGCTCTGAATACGGAACTGCAGCATTTTCAAACAGTATATTATTGCAACTTACAGACAATTAAAAATAATGCGAAGAAAGAAGTCTTTAAACTTAATATTCGGTTTAGTTTTAGAAGGACATGGTTTCGAACAAAAAATCGTTAACTGCATGAAAACAAACTTTATTAAGGGAAAATTCTGTAATATTAATAACACAGTTTTTGCTCATTTAACCTCATAACTCATCTTTCATCAAAATAAAAAACGAACAGTTTTAAATACGTTATGAGCTTCACCACAATTTACTGTTATACTTTAGAAAATTAATACAAGTTCTTTTCGATCCCATATAAAAGGTTCAAAAAGCATAACAATGTTTATACATGCATTTTAATATATTACCTTTTCTTACTGATTTTAAAAATGAAATGTCTGTAACATTTTTTTCGTGTGAAGATGAAAAGCTCAAATCCATTTTTATTGAATATGCATCAAAATCAAATCATAAATAAATGATTAATTAATACATTCAAACATATGGATGAAGTAAGAAAGAGTACTCTTTATAGTTAGACTGCGTTTGATTAAAAATGAAATAACTGATTCAATCTCGTTAATAAATCTATAAATCATTGGTATATCTTTTATGAAAACTTAAAACTTTTCTAAGCAGATTTTTTCTCAAGAAATTAATACACTATTACTGAATTCCTATAGATATTTTTAACATTTTAAGGGAAATTAGTTTTAATATTAAAGATCGCAGAATAGTAGCATAAAATACGTCTTAATCCTTTATATTCGATAAGCGAATTAAAAATTCCTTCAAAAGGAAAACCTGCATTCGCTATTATCATTTTCATCAAGATAAACGGTAATTTGTATTTCTCCTTAATACAAGTTTTAAATTTTAAACTCACGCAACGGAATGGCATTTCCAGTTATACATTATCGAAATATTAGGCGTAGCAATTAGCAGACAAACTATGATAAATCCTCGTTCTACCGAAAAATGCGGTTATCAGAAAAGACATCTGAGCTTGAAGTCCAAAAGTTGAACACCGCAAAGAAAGAAGTAACCCCTTTACACATGCCGAATCCTAAGGGCACGTATAAAACTAATAATCAATTCTTGAATTGATGGTGGCTAAACATCGCGCTGAAGGTTTATAATTTTCGAATGCACTTTCGATAGATCAAAAAATCGCGATACAAATAATTTTTTTATAATGAGCCTCTCCTTTTCGAAATCTGCAATCACACTTAAATCTCTTTTTCACAAATAGCCCACATCACTCGAAGAAAAACAAGAAAGAAAAATCCCTCCACAAAAAAGTACATTTCCCTGACTATCAATATTCTTTGGGCGAGACAGAACGACTCAAAGGTGGGAGGTAAAAATCGAAAAGAGGGGGAGGGAGTGAAAAAAACTGCCATTTCCCCAATCCGAATCCAAAGAAATCGAACCAAACCAATCGCGAGTCCATCTTCTGCCCCAAGTGACTCTCCTCTGCAATTTGCTCTCCTATTAAAAGCTAATCACGAAGCAAAGAGCAATGAATAACAAGGGATCCGTTACTCGCCCATCATTTGTCATAATCGGACTATTACTGCTGCTTCGCTTTCAGTTTTCCTTCTTCGCCCCTCTACAAAGTCCCGTGATTTATTTTTACGAATATCTAGGGGGATCCACACCAAAACTAAATGCCCCCACCATGCTTGTTGGGGGATCAGAAGGGGCTGCCACAACGGAACGGCAAATTTCTTTAAAGATAAAGGCCTAGCTTCCATTGTCTAATGGAAGCTTTTCGGTACTCCATTTTGGCTGCAGAAATGTTCCGCGCCGGATTTAGACATTTATACGCCAAAGCATTTTCCGCGCTCCCTTTAAAAAAAGTTAATATATGATTTTCAATTCAATATAAAATAGTTTATCTTAACACAATTTTTATCATCTTTGAACCATATAAAATTTATTATTTATTTTTAAATTTATTTCCTTAACATGCACCAATATGTATTCCTACACAGAAAGTGGAAGGCTCTTGCATGGGCAGCAAGGAATTTGAGTTGACACACACAATAACAATCATTCCATCATTATTGCGTCAACTCGAAGAACAGTGTAACAAAACGCAAAAATAAAAACAAAAAAATCAAAAAGAAATACGAAGGTCCGAAAACTTAACAACGACCCTTGTAGTATTAACAAATCGCAACACATATGTCAATTATTTAATATACAAATAATCATTTATAATAAAAAACTAATTAAAACCTACTGGAATCAGTAAATAAAGTAAAAAATTTCAGTGATTTAGAAACAAATCAAAATTCCCCAAATGTTTTAAAAAGCAATAAAGATATACTTAGAAAGAATGTTTTGCGAAGAGGTCCCTTCATTTCAAAAGTTCATTGCGAATTCACTCAGAAATCAGAAATTTTTCTTTCAGTTTCAGCGGATAACCATAGTTCAAACTTATAATTAATAATAAGCTGCTAATTAAGAGTTTAAAACAGGCGATTTCTATTCGACAGTAGGTCAGTTTGAATTTAAATCTCGTGAAAATTTAATTGAATTGTTCACTTTCCTGTGACTACATTTACAATTTAGTTAACTACTATCGTAATTGTGTAAAAAAAAAAAAAGAAGAAATTAAAAAATTGTGGATGAGAAATAAGCCCCCAACACAATGATTATAAAATTTATGAGGCCAAATTTCCTACATCTGGCCTTAAAAAGGCCAATATGGCAACCCGGGTTCATCCACCAATTCCCCCTACATGGAGATTATCTCCCGCCTTTCCCCGAAGCGTAAAATAGCGCAATATGATGTTGCGTTTTCAGTTCACCTGTAGCAAGAACTAATTGGAATGATATATGTACGGACGCAACTCTATAATTTAAGTCAGAAACGTAAAAATCCCGGAATTCATAATCAATCAGATCCTGCTACAACAGTAATAAAAAAAAGCACGACTTAATAATAAATCACGAGGCGGATCAAAAAAGTATCGGTAACTTAATTTCATCGGTCATGGCGGGATTCGAATGGGAAAAAATGCATTATTTATTATCTGTAATAGGAGGGTGACATCCTCATCTCACAACAAAGTGAGAACTAACTTACTGATATTTTGAAGGCAATGAGTTTCTTTTAGATAATAGCTGTTGGGTATTATATGGGCTACATGCTAAAACTCTATATGTTTACAGATTCATAGCAGTTTTCAAGTTATTTTGTATTTGGAATGGAACTTTTCACATCAGTTTTTCTCACACCACCTTTACAAGGAATTATTCCCCTATCTTAAAGAAATGTGAAATCTTAAATAAATAACGCCAAAATTTCTTGCCTGTTACTTTTATTCATTTAGTTACCTATCATTAAGGATATTTCTTTTTCTTTTATTATTTCGAATTTAATATTTAGTATTTTTCAAATTATTAGTCTTTTTAATCTAAATTTCATCACAGAAAGGTTAGAATAAGGTTTTCTTGGAAATTTTGAATGATTAATTTGCCTTATTAGTTCTATTTTATTAACACATTTATAATGGATAGTCACTCGACACTTATTTTCAAAGAGAGATTCAGGAACGAGATTTGCCTTAGCTTGCTGAAAGAAAAAAAATCTCTTTATCAGGATGTCGGTTTTCTTGTGTCAAAAACGTTTCGATAGTATTTCATGACAATCCTTATATAAATTATTTTACAAAAAAATCCGTTTAAAAAAATTCAGCCATTGATTTTGGAATTTTATATTTCTAATGTAATAATTAAAGTATATTGACAGTCTTATCAGCTTATCACTTTAGAAAGTTGTCGAATAATAATAAATTAATCTATAATATAGTTAATGAATCTCTGATTTAAAATTATTTTCATCCAACTATTATAATTGATGAAAACGATTTTTAAAACATGTAGATTCAAAAGAAGTAAAAACTTAGTAGTCTGTTGCATAAACGCTAATAGATACGATACTTCAATCAAATAAATCAATATGATATTCCATTACCTGAATATGAATATAACCTAAGTACTTATTACTATCGGATTAGAATTTTGGTGTTTAAGGGCTCAAAACCTCAAATTTGGCTATGATAGGCCGATTTAGAGCTGATGTGTTCATTTAGACATACTTTAATGATCAATATTAATAATTTTATAAGCTTTTTCTAACCAGTGTCTCAATTCCATTGTTTAATTGCATATATCATAGATCCAGTGTAAAAGTATGTAGGATTCTCTTATACAAATTTCATTAACCCTTTCGACCCGACTTTTGCACGATTAAAATTTAACTATGAAAACTAGTTTAATTTAATGTTGACAAAAATGTGAAATTTTGATTTATTTACCCAAAAGGTAAAATAGTGTAATCTCCTGGACGTATATGCCCATTAGGATCCCAAGGGTTAAAGCACATCTCTTGAGTTTTGCACTAGAGTTTATTTTAAAACGATCGGAGCATTTAGATTCCACGGATATTTGCACTCGAACGCTTATTCTGTTCATTAATTTGGACATTTAGTACTACTACGTTTCATAGGATGTGAAATTCGAAGAAGGGTAATTTTATGCATGCTTTTAAATGTTGAAAGTTTACCATCAGAGCCATTTCGTATTTTGCTGCTTTTGAGATGGGTTCAGGGGGCCCGTGGAGAAAATTATGGATAGCAAATTCTAGAACATTGAAAAATATTAGGGTTGTATTAATTATAACGAGTTATGGTTGTATTATTTATATTAATATCTGTTCTATGCATTATATCTTTTCATATCCCAAGGCACTGAACAATATTTCAGTAATATGTTGTGAATATATTAACTAATATTGCAAAAGTGTATTATAATATTATAGAATATTGTGAATACTGACGAATATTACAATAGTGTAATACAAATAATATTGCTAATATTGAAAAATATAGCATACAGAATATAGAAAATACATGACAGCGAAAGGTATAGTCAGTAGGCCCAACACAGCAACGATGAATTAATTCAAAATTACTATAACACTTTTTTTGTAATATGACCCACTCACACGACGGTGGGAAAACCACTGTTTCGGTATTTCCGGTTCTTGGAACATTTGTGGCCAAAAATATTTTCATCGAGTTCTTTCACAAATGGCCTTTTCGAAAAACTGTTGACATTTCTGAAAAGTTATTTCTAGGTTTTCTCTTTTCTTTTATGAAATACTTTTTCTAGGCTTTGAGGGATTGGTTAAGAACGGAGCGGTGACCCCTGTTTTAGCTTCTTGCGGTCTAAAAGGGTCAACAACTCTTGACACACGGGAATTCACTTTCGGCGATCAGCATCTGAGCAAACAAGAAATCGAGTCAAATGGACAATGAAAGAGAGTTACACAATCAATATCTTTAGCCGTTTTTCCTTTGACGGGCGTTTTTTTCCCTTCTGCTTTTCCTTTTTGGATGTTTTCACATTGTTGACGTCACCGCCAAGTAAACACGAGTACAGTGAAATTAATTCACTCAGAGAAATAAAAAAGTCACGTTTTAGTAGCGGTACTTCAGTTGTGTAATAATCTAATCACAATGGCTAAACGGAAGCCGGAAGACACTTACGACTTAACAATTGATGACAAGAAATGAGGCTATAAATGTAGCGCACATATCGCGGGAGAAGTTTTCCATTACAAGCAGACTTGAAGTATTGCGGTCTTCGTTCAATTCATATTAAATAAAAGCAAAGAATATTTGTAAAATAGGATAGTTCTTATTGCACGTATCGATGGAAAAATGTTGAGACATTTTTTATACTCTTTTTAATAGTCTGATTTTATTGAAAAGCAGAACGCTTTTTAATGGAGTGTGCATAGCAGAAATGAGTTTTAACTTCTTATATTTCTAGGTGTAATCTTTTGAAATTTAAGTTTCCGTATTCTAGATATATGGGGAGGGTTCAAGGAAAAATGGAAAGTTAAAAAATAAGAAAATATCGGAACTATAGCTGCTACTCCAGTGCGTTTCCTAGCACTAGCTTAGATATAATGGAAACTAGCAATATTCAAAAGAATTTCGATAATGAACTTCTATTATTCACTAAAATAAGGTGACCATTTTCTGTGTATAGTAAAAGTAGCGAAGGAGGATTCTTCAGAAACACACATATTCTAAAATTAAATCTGTTTTTTTATATAAATTTTACTCCCAAATATTTACCTACACTTAGAATACATTTCGGATTTGATTGATCGCTTCCGATCAATCAAATCCGAAACTATCTCAAATCTGATTTTGCGATTTGATCCAAAATGGATAGAAAACGATCGCGAATCTGGGTCATTTTTCAACTCTGGACTGTCGAAATTCGGGATTGTTCTGCTTATTCCAAAATATATCTGAGAATTAGTCTAACGTTGAAACTACACAAGAACTACTTTGCGATGAACCTCCCAATTTTGAAACTTCTGTCAGATGAAAGAGACGACATATTAGTTGGCACTCTAATCTCCAAACTTCCATACACAACAAAATGAGGACATTAATCCATGGCGGCAGACCAACGTCAACCACGAGCCCATATACACGACGGAGCTTCAGAAGCCGGGATCTTAATGACAGGTCTCTTAATTAAGTGCCAAGAAAACACGTGATATGCTTTAGTTATTGTTTAATTTGAAAGGTTGTTAGCTGTAGATGGGAGGGTTTCATTGATTTTTCGATGATATAGGAAAAAGAGAATAAGCGGAATGGAGATTTTATATTGCATTTAATTTATAAGAAGTAGATGCGCTAACTGCTGTGGAGTTCTTACGGATATACCAAAATGCGCAACTACGGGTACATTTTTAAAAATTATGGAATACAGTGAAACCTGTGTATAACTATACTATCTATAACGATATTTTCTTATGTCCCGGCGGAATTCCTATTGACTCAATGTATTTTTAACCTGCCTGCAACGATGATCACTTTTTAGACTCAATTTTCTATAACGATAATTTTACCCCTTTAGTAAGCCTCTACAGTACAATCCCGATTTCTTTTGGAAAGCGACACCATATGGTTAAGAAGGTCAGATAACATGGGAATCGGAGGGAGAGGGGACTAGATACCGCAGCCTTTTGTAGCAGAGAGATCCGAGGTGGGGGAAGGCTAGTGACTGCAATGTTCACAGATGTTTTGTTGTTCTGACTCCTGGTGGGGATGAACCTGCTCATTCGCATTTAGAAAATTCGTCTGACCAGTTGTTCCTTGAAATTCGCTTTTGATGCGTTAACGCCTTGAATCTAGGATGGCGCGGCGTTTGACTAAAAATATGGATTTTTCAGTCGACGACATCTAATTTTGAAATGAAAAGAAAAAGCCTTGAAGATGCTGTGGGAAAAAAAGTCATGTGGATAACAAACAAAACCGATCCAACAGTACCGTTAATGACGATGCTGACAAAGTTTTCAACTAAAATTTTCACTTTGAACTTCTTAAAAAAAGCTTAAATGTAAAATTTTATTTTAATATAAAAAATTGTATATTTTATATGTTTATAAAATACAATTTTATATCAGCTATTTATTTCTAAGATGAATCAATAATCGTAATAAAAGTAATATGTTAGTATATAAATACATGCGCATAAACATTGGATACGCAAATCCTAAAACTGTCTATAACAGTGACATGTCTATAACAATAAATTTTCTAGGTCCCAACAGTATCGTTATAGACAGGTTTTACTGTATATTGTTTTCCATTCTGAATTCTTACACAACTTAAGTGGAAATTGGAGAAATCAAGTTTCATTTACAAAATTCGACTTCCTTTGATTTGATTATATGAAGTTCCACATGATTTTGGGACAGTTCATTACACGCTTAACCAGAAAATACTTTTCTTAACTTCCATTTGAAGATGAAAAAAAGTTTTTTTTTATTTATAGAAAAAGAAAAATAACAATCCTATTCTTAAATCAAAAATGAATGAGTGAATGTTTTACATGTAGGCAAGTATGCAACTCTTATTTATGCATAAAAAAATCACAGGCATCATTCTGTGAGTGCAAGGTACTAGAATGACCATATTTTATTATAATTAATAATACATTATTAATTATTAGATAAATAAATTATTTTGATAGATAAATTTAAATTAAAAATAGAAATGATGAAGCAATCATTAAAGAATGTTCAAAAAATTCGGTAAGAGACAAAGAAATATGGATAATGCTTACATTTACTTAACCGTTTGAGGGCTTCGCCGCACTCAAACGGTTAAACCCGGTTATGGCAGGTTCACATTGATTATTCTATACATAGCGAAAGTTGGGAGTTTTTCAGAAGCTACTTTCTTCAGTCACTCCATCTAGTTCATCTTTTTTTAATGAAATATTTGCTAATGAGTAAAAAACGGGACAAACCAAGACATTCAAATTGAAGGCACTTTCTCATTACGGGACAAAGAGTAGAAAGCTGGAACTGTCCCGACTAATCCGATCACTGTAAGAGAACAAATTTCCCTTAACATTCTGAACTCGACTAAGTGAACTTAGCTTAAATGTCGGCAGAATCACAATAAGTAGTTCATTCGAGAAGTGAACTTACAATAACCGCTGATGTGACTTGATTGCAAACAACGTTAATTATTTTTCATATCATTTACTATACATCATTAAAACATATAAAGATTTAAAATAAAGAAATCAATCGAAAACGAGTCAAATTACGCACATTTTCCAGAGGTTTCTTTCCATTTCAGAAGTTTTTTAAATGACTACTTTAAGGAAAGTTTTAATATATATTTCTATCCCTTTAGGAAATATATGACAGATTAAGGTCAAGTATACATCAAAATGAAGTTCTAAAAGGCAAACTTATTTTTTCGAAAAGTGATATTTACAGTCGAAACATTTGACCTCAAATTCAAATGAAATTATTTTTCTGTCGCCTCAATACGTCTCTTCACCTACTTTCTGCTTATTATACCTGTGAGCTGGGAATTATCACGCGAAAATAATTCATTATCAAGCTCGGAGCATGAAGATAGTTCGTGCAGTGATTATTTGTTGAGGAATTGAGTTCGATGGTTCTTTATTCTGAGCACCGTGGCAGATTACTTTATTACTCATGCCCTGCAATTCGTTTATCTTTGCGAAATATCTTTTTCCGTGTTATATTTCTATGTCCACCCAGATTACGCAACCTAGCACTCCGATGCCAATTTAGTTCTGGAATTCATTGCACATCTTGCAGGAGGATTTGATTTCTCAGAGTGTAATGCTCATGCGGAGTTCGCGAACCAGTCGGGAACTAAGGCTCCACTCTCCCCCGCCCAACCTCTAAACCCTATGGCTGAGTCGGTGGACATGGGTTGTGGGCAAACCCTCCCGTCATTGGACTGGAGGTAACTCGATCCCACACCATTTCTATACCCACCAGGGAAGCGAGAACCCGCTTATTTATCTGGCGGCTTCTCATCCGAGAACTCGCGGTGTCCCCCCCTCAGTGGGAGCGCAGCAAAGTATAGAACAATGTGCTGTTAGATTTTAAACGTCCAGAACAGTTACTTTAGTTATATGACTGTGACGTAACGTGAATTGACTCGATTCGTACACACACTGGCGATAGGATTTTCGTGAATATTGTGGCTTTTCAAACTATCTCCTCTTTATAATTTTCCAAAATCATTTCACCTAACACTTAATCGATTATCTCTAACTTTATCTGATTGTTTGAGCAGAACTCATCAAATTCCTTATTTTGAATGTTATATTCTTCCGTCACATGTTACTGAGAAAAATAAATCATTTTGCAAACATGCTATTAATTGACTTTTGTCATTTCTTTATCGGAAAACTTTATTAAAACAATAAGACCTTCGTTATGCAGTTAATTCATACTTCTGTGATATATGTTAGATACGCAGCGCTAATTTAATTTTGGAATCCATTTGCAGGAGGAAAAATACGTGACAATAAAGCACGGGATATGACAATGTATAATTGGCGGTTAAATGGGATGCGCTGTTACGTTTGTCATGTGAGAGTTTCTAATGAATAGACTTCATTCAATTCTGCTAATTAATAAAGCAACACTTGGATTAACCGTCGCCGATCGGGCCAAGGCTGTGACAGACAACCGTAAAGACAAATAACAGAGATCTCTTAATACAGTAACGTGATTTCATTGCTGGCTTGGAACCAAAATGAAAATAAAATTCTTTAAAAGTGAATAACGCATACATATTACATTTAACTTTACAAAACGATCAATATAAACTATACATCAATATAAAATATGCATGGAATCCTCACAAGGATGTATGTCCCGTCATCAGCGATAGGAAAGTCAACCAGTCACAACACCATTGCTAATTACTTCTTCAGCAGCTTCCCATCCTCGTATTCGAGGTCTCCCCCAGCCGGATGATTAATGCTAGTTAAGAGCACAGACAAAGGATAGAACCCATATCCTTCGCTTTATGTTCCTCTGCCATACCATACTTAAATTCACTGATGGGTAAAATGACTCTAATAAATCAATCAGGAAATCGTTTGAAACATTTCCTTAATCAGATTTTTTTCTTATCATACATAGAAAGCAACCATAGATCGAATTTTCTAGCGAGTTGCTTCACCGGAAACAAATCCCGTTTTAAAACGACAGTTTTAGAATTCGTCCATCTGTAATCTAAAGGTTAAATTCTACTTGATAAGATCCTCAGTTGCCTTAACATTAACGACAGCACTAATAATTAATTAATAATCATACCATCAGTTATGAGCCGGGAAAAAAAGTAAAACTAAGAAATGGCAATGAAACAAAGGAGAAGCGTGCACGTGAATTTTTCACATTAATACTTGCATCGATTACATTTCAAGTTCAAAAATAGCTGCTCACTTATAACGACTCGGATTATGTCGTCAACCGGATTACAATGAATGTTTCATTAAATTCAAAGCAGTAATTACAGATCAAATATTTTCTAGATCAATTCAATCTGAGGAAAAATAAATAACCACCGAGAAATATTTGATTCCTTAAAGAGACGGTACACAGATAATAACGGTAACACTTAACACGAACTTTCTAACCCGTGATACAGAAAGTGAACCCAAAACTCGAGTTTTTGATCTTTGTCTTGAGGATCTTTATCATGTTTCTACGATTCTTATGACTGATCACGATTTCTAGGATCACGAAAAAGCTTCTTTATATATTATATATTTAACTTGATAAGTTTCACGTGATATTACACTTAAACTCCAGGTTTAAATGAAATCCCTTCATCTACTGCAAATGAACGTGATTTGAGACTTAAACTAGTCACGTTCGGGTGATCAGAGTTTTCTTTCCACAATTTATTACTTTATACAGACTCATAAGTATATATAGAATTATAGTAATAAGACAACAATGCACATTTATTTGAACTGTATCTATTTTTCACTTTTGTTGGCGAAATGAAACGATCAGTAAACTGCTCTAATAAGTTGCAAACTCAAATTCCCACATTCGTTTTCTGTTCACAGAACAAAAGGGAAAACTGTATTGCTGTTTTGTAGGTTTGTTAGCTAGTTTCCTCTGGCTTCTTGGGTTTATTGGTTCAAAACTCAGACATGACTATGCTGCGCTGATTTATAGGATAACATTTATTTGACTTCCAAGAAATGAGAGACCCATAAAATTTTTGATGTCAGGAAAGAGAGATAAGCGGAAGAATACATTAATTTAGGAAATATTTTCAAAATGAATCAGCTGTTTAAAAAATTGACATGAAAATTAGTTTAGCTTAGTTTAGTTTGGTTCGATTAATGTCCCGTTTTGAAGCAAAGTTTAGTTATGCTATAGCAACGTCCCTTTTTAAGGTAACACGCTTTTGAAAAGTAATTTTGAAACGTGGGCAGATGACGAGGACAACACCATAACCCGCGCTCCCCACGCCACACTAGAGCAAATTTAGCGAGCAACAGGTCTACGTGCATGGCGGATCTTTGGTGAAATCGGGTCTCGAACTGGACCCGAAGCCTAAACCTTACCACACTTCACAAGAGGACTCTTTTGGGACGAATTTCGTTATTTCGAACCGTGGTCAGATGACGTTAGTCCTCTCTCTCCGAACTTCGACACTATGACAGTGGGAGAACATTTCACACAGAAGGATTCAAAATGTGGTCCGCGTACTGTTGTGTAGAGTTTTCTTGGATTCAGATAAAGTCTTTTTCCCCAACTTCAAGCGGGGAGTTTGGTCTGAGAAGGGGTCATTCACCCTCTTCGTCGTGGGTGGATTTGTGCTTTTTCTCCTGACGTGGCGTCCCGTTCCTAAAGAAAATAAAAAATAATAAAAAAATAGAGGGGTCCCTTCGTGGGGGTTACTGGAATTTTGTTTGTCGTCGGGCTCAGAGAGAGTTTTTAGGCTCCGAAAAGAGAAGAGGGAAGCTGAGAAAGGGAAGAAGAGGGCCGCGTTGGCCCTTGGCCGGATTCGAAATTTTGCGGCGGATTATCTGTTAGGCCGCGCTGGAGATGCAGGATT
Organism: Araneus ventricosus; assembly: GCA_013235015.1. Lineage (NCBI taxonomy): Eukaryota > Metazoa > Arthropoda > Arachnida > Araneae > Araneidae > Araneus > Araneus ventricosus. Next base: position 4,017,377 of record BGPR01000004.1, on the reverse strand, counting down.
CGGTAGGAAAAGATCGTGCCGATCGACACCTCTCTTGAACGAATATGTTGGTCGCTGGGCTGACACAAGGGACTTCCCCAAGACGTGCGTTTCGGCTACGATATTCTGATGTCAGCCTCAGATTCATTGCACCGAAATGCTTATCTACAATTCAAGTTGATGAAGAGGGCCGTTGTCTTCCCCGTTGGATCCCTCTTTGAACCATTAAGATGTCAGATTCTTGTGATTCCTCGTCGTGCCGCTGTGGGTTGGCCGAAAAAGTTCCAATTGCATATAAACTTCAATACCCAGGACATAATTGGGACCAAAATCCGGGACTGACTGCAGCTTCTGGCAACCAAATCTACTCAGTTAAGTTTTTATTTTTGTATTAATTTTGCTTAATTGTAATGAAATAGGGATTACACATCAATTACGATTTGAGGGATGTCGGTTGATTACCAAAACTATTATTATGTAAAATAAGATCATGAAATATTATGTTGCAGTGTCGAAATTTTAATCTGATGCTTTATCACTTTTTTTCCATATCCCTTTTATTGTCCAACACTTATTGAAGACATGTTGTTATGGATAGTTTTAAAAGAATTGCTTGTGTGAAGTAAATAACAGGCTAAGTAAATTGCAAGTATTATTAATTGATATTAAATCTAGTAGGATTCTAGAATGTGCTTGAATGAAGATAACAATATTCGATTAATATATGGACTAAAATTTTATAAGTGATTTAGGCATAGAGAAATAATATGTAAATGAATTGGTTATGTTTACAGTAAAAAAAAGGGGGGGGGGGTTGCAATATTT